>PPLW03000006.1:0-442416 GCA_003707895.3 Ambrosiozyma pseudovanderkliftii | reverse complement strand
GGAAGAAGTAGTAGTCACTAAGGCCAATGAAGATGAGTTTGTGTCAGTTGAAGTAGACTCAAGCTCACGGACAACACTATCAACTTTTGGAGATTCAATAGTAATACCTTCTCCTAACAAAATGTCTTCTGCTCTAGGAGATTTCGCCCAGGCCAACATAATATAACCACCTAATTCTTCAACAGTCATACGGCCAAGGATATTGGTGACAAAGGAGTTCATAAACTTAGCTCCTTCTTGAAATGATTTGTCAGCCAACATTTCCTTGACCTTCTGGTATTTCTTACGGGAAGAGAGACGACTGCACTCTTCAGTAAGAACTTGGACAAAGTGTAGACCAAATTCACCAGCATACTTGTCTAAAATATTAGACGAGACTGAGTTCAACAGGACCGTTTGGATAGCTTGGTCTAGAGCCATTTGAAGACGAGCAACAGACCGTTCATCGTCTTCGGGTGAGACCAATAGGTCCCCAGTTCTAAAGTACTCAACCAACCCTGAACCAACCCTGACCCATAGATATTCATCTTACGGGTAACCAAATTTTGCCATGATAAAAAATTATCAGAAGATAACTTTTCAGCATCCGAAAACTTGCAGGTAAGTGGGAAGGTACTCATAACCTGTTGAAGGCCAACTATCCTTTCATTGATATTCATATTGACTAAGTATATTATATGAGATATAATATGTGTGGTATAATATAATATGTATTGCTTGGTATATATGAAAGTATAAAATATAAAAAGGACGTGTTGGAATATTAGTTCAACAATAACTGTGGTTCATGTGTGATGACTTATATGCAGGTGAAAATGGTACATGCCCCACATTTGTGGCCTCATGTGTGCTCAAACTAGCGCGTGAGTAAAATTCAGAACGTTATTTATTAGTGAAGAATCTTACGAGTCTAGGTGCGTAACTTTGAGATTTGTTTATTTGTTTTGAAGTTCAGCGCGTCTGTTACATTTATTTTATCCTGACGTGCTTCTTATTTCTGTCTATATATATCCATACTAATTCCCACTTTTATAATTTTACTTTTGTGTGGTTATTAGTATTCTTGATATTTCTAATACAACTAAGAATTATTTTATCCAAATCTACACTTAATCAATATGTCTATTAACTCTAGATTTGTATCCCTTCAACATTAACAATAGCATCTAAGTTGGTTTGGTTGGACATTCTATCTAAATGAAGAATAATAAATTTTTTTTGAATGTTAGTCAATACAAATTCCTGGCTCTAATAAGAATAAATTAATAAATCCCTGTCATTTGCGAGGAATAAACTCCCAGTGTGGGTGCCATATCGGGGTAAGGATGAAAATCATCGTCAACAGTGTCACCGTTGATTACAGATATGGGTATGATATGGAGAAAATAATTATATATCACAATAATAATTGATTATGAAGATTTTTCCATTACTCAAGGAAGGAAACTCAGAATAGTTGTAATAGTGGGAAATAACTATTTAACATCAATGTTGGGATTCTTATATATTATATACTGATACTTTTCATCATCTCTCTTCATCATTCCGATGCATGATCGTATCTTGGTTGTGCAGCTTAATGCTAAACTATTGCCGCATGTATGTTAGTGGACCATGTTCACTTCTGTGTAACACACATAAATTTTGCGGGTTCTCAGTTAAACATCTTCTCAGTCTCCGGTATCCTTAAGAACTTCATCTCAGCGCAAATGGTTTAGTGGTAAAATCCAACGTTGCCATCGTTGGGCCCCCGGTTCGATTCCGGGTTTGCGCATTTTTTTTATTTTTTTATTTTTTTTTACTTGCAAAAAGTGACCTTACAACAGAGCAGTTAAGAAGGTACATAATGAATATATTGAAGAGTACACATAAGTGATGTGTATGGATATATATATATATATATATAAAGATATGCTTGATGATATATTTCTAATTCATACATAGTAATGAAATTATATTTTTTGTTTGAAAGGGAATTCACTTTGCTTTTCGACGCGTAAATAATGAAATAGTTTTATTCTCAAAACAGGGTATTTTATTAAAACACATAGTGTCTAAACGAATAACTAAATAAAGAAAGTATTTACGAATGCAGCAAGGTTTCAGAAATCAAGATATAACAAAACCAACAGATCTGAAGTTCACATTTGAAGAACAGGCAATAAAAAATGCATTGGTTGAGTTGACTTACAACAAAGATAGAGACTCATCTACCTTGAATCTACAAAGAGACACATTATTTCAAATAGTGGGTGTGAGAGATTTGAAAAAATCTGCTTTAAATTATTCAGAATGTATAATGGAGCTGATTAATTCTAATGAAGCTTTTTCTGATCGTCAAAGGAAAATGAAGGGAAACCATAATGATTTACAGAGAATCATTACTTCAGTTAATGTTGAAGGAGACGAAGAACACATAGAGAATGGACCATCTGTGGAAGAGAATTCAACTAATAATAAATGCTTTAGATTAGTTATACAAGATGCATTTCGAAACCTCTTTTATGCGTTTGAGTCAGAGTATCTATCGTTTTTGAGGCAATCAGAAGACGATTTATACCCTATAAAACTCGGATCAAAGCTTTTGGTAAAGAAAGGTACACCTATTATTTTCAATTGCCTTCAGCTTTCCACTCATAATTGTGAATTCTTAGGTGGTGAATTAGAAAAACTTAACTTTAACTTGAATGAAAGAGAATTGGATAAATATAAAAAAATGTTGGGATTATAATTATTATGTACTTTTTACTGATATTTATTTATATAATAATATTTATTTATATTGCTGGTGGGTATTCAGTCATCTAAAAGTAATTCCCATAGGGCTTGTTCATTAGGATAATCATGATGCACTATTGTAGTTAAGTAATAATTATTCAAAACTGATTGAATGAGGGCAGCTGAGCTATCTTGTTTTTGATATAACAACATCCATTCCCTCCAGATCTTGAAAGCTTCATCATTCCATGCCTTGAATGATTCTTCTTCAATTATTGTAGTCTGAACAATTTCTCTATCTGGGAACACACCCCATGTGACACAGTTTGATTCATTTGATTTCAGGTTGGATTCAAAGAATTCGTTTGCATCTCCAACGTAATAACTTATCTGTGAGTTATTCTTCAATTTTGGGAAAACCTTTTTATTCCAGTCATCTTTGGATATGAACATCTCAACAAAAGCTTTTTGATAAACATAACCATTCTTAGGACCCCAACCAAATATTTTATCGCTTGATTTAGAGCAGTTCGTAGCTGGCTGAGAAGCAATGGTGAAGTAATTCAATTCATTCAATCTGATCAATTCTTCTTGAATCAATGCAGTTTCTGGGTTAATACTGAGTTCTGACCAAGGCAGACAGTCAATCTTTTTGCTTAAATAGTCAATAAAAATCTTCGAGACATCTTTCAACGTTTTAGGATATCCCCATAATTCATAAGCTTTGTTAGAAGTCACCTTAAGAGAGGGACCATAACCATCAATTTCACCGTAAGCAGGGGATCTAGAATCACCAAATCTACCATTAGGGAACTCATCCCATGTGGCATCCTTACCTAAAGTACCAATTCCAGACGAGATATTGATGATGGTTTTCAATTGAGAAGATGACGAGCGCTTTCTCAACTTCGTGGATTTGATCTTAGAGTCAACAATAAATTGGTTACTTTGCTTGAACCTATTGGCATATGCAGCCCTCTTAGCAGTGGCAATATCATTGTCTTCATCAGAGGATGAATCAGTTGCAGCAGCTTCTTCTTCCTCTTCTCTCTTTTTCAAAATTTTTCCTAAAACTTCTGAACGACTGATGATTTGAGCAATTGTTTTTTCTAAATTTAGTGTATAAAAATGGAAACCATTGATTCCCTTAGAGTAAATTTTAGAAATCATATCAGATGAAATACCGATACCAATTTCTCTGACCTTGTCATCATCACTGACAATTTCACCTGGAAATTGATCTAGAACACTAGGAGGAATCGATGCATGTGATAACTTGGATGCACGTTGGAAAATACCGTACCCATTGATTGGCATCAAACCTGGGATGATCAAAACGTCTTTGTTAACTAATTCGTTTTGTTGTCTAACTAATTGTTCAAATTTTATAAACTTGTCAGCATCAAAAAACATTTGAGTGATAACAAAATCAGCACCAGCATTTATTTTATCAACCAAGAATGGTAAATCCTTTTCAGCACATTGCCCAGAATCATATGCTCCTTCAACGTGTCCTTCTGGATAGCCTGCAACACCTATACAGAAATAATCACCATACTCTGATCTTATGTATTTGACTAAATCAATGGCATATTTGAAAGCACCTATACCATGTGATTCACTTGTGTCTCTTGGTGGATCTCCTCTCAATGCTAAAATGTTTTTAATTCCATTGGCCTTTGCAGTCTTTAATGCGCCATCAATGACTTCTTTGGATGTGTTGGTACAAGTTAAATGCAAACACGTTGTTAAACCTAATTCCTTCTGACAAGTGATGGCAAGGTCAAGAGTCTTTTCAGCAGTGGTACCACCGGCGCCCCAAGTGACTGTGACAAATAATGGACCCAACAACGACATTCTTCCTAATCTAGCGTACAAGTTCCTTAGACCATTTTCAGTTTTTGGAGGAAAGAACTCCAAAGAAAAGAATGGTTCATCCTTGTCCAGTTTCTTTATTTTATTTGTTATTTTAACTGACATGTTTGATTCTGTTCAGTGCTTGAAGTGCTAACACAAATGATATGAGATTTAAAGATGGGATTTAGTTGCAAATAAAAAGGAAATTGTTAAATGGTTAAATTATTAAATTGTCAGAATAGTCATTTTTGAACCTCTTCCAAGCAAACCGAAATTATGCGAATTTCTGAAAATTTTTTGGCGGATCAAAATTGCGGTGGCGTACAAGGGACAAGGGATCCAGATAGAGGAAGATGACATGGATGGAAATTTTATTGATAAACCGAAAGTTGTCTGTACCTCTGATACTTACCGTAGGACATTCACTGGTGACACTCATTCATTATGTCGAATCAATTGCGAGGTAATGGATCTGATGAAGATCTAGAAAGAGAATTGGATGATTTGTTGAAGAAAGACAGTGAAGAAGATAATCTGGGGAAGAAACTGATAAGTCCGGAGAAGTCTGAAGCAAGGGATGTTGACATTGTACTTTCAATAGGGACCAGATTTCAACAAGAAGTTGTTCAACAATTACTATCTGAAGATGGGTTATTGGTGCTAGGAAAGGGTCTGGGTTTAGATTCGATAGTGGCAAACCTTTTACATGTTTTGAGTAGATCCACCATCAAAAACAAAAAATCCTTGATACTTGTCATAAATGCCAACGAGTTTGAAAACTTTAAAATAAATGAAGAACTTATAGATATATCTTGGTTGGATAATGAGAATAATAAGATAAATTTCAATGTAATTGGTGGAAACAATATTTCAATTGACAAGAGAAAGTCAATTTATGAAGCTGGTGGATTAGTGTCCGTGTCAAACAGAATATTAGTGACAGATATGTTAAGCGATATTATAAACTTAAATTCAATTACAGGATTGGTAATAATGCATGCAGAGAGGATTAAAGAATATTCAAATGACAGATTTATCATCAATTTATACAGATCTAAAAACAAATGGGGGTTCATTAAAGCATTATCTCAAGATGCAGAATCATTTACGAAAGGCGGTTTTCAACCATTGTACACAAAATTGAAATATTTCCGGTTACAAAAATCCTTTCTTTGGCCAAGATTTCATGTAGAAGTTCAACAATCATTGACAACAAAGAAGAATCCATACACAGTCCAAGAAGTGAAAGTTCAAATAACAGATGATATGCAAAAGATTCAAACAGCCATAATGTCATGTATTGAGGCCTTGATAGGTGAATTGAAAAGAAACAACACAGATTTATTCACTGACTATTGGTCGATAGACAATGCTCTAGACGAAACATTTGTACAAACTTTGAGAATGACTCTCGATCCTGTTTACCATAGATTGTCTTTCACAACAAAACAAATTTTAAATGAAATTACAGTTTTAAAAGAACTACTTCTTCATCTCTTTGACTATGATGCAATTAGCTTCTATCAACAAGTGAACACTCTTGTTGAAACAAGTAAACCATCCGGGCTTAGTAACAAACCATCTGCTGTTTGGTTAATGGCTGATGAGGCTATGTCCATTATAACATGCGCAAAGAATAGGGTTTTTGATGAAGTTAAAGATTCTGAAGATTCAGGTGACGAAGCATCTACCTATCTTCTGGAGGAGCTCCCTAAATGGGAACAACTAGCATCAATTTTAAACGAAATCAATGAGGATAAAACGACAAAGGATGATTCAGAGGAAGGCCCAGTTTTAATTATGTGTAAATCTGATAGAACCTGCCGTCAATTGAAGAAATTTTTAGTGACTTGCAAGGAATATAATGTTCAAGGTGGTAGAAAAATATTTAGTGGACGGAAAATGATGGTCAATATATTAAAAGATCATCTGTACTGGAAACAGAACACAGGACTGTCTAATATGAAAATACAAAAAACACTATCAAGTTCAAATCAAAGGAGAAAAGAGGATGCTGAGGATGAAGAAATTAATATTTCAAGAACATTTCTAAGAGGGAAACAGAGTTCTAAAAGAAGAAGAGCCAGAGGGGGCTCTGTTATGGCTGCCCATGACAGGCTGTTAAATAGAGAAGACAATAATTCCAGTGTTTCTGATGTAAACAAAAATATGGTTGAGAAGCTTGAATCTCAGTTGGGTGAAGATGAAGATGAAGAGGAAGAGGAAGAGCAAGAAAGGGAAGAGCAAGAATTCACTGATACACGTCAATATGAAGAAGATCAAGATTTTGATAGTTTTCTAGGGGAATTTGAAAAACAGATGGATGATACTTCTAAGTTGATTTATGACTTTTTACAAAGACCACAAGAAATTATTATTGAAAAGTTCCACTCAAAAACCAATGATCTTATTTTAAACGAACTAATGCCATCTTATATCATAATATATGAACCAGATCTTTCATTCATTAGAAATATCGAAATATATCAAACTTCCAGGCCTAAAACCCCGGCCAAATGCTACTTCATGGTTTACGCAAATTCCATAGAGGAACAAATCTATTTAAATTCTATTAAAAAGGAAAAGGATGCCTTCACTAAGTTAATCAGAGAAAAGGCAAATTTACCGAAAGTTTTCACTACTGATGAAGATGAACAGGCTAAATTTCTTAGCAATGAACATGCTGTACAGGTAAGTACTAGAATTGCTGGCGGAAGTACTAACCCGATTGTTCCTAAGACCAAAGTGATAGTTGATAGTAGAGAATTCAGATCACAGCTTCCATTTTTATGCCACCTTTCCGGATTGGAAATTATTCCTTGTATGTTGACTGTTGCCGATTATGTTCTTTCCCCAAAAATATGCGTGGAAAGAAAATCTATTCCTGATTTGATATCATCATTGAAAAAAGGTCGGTTATACCAACAATGTGAACAAATGTTCAAATATTATGAAATACCTACACTTTTAATCGAATTTGATGAAGGTAAGTCTTTCTCCTTAGAACCATTTTTGACTGGTTTCAAAAATGGTATTCCCAACGCAATTTCTAATATAGAATCTAGTTCCAGTAACTCTTTGAAGGGAATACAGCTAAAGTTGATGGTTTTATTGACAACCTTTCCAAAGTTGAGAATAATTTGGAGTAATTCTCCATTTGAAACTGCTAGAATATTCAGAGAGCTAAAGAAGAACCAAGATGAACCAATAATTGAAGAATCAATTAACTTTGGATTAAATCCATCACTTAACAAGGATACTAAATTCAATGACTACGCTATTGAGCTATTACGAAATATACCTGGTGTTACCGATTTGAATTACACCTTGATTTTAATGAAAGTCCATAGTTTGAAAGATTTAAGTGTTATGGGGTCAGAGGAATTAGCCAAGATTGTAGGTACAGAATCAGCTAACAAGATAACTAACTTTTTTACAAGAATAGTTTAAGCCTCAAATTTCAAATTTTCTTTTCTATAATAAACATTATTTTTTAATATGATTGATATATTAAATAATAAAAATACACTTTAAAAATATAGTAGAACACAAAAGGCACATAAAGTAAATTCATTATTTGATGATAGACTTCAGTCTACTCATTAGATTAGAAGATTCAACAGCTTGTACAGCAATGTCTTGAGGAATATCTGGAGTCATAAGTGCACCAATAATATTGTTATCATTGGAGAAAATCTTTGAAACTTTATTAAGCGCCTTCAATTCCTCTTGGTTTGAACCATTTTGTAAAGAGTAGTCAATACTCGATTTAATTAAAGCATTAACCAATTCAGAACACTTAATTGACACATAAGCATGTTGAATCTTTGTATCAAAGTTTGAATTGACATAAATGGCAGCATAAACAAAGGACAAGTGAATCAAATTATGTCCAATACATTCCGGAGAATCCAATATATTTAATGCAACATTCTTATTGAATGAAGTTGGGGTAATGGACTCTATCAAAAGAATTCCTGACAATAAAGCTTCTAAACAAGAAGGTAATCTTTCATCAAACGGTTCAATTCCTTGATGTAACAAATCAAGAGGAATCACAGAAATGACATAATTGAATACGTGAAGAAGAAGTTTACCATCTTTGAAATCATCGGTACCCGTATAAATCCTAACCAATGTACCAATCTCTGAATCATCATCTTCACCTGTAAGCAAATTTTCAATGGATTTTTTATTTGATTCAGATCCACATAAAATTTTTGCTATAATATCAACACCATGCAATTGATATTTATTGATAATAGGATCATATTTAGGTATAGTTAAGCCATCCTTTTTCTCAGAATCAGTTAATTTACTTCCAAAGGTCAAACACAAAACAAGAACTAATAATGCCTCCTTAGAAGATCTCAATTCTATTATATGGGACACATTTGTCAATGTAATCAGCGTGTCCTTCAATAGACACAACTTTTTTCTTGAGAAGACAAAGGCATCAGGATTAACAGCAATATCATAGATCAACTCAAAAATGTAATCCTTGAATCCAGTATGCATGGCAAGAATTCCATTATTAAAAACCTTTTCATTATCTGTGACAAAGGATAAGTTTCTTAAAATCATTGAAATCGTGCTCAATTCTTCAACCAACATTAGTCTTCTATCTTGACAAGTTTTCAAATTCAAGTTAGAATCAGGATCATCAGCTTCAAATTTACATTCATGTAAGAGTTCCAAATAATTAGGGATATGGAATGAATCCACTTCATCAGTGGATAAGCAAGGAGTGACTGGTGTAATATCTTCTTTCATATTATCGTCTTCAACCACAGAATAAGGATCAATTTCAACAGTATCAACGTCTTCAATTATATCACTAATATCTTTAGCAGTAAAAGAATCAATAACAACAACCTTATCATCCTTGTAACGTGATGCAAATTCACCCTTGTATTTTTTGAAAATATCATCAATCTTGGTGGAAGAGAACTGTGTTGCACTTTCGATATTTTCTCCTTTAAATTCCTTTTCCCTTCTGTTAAGATCACCACTCATCAAAGAGGAAAGGATATCTGAAGCCAACGCACACAAATTATCAAGTAAATCCATACATTCATAAAGTGGAATAGCAACAGAAGGATCTGATGTCACAATAAGTAAAATGTTCAAGGCAACGTTAATCTCGGCATCAATATCAGATCCCAACGCTAAGCTTAAAGCATTTATATCAATTCTTCCGATTTCTGGGAAGTACAAGAAAACTGGTTTCAAGTGGTCCAATTGTTCACCATATGTATTCACTGTTTTCAAATCAAATCCATTCACTTTATCGACAAGTTTTTGATGAGGGATGTAGTTTCTAATAAAATCAGGAACAATTGGCTTAGGTGTTGGAACAGATTTAGGAGAAAGAGCAGTTGTCTTACGATGCAGGACACGTTGAGGTGGAGCGGATTGTTGAGGTAATGGAGTAGAAGGAACACGAGAGGAAGCAGATGGAGCAGGAATTGATGGAGCAGGAATTGATGAAACAGGGGGAGGATTAATAGGAACTTGAGGTTGAGTTTGGGGTTGAGTTTGAGATGCTTGACTGGAAGAGGATGGCGGTGGTACAATCTCTTTAGGCGTAGCCTGACTTCTTGGAGTCTGGAAATTAGAAACAGGTGTTTTTGGAGGTTGAGAAACATTACCTGGTGTTCCTTGTTGTTGATGAGGAGATTGTTGCTGTTGCTGTTGCATTCTTTGCTGTTCTTGTTGTCTTGCTGCTATCTGAGCTCTTCCTTCAGGTGTTCTAGAATATTGTTCAAAGGGGAATAATAATTTATGATACATATGAACAAACTCAGTGACCAACTGATTGTTATCTGGGGGAATACCCAATTTGCTCACGACCATTGGAATTCTACCTGAACGAATCACATTTTGAAATCCACCCAAGCTAGAAACCATAACGTACACCAGAAGTAGGTTGATTCTTTTACCACCAATAACGGGGTATTTCTCAGTTAATGGGTTATTTCTGGATTTCATAAACTCATCTAGAACATTTAAAAATCTTTCAACATTTTCAGGACCAAATTGTTGTCTTATTTGCTGTTGAACCTGTGCTCTATTCTGTTGTTGGCGCTGAGGTTGTTGTTGTTGTTGCTGTTGTTGCTGTTGTTGTTGCTGTTGTTGCTGCTGATGCTGTTGTTGTTGTTGTTGTTGCTGCTGATGCTGAGGTTGTTGTTGTTGCTGATGGTGGTGTTGGTTCTGATGATGGTGTTGAGGATTATGTTGAAATGCTTGTGCAAAGTTTCCAGCAGGGCTAGGTATAGCAACTGGAGTGTTCACTTGTGAATGGACAGACATAGAATCGGAGTTTCTATGTTGTTGTTGGTGTTGCACCTGTTGTTGTTGTTGTAACTGATGGAAAATGTTTTGTGTGTTTGCCTGTTGTTGTTGTTGTTGGTTGTTTTGGGATTTATTTTGAGCCTGTGGCTGTCTTTTTTGTTGCTGCCTTAGCATCTGTTGTTGGCTTAGCAGTTGAGATTGGTATTGTCTTTGTTTCTCTATAAGGTTTTGCTGGTTTTGCTGATTTTGTTGCGGCTGTTGCTGTTGGTTTCCAGAGAATAATTGCTGTTGCTGTTGCTGTTGTTGTTTCTGGGGTTGGGGTTGGGATTGGGCTTGAGGTTGTTGCGTTTGCCTTTGTTGTCTCATTTGTTCCATAATCATAGAAGGGTTCGGAGCAGACTGAGAAGATACGGAACTACCACCTCCACCACTAGCAGAAGCGAATTGCTCAAACACTTGTTGTTGTTGTTGTTGCTGTTGTTGTGGTTGAATAGGATTAACATTGTTCAATTCAGGAGAGTTATTAATGCTCAACAAGGGGTCACTACTACCAGTAGTAGAGAAGAAATCTTGTTGGTTGGAACCATCTTGTTGACCAGCGTCAGGAAAGGTTAAAAACCCCATACCATCATCGTTACCGAGATGATCACTGAGCCAATATTGATCGTTGTTCATTGATTGAGAATTTGATGTATTTGATCACCGATGATTGATACAAATAAAAATTTGGAACATATAATCTAATATAATCCGTGTTTATTTTATATTTTATATTTACATTTTAATTAGTGTGTGGGTGTGGGTATGTTCAATTTTTTTTTTGGAGGAAGAAGCGAACGAGTGAGTGAGGCAGGCAGGCTGGGTTCTTTGAAAATAGGTAGGGTAACCAAAATGTGTAATGTAAGGTAACATTTAAGAGAAAACTAATTTTTCAATTGGAAAATAAATTAAGCAAATATGATTGATGTATACACAGTTATACATATATATAAAATATTAATAAAAAGAATGAAAAAAAAGCAATGCCACAAAAAAAGTAAAAGTAAAAGAAAAGTACCACTAGTGTAAGTGTTGGTATTTGTTTTAAATGCAAAGGCAAAAGCAAAGCAAAGCAAAGTAAAGTAAAGTAAAGTAAATTAAATTAAAGTAAAGTAAAGTAAAGTAAAGTAAAGTAAAGTTATTCAAAGGGAAAGGACAACCGCATGGCAAAAGAGCAAAAGAACCAATTAATCTAATGACAGCGTTAAAACCAAAGTTGATACCATTTTCTTCTATGCAGTTTCTTTTCCAAGTTTCTATACCGTTCATACTCATCCCAACAAGATCTATCACCGAAATTACAACCAGCCATGTTCACTACAAAGTCTCTATCCTTTTCACTGTAGAAATATTGAGCATCGTCTGCTTCATCAGAGCAAGCACCAGGAGGAAAGGAATTTATAGCTCTCAAGGGGACAAAGCCAACGTGTTCTCTGATCCAAGGTTGTGTGTTGTACAATGATTCCAAACAATCCTGTTCCTTGTGTTCCCATTGCATGTGTTTCTGTTCGTACATTGCTGGATCCCACCAAAGGTCCAACAACAAATCCGTCCATGCAGACCGTCTGATGAAAAATGAACCCAAATTGAATCCACCACAATCTTGAGCCAGCACTAAATCAATCTCCTTGTTGTCAGTGACATCCACATATGGAATGTCTTGCTTCATGTTCAATGGGTTTAAATAATTCAATGATCTGTACACTTTACCCTCCAAATTCTCTAAAAGATACTCCTCCAATGAGATTTGTGGTTCCATGATAAATGTGTGTAAATCCAACCACCAAAACCATTCTGCATTGGGGTATTGTCTCATAGTTTGTTTCAAGATATCAGCCTTCTCCCAACCCTCTCTCCATTCATGGGAATATCGTCTCTTCAATGACACATCTTTGATCGCCAATGTGTAACCATGTAATTCAGCGTAATTTTTTTTATTAGTGATGGATGATCTCTCCACAGACCAATCTTGAGGAGTCTTCCACCGTTGAACACCACCACCTTCATTGGCCGCTAACACTATCACAATCTTTGGATCTTGTTTCCTATTCATTGTGAAGAAACATATCACAATGAATGTGAACACCGTTACCAATGCCAATGATATCTTTCTCTTGTTTCTTTGAAACAACGACAACGATGAAGATGATCTCTTTGCATTGAATTTTTCCATCGTGTATATATATATATATGTGTGTGTGTGTAATAAGTGTATTTTCTTTCGTTCTTTATTATCGATAAGGTATTAGATTGAATTTGTGTAACGTGTAGTAACTAACTTGTGTATTTGAACAAATAGTTTATATTTAGAAAAAAAAAAAAGAAAGTAGATCTGATCAAAAGGAAAAGAAAAAGGAAAAGGAAAAGTGTCGGATGGAGACAATTGATATAGTAGAAAATAAATATATGACTCCTTTGATGGAATTAAATGAAAAAGACTAATTGATTGGAAAGATACACACAATTATTATGATATTTGAGTAAGTATCACTACAACAGTTTCAAAATAGTTCCCCTTTCTAAAAGCTACGTAATCTTTGAGTTTGAGTGTTTGAGTGAGTGTCTACGTCAAAAAAAAAAGTTCAAAAAAAAAATTGATTTTTACACGATCAAAAATGTTTATCAATTCATTACAATACAATACAATGTATTAGTATTAGTGTATATATATATATGTATATACAGTTTTTAATTTATAAAACTAAAATCCGTATAACTTTCTGAATGTACCAACGTTCATTCCAGGTTTCACTTTATCCAGTAAATCTCGTCTATCCATGGCTAGAAACGCTCTCTTTAAAGTCTCAATCAAACTCAATGATTGGTTTGTATCAGGCACCACCGATGATGAACTGTTGTTGGTGTTGTAACCATCCACTTCATGCATGGATAACCCAGTTAACAATTGTTCCACAGCGTCCTTGTACATACCCATGTTGATGAAACTGACACCTAGATTGTACCGTGCCCTGACAAAATTAGGATTCAAATGTAATGCCTTAGTGTAAGCCTCAATGGCTTGTTCAGGTTTGTTAGAATTAGCCAACGATGCACCTAATCTGTTCCATGAGAGAGCATCGTTTGGATTACAATCAATGGCTGCTTGGAAACAATCCAAAGTCTTATCGTATTGTTCCATAGAGTAAAACAACACACCCAACCCGGTTTGAACGTCCGCATCCATGTTGGCAATGTCCGGTGACAATTGAGCTGCATTGATGAACAAATCAGTCACTTTTTTATTCAATGTGTATCGATCATCATCTTGGTTAATGGTGGCATTCGCCATTCTGGCTCTTTCAGCTATCTGTGGGTACTTGGTTTCAATCCATCTCTCCAATGTAGCATACGCTGCATTGTCATACCCTTCATTGACATACGAGATGGCTAAACACATCATTGCAGTTAAATTTGATGGTGACAATTCAATACATTTTTCGAGTGCCGATATACCAGCCAGTTCCTTTTCATTCTGCGTTTGCACTTGCCCCAATTTCAACCATGCATCAATGTGAGTAGGATCCTCTTGCAATGCAGCTTCAAATGCTAATGCAGCTTCACTTAACTTAGCACCAGATTCCATTAATTTGACACCAATCTCATATGCTGATGGGTTATTGGCGAATTGATTGGTAGATTCAAACTTGTACTCACCATAGTTGAGTCTGGTAGTGGCGTATTTTTCAAAATCCTTTTCCCATTGTGCTCTGAATTCATCAATATCATCAGCCTTGTCATAATTTTCTTGAATGTTATCCCACACTTGATCAAATGCAGCTTCCTTAGAATCAATGACATTGTCATCCTTTTGCTTTGTATCATTTTCTATTTGTTTAAAGGATTCCTCCCAATCCTCAGTGGTCAATGAAGTCTCTGATTGTTGTTGTTGTTGTTGCTGTGGCTGTTGTTGATTCATAGCCATAGGATACATATTTCTATTAAGCATTCCCATAGACGAATTCATCGCCATAGACATTCTATTGAATGTTGGTTGTTGGATGTGCTGAAATTGAGTAGAATTAGGTTGACCAGAAACAGTGACACCACCAGTGCCTGCACTAACAGTGGAGAATTCAGATGACCAGTTTGACTTCAATGACGGTTGTTGTTGTTGATGTTGATGCTGCACCGATGATGCTTTGAATTCGTTGATTAATGGATTGTTCTGTGGTTGTTGTTGTTGTTGTTGGTGTTGATTCTGTGATTGATGGATCAGATTTAGTTCATTTGCCATTGGAATAAAATTAAAATTCCCAGGTTGATGCACCTGCTGTTGGAAATTATTAAGTTGCATAGCATCTGCATTGCTCATACCTTGAGTTTCTCTTAACTGTTGATTAGAATGAAGTTGTTGTTGTTGTTGTTGTTGTTGTTGCCGTATAGACTGATGCAAACTGGAATCAACTTGTGATGATTTAGAGAATTGTGCTAGTGGGTTAGCATTAGCTGCACATTCAGAACCACCGGATAAGAATGACATGTTAATACTATAATCTTTTCTTTCTTTCTTTTTTTCTTCTTCTTTTTTTTTCTTTAATACCTTCCTTTACTAGTAGAATAAGAAGGAAAAAACAAAAAAAAGAGAGGAAATGATAAAAGGTACTTCCTTCCATCTATTCTTCATGTGAGAATCGATCTAATCGATTCCAATGAGAGCGCAGCGAGCGAGCAAAATCAATTTTTTTTTCTTTGTCTTCCATTTGAACCCGACTCGCCGGTGGTTCAACTTGTCCGTTTTGGGTAATTTAGATAAGGAAATAAATCAATCAACAACCAATGTTTTTTTTTCTTTCTTTCAAGAATAGGATTGATAATTAATTAATTACTACACAACAACTAAAGTTGTGATTAATTACTTGTATCAATTATACATCAATTTCTTTATTAAATAACCTTTTCAGATTCCAACTGTTATTAATTTTAGAAAAGAAAAAAAAACACACATAAAAGAAAAAGAACACATTAAAGTTGAAAAAAGAAAAGAAGCAAAGGGAACCAAAGAGGGAAAATTAGAATCGACATATCTCATCTGATTTTGATTCAAATTGGCCATCTGGTATGTGTTAGCAAATATTAATTAATCTAGGATCTGGTCCTTTTGCGACGTTTACGTGGTTTGGCTCTAGTCCGAGATTTGGCCTTTGATTTGGCTCCCTGTTTTTTATTCGTTATTAACATGGGACTAATAACTAATCCAGAAGAATCAGTTATATTATTGGCATAACGATTCATACCACACTTAACCATATTAGTGGTGATCTCATCAACTTCGATTCTCCAATTAACTCCTGAATCAATGGTAAAGCTCTTTAAATTTCCAGAAACATCCTTCAGTAACACTCTGAAAATAACAAGACTATCACCGGTGAGTTTCAAATAGAAATCATCAATTGCATCAAAGTTTAAATGTCTCAAATCGACAATTATCCCATACACATAACTGGAAAAATCAATGTAACCACACTTATTGATACTCTGCCAGCCATCTGAAAATTTTAAATATAGAAAACAGTTGAAGTTCAGAAATTTGTCATTAAATGGTTTAAAATCCTTGGTATATGATGGACAATCACCCCATCCATAATCATACGTTAATAAATTCTTTGGGAGTGAATCTAAATCTAATCTTGGAAGACTATATCTCCTTGACTCACTGAGTGAAATCAAATTTGTAAAACGGATAGGTGACGGAAGACATCTAGACTCATCATCTTCGATTAATATAAGCTCCGTTGCAAGTTGTTCCAATGAAATGGGGGCACTTTCTAGAATTGAGCAAATATATTTAGAATTTGTTTCCCCTAATGTTAATTTTGTCAATGAGGTCAAATGTTGCATGTTAATGATTTCAGGAGGACCAGCAAGATGAACCTCCAAGGACTCCAAGTTAAGTGGTAGTCTACACTTTCCCTTATCACACACACAATGCAGTAGTTTTAAAGACTTCAATGAAGCAGGCAAGGTATTAAATGAGTCATGATTTATATTGAGTATTGGCACCAGTGTGTTAGGGAGAAGATCTATCTCCAAATTTGTCAAATTAGTCAACCCACGGAAATTAAATGATGTAACAAAATCACCGGGTAAAATACGTATTTCCAACTCTTGAATAGATGCAGACTTGAATACCATTGTATTCGATTCTGTATATTTTCCCAAAACACTTAGCTTCCGCAATTTAGGAAACTTAGAAAGCCATAAATGATTCCAATCATCAATGCCAAACCCCAAAGGAATAGTTAATTCAGTCATAAACAAACTGAAATTTAACAATTTAGAAAACTTTTCAGTTAGATTCTCAGGACGAACCTTTCCTACCAAGTCTGCATTAACCTTCATTTCAATGGTCACTCGGTCAGCAACCTTGGATAAGACATTCTTAAGTAAATGATTAATCTCCTCTGGTTCAGCATTAACAATGTATTCCCGTTCCACATTCACTGTTAGATGAGTTAATGTTGTACAAGAGACATAAGAATGCAACATTTTCTTCTTAATAGGGTCTAAATCACCATTTAAATTGAACTCACATCTTCTCAAAGAATGAGTTGAACTGGAACACCATCTATCGTACACAGTATCAAACATACCAAATGGACCATGAATCTCAACCACTTTAGACACCATTTTACTTGAAATTGACAGCAAATACCGATCATCAGGTAGAGTCAGTCTTTTTGCAAACCCAATAAAGTAAGGTGGACGCCAGTCTTCAGGTTTTGTACTACTTTTAGGAATGACTCCATACACTGAACCTTTTTGTAAATATTTAGCAATTTCCTCCTGTGGGAATTGAACATATGAATGGTCAGATTCGATTATCGATAATTCACGAGCTAGTCGTAAATTGGAACTTTTACTGAAATCATCAAAATATCCATGACTAATGTGATCATTCTTCAAGTAACAACAGTCATTGGTGACATAAACATCACTTTTGTATAAACATGATTCAAATAATTGTTCGATGAATGCACCACAATCATCATCATCATCACATTGTTCTCGACGTATAAGAGCTAGCAAAAGTAAATCATCAGTTAAAGCAATTTCACAGATCTTCAGTTGAATCTCAAAAGGTAATCCCTCCAAAATTGTCATAAATAGTTGACAACTAGATACTACCATGATTAATTTGTTTTGTGTGAATGAATGGTAATATGAATAATAGTTTAATTTTCCTGGAATCAGATAGACATACAGACTTATAAAATTACCTTACAGACTTATAGATATCACAGACAAATGTAAAAAAACAAACAAAAGAATAAAGGGAGAAAGGTAAACTTGGTAACTTTTCTTCACTAATTTTTTTTTCTTTTCTTTGCCTTTTAAATTTAAATTTTTAACCGATAAGGAAAGAATTGTAAAATTAATTGTTTTTATGTATTTTATTTAGTTTCTGTTCTACACAACGATTATACAACTTTGTGTTATTCTTTTCAATTAATCATATAACAATAAATATTTATCTTATCATAAACAATGGGTGCAATAGTGTCATTACCTATATCGCTTGGAACATCAGCTGTGACGTCTTGCATCAGTGCATCAATTTGTTCATGTTGTTACAATTCATTATCACACACGTTCAAATCAAGTATAGCTACTAGAATAACTTATGCTATTTTCTTTTGTATAAATTCCATTTTATCATGGGTGTCATTGAGCCATTCTTTGACTCAATTAGTGGCTCGATTCTCATGGGGGTTATTCAAATTTGGAAATTCATATTGTAAAGAGCATGGATGTGTTGGTTTCACGAATGTTCAAAGATTGAATTTTTCACTTGGGTTGTTGCATTTGATATTGGCGTTTTTGTTATTTGGTGTGAAATCCAAGAGTAATCCAAGGGATGTCATTCAAAATGGGTATTGGAATGCCAAGGTTATTACATGGTTGGTGTTTGTCATTGGGTCGTATATGGTGCCTGATAAGTTTTTCATATTTTGGGGGGATTATGTATCAATTGTGTTTAGTACATTATTTATTGGTATTGGGTTGATTTTATTGGTTGATTTTGCTCATGAATGGGCAGAGACTTGCTTGGAGAAGATTGAAGAGGGTGAAATTTATTTGACCACTGACACTGGTGATGATGATGGTGATTCCAATGGGTCATGTTTTGAAGGTGCATCATTTTGGAGGGGGTTATTAGTTGGTGGTACGTTGACTATGTACATTGGGGTTGTTGTGATGACTGTGTTGATGTACATTTTCTTTGCCCAGAAGGGTTGTTCATTGAACACTACGGCTATTTCCATTAATTTAGTGTTGGTTTTGGTTGTCACTTCGTTGTCCATCACATCTGTCGTGCAAGAGTACAATCCCAATGCAGGATTGGCCCAATCGTCTATGTGTTGTGTGTATTGTACGTATTTGATCTTTAGTGCTTGTTTGAGTGAACCGGATGATAAGTTTTGCAATCCATTGATCAGATCGGGAGGTACTAGAACATTGACCATTATCGTTGGTGCGATGTTTACCTTCATTGCAGTGGCGTACACCACCACTAGAGCTGCTGCCAATTCTGCATTTAGCCATTCATCAAAGAATCCCAACTATGGTGGTGATGGTAGTAATTATGATTCAGTGTTGGAAGTTATCACTACACAACCTACACAGTCTAGAAATGAAGCTAGAATGGAGGCGATCAGACAAGCGGTGAATGAAGGATCATTACCGGAGAGTGCATTGACTGATCCAATTTACTTTCAAGGTGGAGTTGTCCCTCATAGTGGTGACTATGACGGTGACGGTGATGATGATGGCAATGGCAATGGCCGTGGTGGATTGATTAAATACAATTATGTGTTGTTTCATGTTATCTTTTTCCTTGCCACACAGTACATTGCTGCCTTGTTGACTATCAATGTTGGTTACGAGAAAACCGCTGGAGGATTTATACCTGTTGGTAGAACGTATTTCAACACATGGGTTAAAATCATCAGTTCATGGTGTTGTTATTTACTTTACACATGGACATTGATTGCACCAGTGTTATTCCCAGATAGATTTTTATAATGTAATGTGTAAATGTGTATAATAAATAATCATAGACAAATCGACGCGTCTATCGACCCGACATTTTTAAAGTAAAAAATTTTTTTTTTTTTTTTTCGCAAACAAAACTACAAAGAGTCGCTAGCCTAGCGTAGCTTATTGAGAGAGAGAGAGAGAGAGAGAGAGAGAGAGAGAGAGAGAGAGAGAGAGAGAGTGATATAAAAAGAGATGGAAATTTCCTATTTGTGAAATTAAATTGGAGAAAAGAACGATCTGCCAATTTAGCATACAGTGTCAGATTCAGTTTTTTACAAATTACATTAACATTTACATACAATTCCACAATTACAAATCATGTCTAATAACGAAATCACCATTGATGAATCACAGAATTTAGAGACATTTCAAAAAATCAAGACCCATTTCCCCGCTGCTAGAGTGAAGAAGTTGATGCAAAGCGATGAGGACATTGGTAAAGTGGCTCAAGCTACTCCTATAGCTGTTGGTAGAGCATTGGAGATGTTTTTATGTTCATTAGTGGAGAAATCAGTGGAGACTGCTGATGGACAACAGACAAAGAAGATCAATGTTCAAGTGTTGAATAAAACCATTGAAACAAATGAACAATTTGATTTCATTGTGGGTGTGTGTGATAAATACATGAGTAATAATAGCAATAGCAATAGCAATAGCAATAGCAATAGCAATAGCAATAGCAATAACAATAACAACAACTCTAATAAACAATCATAAGACCTAACGAAGTAGATGAAGTCAATTTAAAAGAAAAAGAAAAAAAACATGGACATGGACATATATATATATATATATCATGGTCGATCGACGGCGATCGACCTTGATGTTTAAAGCAAACTTGAAATCACATCACATTACCCAATTCAATTCAACTGATCTCAACTGAACTCAACTGAACTCAACCTTTTACGGAATTGCATATTTTTTTTTTTGTTGCACCTTTGCCACTGGTCCCCTTAATCAATGGCAATGGCAATGGCAATGGCAGTGGGTTTAATTGAGTGAGTGAGTATAATTTATTGATTTAGTGCGCGGAATTCCTTAACTGCCACGCAATCCAATACCAATACCAATACCAATAAAATACCATGAAAGTGGCTAGTGTGTCCCTCTCACCAACGACCATCCATCCATCCACCCACCAATTCCTGGGTAAAATGCTGAAAACTGTGCCACTGTATCCTCTCTATGACCCACCAGGGGCGGGTTCCTGTCTGTGAGGGGGTTACTGGCACACTAGGCCTGACTTGGTCCTTCCTTATCTATCTATCTATCTCTCTCTGTCTCTCTGTTTGTCTGTCTGTATATAAATATAAATATAATTGAAAATAACTTCTGTATTTATGTATTTATGTATTTATGTATTTATGTATTTATGTATTTTGATTGACATTTGCTTTTTTTTTTTTCTTTTCTTTTCTTTTCTTTCATTCTTATTCTATATAAATAAATTCATTTCTTTGAATTCTATTAACTTTTATTATATATTATATATTCCATATTCCCCCCCCCCTCAATTGTTTATTCCCAATTCAAATAAATTTAAATTAAATAAAGAATTAAAAAAAATCAATTACATCATTCATACACCCCCTCTCTCCTTCCCTCCATCGCAATAATTTTTTTTATTTTTATTTATTATTATTATTATTATTATTATTTTGACGCAGTTTGGTTATAGCAGCAATACACTCACAAACACAAACACAGACACAAACAACCATAACTACTTACCATAAATAAAAATAAAAATATTGTTATATATACATATACAACCAGAAAGATTTGATATTGAATTGATTTTAAACACTTTGTATCAATTTTTTATTAGTTTTTTTTTTTTTGTTTTTTTTTGCTTTTGCTTTTGCTTCATATTCAATTGCATTCCATTCCATTCCATTCCATTCCATTAGCTTTTGCATTTGCATTTGCTTTTATCTTACTATTTTATTTCTTTAATACCCATTTGAATTTACAATGTCCATTCCACAGAACAAATCATTCAACAACAATCCATTCAATCTTAACCTTAAACATCTGAAACCACTCACTCAACAACAACCACAACAACCTGAAAGGGAACCTGTGTATTATGTAGGTGTCGATGTCGGTACAGGATCAGCTAGAGCTGCTGTGGTGGATGAATCAGGTGCAATCTTGGGATTGTCAGAGAGACCAATCACTAGACATGAAATGAAGGCTAGTTATATCACCCAATCATCCACAGAGATTTGGGATGCCATTTCATACTGTGTGAAGACTGCTGTGTCTCAATCTCACATTGACCCTTCATTGGTGTTGGGTATCGGATTCGATGCCACTTGTTCTCTTGTCGCTATCAATGAAACCACCAATGAACCAATGCCTGTGGGTCCTGATTTCTCTGATGAATTGGAGAACATTATCCTTTGGATGGACCATAGAGCACAAGCAGAAGTTGATGAAATCAATGCCTCTGGTGATGAATGTCTTAAATACGTTGGTGGTATCATGTCCATTGAAATGGAGTTGCCAAAGATGAAATGGTTGAAACATAATTTACCATTGGATAGAAAAACCGGTCAATCGATGTTTAACCAATGTAAATTCTTTGACTTGGCTGATTGGTTGACGTTTAAGGCTACAAACAAGGAGACTAGATCATTTTGCTCCACTGTGTGTAAACAAGGGTTTGTGCCAAAGGGAATCACCAACAGAAATGGTTGGTCTAAGGAATTTTTGGAGAAACTTGACGTGGCTGAATTGGCTGAGGATAATTTCAGACGCTTGGGTGGGTTACCAGATGCCACTGGTACGTATCTGTCCGCCGGTGACACTGTCGGTCAATTGACTGAACAAGCTGCTGATGATTTGGGATTGACCACTGATTGCTTTGTCGCATCAGGTGTCATTGATGCATACGCTGGTTGGATCGGTACCGTTGCCGCTCAAACTGAGACTCCAATTCCTGATTTGATTGAACAAGACAAGAACAAACCAGGTATCGCTAAGGCCACTGGTAGATTAGCTGCAGTGGCAGGTACTTCAACGTGTCATATTATCTTGGATGAAAATCCAATCTTTGTGCCAGGTGTCTGGGGTCCATACAGAGATGTGATGGCTAGAGGGTTTTGGATGGCGGAAGGTGGTCAATCTTGCACAGGTGCATTGTTGGCTCATGTGTTGTCCACTCATCCAGCGTATGCAGAGTTGGGTGTAGCATCTGAGGCATCCAATTTGTCAAGATTTGATTTCTTGAATTCTAGATTGGAAACTCTGAAGAAAACTCGTAAGGAGAGATCCGTGGTTGCATTGGCTAAGGATTTGTTCTTTTACGGTGATTTCCATGGGAACAGATCACCAATCGCTGATCCACACATGAAGGCCTCCATCACTGGTCAATCCATGGATTGCTCGTTGGATGCATTGGCCATTGAATACTTGGGTGCATGTGAGTTTATCGGTCAACAAACGAAACAAATTGTGGAACAAATGGAGAAGTCTGGTTACACGATCAATTCTATCTTTATGTCCGGTGGTCAATGTAGAAATGGGTTGTTGATGAGATTGTTGGCTGATTGTACTGGATTACCAATTGTGATTCCACGGTACATTGATGCATCTGTGGTGTTTGGTGCCGCCATGTTGGGTGCCGTTGCCGCTAACGATGCCATCAAGAAACACCCTGCTCATCAAACTGGTAGATCGAGAAAGAACTCCACTGCATCGTATACCACCAACAATGCTGACATTCCTCATTCACCGTACACGGCTCCTTCCGCCACTGCGTCAATGACATCGATCTCTGCATTGGCTGCTCCAACATCATCGGTTGGGTATCCTTTCCCACTAATGACTCCAATTGAAGATGAATCCAAACAATTGGGTCACGGGGTTGAAGGTATGTCACTCATTGACAAGGAAATTGCCGATGCCAACGGTGACGGTGACGGTGACGATGACGATGATGATGACGATGACGATGCTGGTTTGACATTCAACTCTAACTCAAACACTCAAAAGAAGGTACAAGAGAATATTGTCGAAAAGACAACTAAGCAGCAAAGAGTTGGCTCAACTGCCAAGAATACAATCATATCACCAAGAAAATCAAGCAGAGCTAGACCTGAATTACCAGGTGATAAATTGTGGAAGGTTATGACTGAGTTGTCCGGTGTCGGTAAGGTTATCTTTCCATCAAATGAGAATGACCCTGATAGAAAATTATTGAACACCAAGTACAAGATTTTCTTGGATCAAATTGAAACACAAAAAAGATACAGAGCCATGGTTACAAAGACCGAAGATGCCATCAAGACATATCTGAGTATTTAAACCGCCCCTTATTTTTTTATTAAATTTTATTTATCTCTCCATTTTCTCCCCTTCTCCATTAACTGTTTGAGTATTTTTTTCCTCCTTCTTTCTCTACTTTTTATTTAACAAAACACTCAAAAAAAATCTTTTAAATTTCTATAAAATTGTCTTTTTCCTCCTCCTTACATTTGTATTTTACACATAATTCTAATGATGTTTTTCCTTGCACAAAGTTGAAGGTTGTAGTATATTCGTTAACATAAAATGGTAAAAAAAGTACACACACACACACACACACACACACACACACATATATATATATATTTCAAGGGGTTTTCTCCTTTTTATAGTCCTTTTGAACTTGATCTTCGTGATTGATTTTATTACCATTAATATCCTTGTTCAAGTACTTCTGCTTCACTTTATCAGCGTCGACTTCATCTGCAGATTTGAAATAAAACTCATTGTAAAATTTCAATTGATTGATACTTTCAATGATATCCATCTTTGCCGTGTGAGCTCCAATCTTTGGAGGCAGCAATCCATGGATCTTTTGATTGTGTCTCTTTGAAATCTCCATCACTGTCGACACATCGATCAATCTGTACATTAAGAAATTAACCACGTTGGGCATTTCTCGTAGCATGAACAATCTATCCATGTGAATGGAGTTACCAGCCATGATACCGACACCTCGTGTCATGAATTTACCAATGTATTCGAGTAATTCAGATTCAACTTCAGGCAGAGTCTTTGTAGACTCAACGACTTTTTTCGTAAGACCAGAATCTCCATGGTGTTGAATACACCATTGGTTCATCTGGTCCATTGTCTCTTGAGGGTAATGAATCACAGATTCATACCCTTGATCGTCTAGAATGTTCAAATCCTTATCGGTGATCAAACAACAAATCTCAATGATGTGGTCGTTGTTGTGGTCTAACCCTGTCATTTCACAGTCAATCCACACAATAGGTTTCAATTTATTGAATTTCTTGATTGGATCTGGTTCAGTCTGTGACTCCGATGACGATGCATCCTCTGCCGACACGGTTTCATGGGATTTCAGTATATCAGTAGCTGTGACCTTCTTTGTATGTGTGTGAGTGTGAGTGTGAGTGTGATGGGTCTTTTCAATCTCCACCAGTTTTCTCTTTTTACTGGTGGAATCTGAAGCATGGTGATCTCCTCCTTGCTCTTGATCGTGGCTTGATGGATTCAATGGATTCATTTTAAACAAACCCGGTGACAATGGTGCTAGAAGATTGTTTGATCTGGGTATATTAAATGATCTAACAGTTGTTGCTATAAATGATGATTTAGTGGATAATATTTGTTTGTGTAAGATTCTAGTCGTTGGTGAAATCAGTAATTTATTAAACATCTATGAAACCAATGTTTATCTCTAGCAGATCTTCAACATAAAAGCATTAATCACTTGCATGTATAATCCATTTTAAATATGATTTGGTATTACTATAGACATTACTATATAAATATATATATACATTTACGAAAAAAAGAAAAAAAATCCATGAAAAAAGGGCTGTGCACTAAATCATATCAAGATGGTCAGATGTCACCGTAGTCTCTGGCTATACCTGTTCTTCCCTCTTCCACTTCAGCTCCCTGTGAGTAATCGACATCAGAGTCTTGATCTTCTTGTTCCTTGAAATCACTTCCCAAACCGGTCCATGCTCTATTTTGCAATGCGTATGCAGATGTGGACACAGTACCCTTAATGGATAATGCCGTTGATAGTTTCTTCACTAACTGTTGTTGTTGGTCACCTTGACCATCACCTGTGTTGGTTTCTTCATTCATTCTTCTCTCTTGAGATTCAGACAACCCCATTTCAATCTCTAGATGTTTCAATTGTCTCAATGGTTTAGATGCATTTAGTTGTCCAGTGACTGGGTTGAATTCAGGGGCATAATCATTATCGGAGTCTTCATTGTAATTATTTTGAGCTTCATTTCCTTCCACATCATCACCTTCATCATCACTGTTATATCCTTCTTGTCTCATGACTTCTTGGAAATCGAGAATCCATTTCCCTGTCCAAGTCACTTGGTAATTCAATGCCATTTGTAACTCGTACGGTGTGATGATAGGTTTGTAATATTCATTGTTCTGATCAATGATGATACCACTTTGTCCACAACCAATGACACACCACACATCGACACTTTCGAAATTGGCCAATTTAGCCACATTAGGTTTACCAACGACAAACATGTAATGCTTTTTACCAGCGTTACGAACCCATTTCACCACCTTGTTCAAAAGCTTTTTAGTGTTTTGCAACGATAACGTGTTGACCAATATACCTATGGTACCTGCGTTTCTAGCCATGTGCATGTATCTATACCGTCTCATCAACGATGGAAATGAATCCTTCACTAATTCATACGTCAATGAATCTATAGTCGTTATCTCACCGAATTTAGTGGATAAATGTAACAATCTAGGATCTTCTGGAGTGTTTATATGGAACAAGGAGTAATCCTGCGTCAGAGAGTCATAATCTTCCTCGTCCAAGTACTCAACATCTTCAGCGTTTAACCCGTACAATACTCTTGCAACAGTCTTTATAGTTTTCCCCTGGTAATCAATGGAATATTTGTCTATTATCTTGGAATGGGATCCACTTTTATCGAAATCAATGTCGGCGAATGCTAGATTGGGGTACTGCGGTTTCAACATCTCATACAACTTTGCCAAATGGTAACTGTACGATGTGTCAGCCATTAGCATCACTTTACTGTCGAGATCTGGGTAATTCTGTTTGAATTTCTCAATGAAGGCATCGTGGTTCAAGTACGGTCTGCCAAACACATACGCAGAGTGAAGCTTTGAAATCGGGTTCAAACATGCATCACCAAAGTGAACGACAATGTCTGCATTGACATGACCGGCAGCGACTTCATCTATACAACAAGGAGAGTAAGAAGTATCTGCTAGAATCCACACTTGTTGCTTGGTTTGGTTTAATTTATCCTTGTTTTTACATTTATCTCCACATGAACCTGTGCATCTATTCGATGAAAGAGCTTCAATGTCAACAGTGGTGTGCTCAGTTTTCGGTTTGTTCAACGATGGCTTTGAATGTTTCTGTGTAAAGTCAATTTCGTTTTCATCATTTTCGTCATTTTCATTTTCATTGTCATTGTCAGCTTGCATTTTCTTAAGTTTCTTTTCATGTTCAAATTGATGAAGGTAATCGTGGTTTCTTTTATCCAATTGTTGTTGAATTATTTGCACAACAATGGCAGAATCAGACACTAGTTTATCGGGAAATTGTAGAGCAATCCGTTTAAACTTGACATTGTTTTCATTATCTCTGCCGCTCAAATGGTCCACCAATGCATTCAAACTGTAAAATGATGTTATTTGTTCATGAAGCTCAGAATCTGATATATCGGACTTTTCTGAAAATTCAGGACCAAAATATTGTCTTCTCGTTTGTAAGATAGCGGTTTTATCGTCTGTGACCTTGGCAAACTGGTAAGTTTCATCCTGTGTCGATGACAGTGCAGGTGCTACTTCTAATCCAACCATTCTTTGCTGCTCCGTGAATGTTTGTTTGCAAAAAAAAAAAGGCCAATCAATCAACTTCAAATCATAATCATAACCCCTAATCAGTTAAATGTGTACTCAATTTCTAAAAATTTTAAATTTTTTTCTGAAGAAAAAAACCGGGAAGAAACCATCGAGTCGATCGACCACACTCAAACACCGTGTCGTCCTCATTTTCTCCGACTTTCACCAAAAAAAAATTTTTTTTTAAATCATGTCATAAGGTTAAGGGTAGAGGTTAGAGGTTATGGAGAAATGTGATTGGGTTTCTTTTGTGGAGGGGGCCATTTTTGTTTCTTGATCAAAAGACAAATGGTCAATAGAGGAATCATCAATAACTTTAAAAAGATGGCATTAAACAGAATTGAATTAGGTCATGCCGCTGACTACCATGTTCATTTAAGACAAGGTGATATGATGAAGGCTGTCACTCCAAGTGTTCGTGAAGGTGGGGTCTCTATTGCTTACATTATGCCAAATTTGGTTCCTCCAATTGTGACATTGGACAGGGTGGTTGAATACAAGAGACAATTACAAGACGTTGCTCCAAAGACTACGTTTTTAATGTCTTTTTACTTGTCCAGAGATCTTACCCCAGAATTAGTGGAGACAGCTGCTGAGCAAGGTGCCATTCAAGGGATCAAATGTTACCCAGCTGGTGTCACCACCAATTCCAGCGCCGGTGTCGATCCAAATGATTTCTCTGCATTTTACCCTATATTTGAAGTTATGCAAAAGCATGGATTGGTGCTTAATTTGCACGGAGAGAAGCCATCAGTACAAAGCGACGTTGAAGACGATGACATCCATGTGTTGAACGCTGAACCTAAATTCTTACCAGCATTGTTCAAATTACACAAAGATTTCCCTAAATTGAAGATAGTGTTGGAACATTGTACCACAAAGGCTGCCGTGGATGCCATCTATGAGATCAATGCTGATTTGAAACCTGGCGAACAACCAACGGTTATTGCATCGATCACCGCTCATCATTTGTTTTTAACCATCGATGATTGGGCCGGTAACCCAATCAATTTCTGTAAACCTGTGGCTAAATTACCATCTGATAGAAGAGCATTGGTGAATGCTGCTACATCCGGTGAACCTTTCTTCATCTTTGGTTCTGACTCTGCTCCTCATGAACTCCACAAGAAGGCCGTGCACGTTGGCGTGTGTGCCGGTGTGTACACTCAACCGTATGTGTTAAGTTATTTGGCTGAAGTGTTTGAGAAAACTGACAAGTTGGATAAATTGAAGGATTTTGTGTCAACGTTTGGTAACAAGTTCTACGGCATGGATGATGATTATAAATTGGTCAACACTGACACTGTGACTCTCGTTAAAAGAGAATTCACAGTTCCAGATGTTGTCACATCATCGACTGGTATCAAAATTGCCCCATTCAAACCAGGTTCTAAATTACAATGGTCCGTGGAATGGTCTCATTGATAAGTTAAATGGTTGACCCAGTAATAAAACAAAACCTTTTACATTACATTCTTTCACTTCTTTTTACTACCTATTTACTTATTTATTTTACCTGATTTTATGTTAGGTTCGAAACTTGTGTATATACTTGTATCTATATATATAAATGAAAATCCGATGTTATATGAAATTAAAAAATTAAAAATAAATAAAAAAAAAGCCACCCAATAATTATTAAACATTACCCAAAACAATCATAAATTTCAAATGTGGATCATGACCCTCAACAAAAGTACCATCTTCATTAAACACACACATGCTGTTACTCTTCCATCCCCAACTTTGTGACTTGCTGAAATCATTAGGAACAGACAGGAACGACGTGATAGTTGGTTTGGCTCTTCTAGACGGTGTGAAAATGACAAAGTAAACATTGATGGAATTTCTAGGATCCTCATAAGTCAACAATGATCTCTCATCTTGCTTTCTCGATCTTGCCGAAATACTAGTGGAAGATGATAACGGTGCCCTAGCATCGAGAATGGAATCATCTGGTATATTGTCCTTTAGCTCTTGGTTGTGGTAGTTGCCTTCAAAAGAACTGTTGTCATCGCCGCCTACCCCAATATCATTGAATGCACTGCTAGAATCATGATCACTTTGCTTCATTGTATTATTATTTTGACTATTAGTTTGGTCTTCGTATCTGAGAGGAGACGACGGAACACTTGTTTGTCGCTTGGAATATTTCTTTGGCATGGTCTGTGAACTCACATTGTGCATAAAGATATCTGGATTCAACAGGCCATTCTTCAATGATATATTTGAGGTTGCATTGTTTGCCCTGTGTAGGTAAACACCCACCTGAAAGGAACTTTTGCCCGGGATACGATTCTTCTGCAAGTAAAGGTTCCAATAAGAACCAGCATACCAAAATGTCTTACTGTACACTCTCTTATCGGATTGTAAGTCGGACACATTGGCAAATGCAATGGAGAACCGGAATGGAGGAATGTTAGTCCATGTGTATTGATTTTCAATTTCAAATGCTTGATCTTGACTTGACTTCACAGGTGATTTTTCCAATTGCATAGGATTAGCTGTATCTGCAGGACCATCTTCCGCAGACCCAGAATCAGTAGTCATTGGTGTCGTTGATGTTGATAAACTTTGTGACATGTATCTATCTAATTCTGTAGGTAATCCAGACAATGTCTCATCTTTAATTGGAACTCTGAACCAAACATCATCATCAGTAGGAGGTTCGGCGCTAGTGATCAAGTCACCAAGTGTCGTGTTGTCTCTGGAATTGGTCACCATTCTTTGAAGGTACATTGCTTGCCATAATGCTGCATGAAGAACATGATGATCGATGTATGGCACACCGTTAATGTCGTAGTAGTTTTCTAGATCTTGTAATCTTTCAGGAGGCAAGTGGCAATAATGAATTTTTTCATTTAACACATTTCTCAACAATTCAATATCCCTGTCATCACCATTCTCCGTTCGTCTTTCAATTAACTTAATGATGAACACGACTCTGTCCCATTCAGAGGGAACAAAGAAATAATCTTCACCAACCACTTCAGTGATGACAGAAGCTGGAATGTCATCCCATTTCCTCACAGATGCCTCCCATCCATCTGAGCAGAGAATCCCCTTACCATTCTCGATTATTCTTTCACTAGCAGAACCGTAGTTATTTGACGCTGCAAATTTCATATTCACGGACATGTTAGACATGTTCATCTGCTGGATGATACAATCGGTGGCAGTACACACAGCTTCACTGATATTCATGTATTGACCCACTGCAATCATGTTATAAGGAATCTTGTTCTCTTCTTTGATGTTAACTGCTCCATATAATCTAGATATGGCTAATTCAAAACTTTCTTGTGTCACTGCTTCATCATCAAACTCCAATTCAAACACTCTATCATTTCTTTGATTTATCTTGTCCCTTGAATCGGACTCCTCAGCATCATCTTCATCATCATCGTCTTCATCGTCTTCATCTTCATTGAATGTATACCCGAGCCCTTCTCTGTCCTTCCATGAAAAGATAGACTTGAAATAATCACTCTGATCTAGTATCAGTCTATGTAATTTGTATGAAGTACCAAATGCCTTAATTGTCACATCAGAGTAAGCCCCGGATAAGAATCCTCTTCTAAAGATGTGTTCAACGACGCCTTCATTTCTGCAACAACCATAGGGACACGAGGAATAATCAATTGGCTGAAACAATTGAGAGTCCTTTGATTCATCGAACGGTTGACTGTTCACATGAGATGATTTGTTATCATACTCATCACCGGTGGAAATGTGCATATCAGAGAATGATTGATAAAGCTGTTGTGTTGATGATTGGTTGATATTGGTATTGTTATTGTTATTTGTATTGTTATTGTTAGAGTATTTGTGAACTGATTGCGGTACAAGGATATTATTTCTGTAGGTCAACCGGTTTCTGTTACTGTAGCTTCCCTGATGTAGAGGGTGGTTGTTATCTGAATAACGTCTATTTGATCTTGTTGTTGGTTGATGGGTAAGTGGGTTTTTATGGAACAATGGAGTTCTGCTGGTTGAACCACCAGAAGGCCGACTCTCGGACATGGTTAATCAGTGTTCTATTCAATCGCCAAATGCCTTCCACGTTATACCCTAATGTATTTACAATGGATAAACAAGTGTTTGTGACACATCAAGTTCCCTTGTGTTGCCTTGCCATGTCTTCCCTTTTGTCACTTACTTGTAAACAAAGACACCTATCGAGTGGCGCACGTCGATTGACCTCAACGGACGAAAATTATCGACGCAACTTTTTTTTTTGATTTCTGTGTGACAAGCTGAAGAAAGGAGGCTGGAGAGATAAACGGACTAACATGTTGATTATTTAAAAGGGGAACAGTTCCGATAAATTTCGTTGGGTTTTGTCACAATATATATAGACACCATAGAAGATAATTTAGTCTTAAGATACACTTCATCTAGAATATGTCCAGTCCATTTGACAATGCAATTTACTTAGAGGAGCAGCCCTCTTATCAGGACACTCCAGAGTTCAATGAAATCAATGACTCTTTGTCTAACAAGTTATTAGAGATCAACAACTTATTAAGCAATTTGAGTAGAAATTTAAACTATTTACAAGATTGTATACAAAACAAGAATCTAATAGCAAATGGTGGTGCCGGTGCTGACACAGGATCAGCTAAAGTGGAGAAATTCCACAAAAACTCATCAAGTTTGATAACTAAACTGATGCCACTGTTCAAATCGTTATCATTTGATATAAACGCATTAAACGATCTAGATCCAACGCTGTTAAATAAATCCCAGTTGTTTGTCAAGGATAAACTCAATAGCAGTGTGCAGAAGTCGTTGAAACAATTCAATGAATCACAACTGACATTCACTGGGTTAGATAAGAAATTAAACGAACTCAATTTACAAATCATTCAAGAAGATGAGCGGAGAAGATTATCCACAGATGACAGTTCCAACGGAGATGGACCACAGCAACAACAACAACACCAAAAGCATCAACAACTTATAATAGAGTACGAACCTGTCAATGCGGAGGAATTAGAGTATCAAAGGAACTTGATTGAACAGAGAGAAAGAGAAATCGAAAGTATATCTAACAATGTCAGTGAAATCAATGAAATGTTTCACGATTTGTCAAACTTGGTCACATCTCAGGGGGAAGTCATCGATAACATAGAGACCAATATTTATTCAACGTTAAACGACACCAGAATGGCCAGTCGGCATTTAGTTAAAGCTGATAAATACCACAGAAATCAACGGAAGATCTGCTTTTGGATACTTATAATAGTGTGTGTCATTGTTTTCTTTTTGATATTGGTTATTCTTGCATAGGACAATTGGGAGGGTTTCAGGTAATGCCTATTATTCTTATACATATATAGTTATTTATTCTATACAATGGAGAGTTGTATATGTTTTCTTTTCTTACTTAAATACACAACTAATTAATTAAATTTAATCGTCCATAAATTAACATTACCATCATCACCAACAGATAGTAATTGATTGTCACCAAACCATTTTAAACAATTTAATTCATCCACTCCATGGCTCAATTCATTGACAAGTAGCAACTCCCAACTTCCATGTTTCGTTTCACTCTCTTTGTAAATGGCAATTTTCCCATCAGATCCACAACTGGCAATTAATCCATTAGTACCCCATTCAACACTGTACACAGCACCCTTATGCACTGTTGGTAAGATACATTCTAACACCCATTCCTCTTCGTCTTTTATACTGGATGGCAAGGCTTCACCCGTAGCCGTAGTAGATTGTTCACCACTGGCCCCAGAGACAACATTCTTCCACACTCTCACAGATGAGTCATCACTACAGTTGACTAATCTTATCAATGGACCGTCCTTTTTCTCAAAATCACAAGCCCAAATGGTACTCTTAGCATCGTCTAAAGTGGCAACACAGTTCCAATCATCCGCATCATATTCATCCTGCTTGAAAATCTTACAAGTATCATCATAACTACATGATGCCAAAAGATTCTTGTATGGATGCCATTTGACGTACTTAACGTCTTGTTCATGCTCTTGAATGACATTGATACATTCAAATTCTTCATTGGCATCATCAGCTTCCCAGATCCAGATGGATTTGTCTCTTGAACAAGTCGCCAAGTATAATCCGTCATTTGACCAGTCTATACACTTTATTTCATTTTCATGTCCTTCAATGATAGCCATCAACTCCCAATCATTTGCATCGTTTATGAGACTCTCTTCGTCGTTATTTGCATCATTCCCCCAAATAGACACAGTGGCATCAAAAGATCCAACTGCCAGAGATGGGAATTCGCCAGCAGGTTTGAATGCCACAGTACGCATTGTCTTTGAGTGGGTGTTATCGTCCAACACTGTTATGAGTTTTTTGGTTTTCAAATTGTACAACCTACAAGTCTTATCAGAAGATGCAGTTGCTAATAACGGGAGTTTTTTATGGACTGATATGGACCAACATTTGTCCTGGTGTCCTGTGAAAGAATGGTCTAATTGTAGTTGTGCCATATTTTCTCTATATATTGGTGTATTTGATATTATTGTATGGTTGAGTGGTGGAAACAGGAACACAAGTAGACATACCTTTTATTAATCATCAAAGAACAAACTAAAATAATTATGTTGATGCTGATTTGAGAAGGTTCGAAAAAACATCTCGACAACAAAAAAAAAGGGGAAACTGAAAAAATATTACAAAGACACCTGATTGATAGAAACCTAACGGTACATTTTACAGTGGAAAGTACCCAGTTGCATCTATACATCAAATACAAGATGGTGTCACTACTGAAAACCACCTTAAGAACGTCTCTAGTGTCGGCACGTATTGCCAATAATGGATTGATACGGTCCACAAGATTGTTATCATCAAAAATCCCCGATGACAAGGACTCCACAGATGGAAATCAGGAAACCAATTCGGAGTCAGCTGTTCCATCCACAAACAGTGAAAGAGATGAACTTTTAGAGAAGTACAGTCCTGATAAATCGTCAAAAGTCGGTACTCCAAAGGGGGCGATACCGTCAATTGACCCTAATCTTACAAGTTTATTAAAGAAATCAAAGTACCAATACACCCCAGAGCTCAATACAAAAGAAGTCAAGTATGAATTCCCACCTCCAAAGTCACCTAAGGAGGTCAGACAAGAAGAGATCAAGAAAAAGTATGCTCCTAAATCTAAATTCAAGACCTTGTTACCCTCATTGATTGCAGCCGGTTTAGCTAGTTGGGGTATCTTCACCTACACTTACATTCATGATGCAAATGATCCATCAGCTGATACGGATTCCAAGTTATTGAGACCAGATAAGTTTTTACCATATATTATTTCATTCAAGCATCAAATTGATGATGATCATTATCTGATTGAATTGACTAGGTCAAATAGACACACAAAATTGTTAAACAATGAAAGATTATTCGATGGTAAAAACCTTTGGAGTATAGAAATCAAGCAACCTGATATCAACATTGTCAGAAACTACACACCGTTACCATTATATGTGGCAGGTACAGACCCTCATACTAAAGAACCCCATTTAAAATTAGTCAGTAACCCAGAACAAGAGGGTAAGTTCATTGTGATCGTTAAGAAGTACCAGATGGGAGAATTCTCTAGGTGGTTCACTGGGTTAAATGTGCTGAATGAGGTTGAAGTTAGAGGACCAATCATTGAATTCAAGTTCCCTGGTCACCCATTAGACAAGTATCCAAAGAGACCTCAATTGGCCAATCTATTATCCAAAATCCAACCTGATCCACCATACCCTGAATCTCTTCCAAAGGCTGAAAACTTTGTGTTCTATGGAGCTGGTACAGGTATCATGCCATTGTTGCAAACACTTTACTCACCAAACCCACCAAAGGGATTTGTAGATGCTTATTTGTCCATACACAGTGAGTCAAATCTTCTAGATCAATTTAAGACATTGAATTTCTTTGCTGAAAAAATTGGTAGAGTCAAATTCCATTACTTAATAAGTGACAGAGGTGATAGATTATCTGCTAAACACGTGCCAAAGCCAACGCTTCCTAACTTCAATGGTATTGGTGATATAAAACTATCTGAAGAGGTTTATAGACAAAAGCTATTGGCGGAGAAGAAGGAAGAAGTGAAGAGACAAATCGAAGCTGGTGGTAAATCATCAACCAATGGATTAGATTCTACATCTTCAACAGTAACACAAGGAGGTGATCAAGAGGAGAATATCCCTAAGATTGATTTCAGTAAGATTAAACCAGACAATGCATTACAACAATTTAACATTTTCAAAAGACGGAACACTGCCCATGATCCATCATTTGCGTTCGTGTGTGGTCCTGATAACTATGTCGCATTTGTTTCTGGAAGACCGGATTTGAACAATTTAGAGATGGTTGACAATGGTCCAATCGGTGGACTATTAGCTGAAAAGGGTTGGACATTAAAGAACATTAAAAGATTAATTTGATTGAGGACCCTTGAGGTGATTCCTCTCTTGTATATAACATTTACATAGTTTAATTTTCAAAGATTAATGTAATACCTATAGATATTAAAAAATAATACATAAAAATACAAAAGTAAATCAAAACCTATAAAAGAACAACATCGATCAAATCGTCTTCTTCAAGTTCCACCTTCTCCACGGTGAACTTCATATTCAAACTTTCATCGTCAAATAACAATTTCAACTTTTGATCTGATGGAAGGCCAGCCTTTTGAAGGTAATACTTAGCTATATCACCTATTAAAGTCTCATTTCTCACTTGAACTTTATACGACACGCCATCTTTACCCTTCATATTGATTGTAAAGTAGTCCCCATCGGTGTCTTGGTTTGAACTTTCCTGTATAAGTTCATCGATCTGTTCCTGGTCACCATCGTCATCATTAACAGTCACTTCAGCTTCTCTCAATGAAGCTAACTCGTCTATATCATACAACACTTCAACCTGTGAACCGTCTGATAATTCTGTCGATTGAATAATGGTAGTTGGTGGTAGAACAATACCATTGAATGATAATTCAACGTTTAATTCATCTGGACATTTGGTCCTCACCATGTAAAGTTCCAACAATTCTTGAATAGTACCTGACTTTTTCACAAATAAGGACACAACTTCACCAGATGGGTCTTTCAACTTCAGAGTGATTTCTTTGTCCTCTTCATTGTTCCCCATGTCCATGCTCAAATCATTTTCCGCTAGAGAATATGCACTTGACGTTAAACTCTTTAATCTTTTAGCTTCACTTTCCGTCGTTATCACCAATTTAAGAACATACCCGTTACTTTCATCGTTCAGTGCTAGTTTCCCTGTGTTGGCAAATGTGAGTAAATGACCTATTCTTAGCACCTGGGTCATTATAATGTTTAAATCTTCCACAAACACAACCAATTTAGACTGCATATCCTTGAATAATGGATCGTTAGCTTGTCCTGGAGTCGCTAGATTGTCGATTATCTTAGAAATGAGTCTTTCAAAAGTGACATTTCCCTTCACTTGTAAGATGAACGATGTGTTGAAGTACCCGGGCACTGAAATAGAGGAGTTAGTGACAAATGATACATTTCTCACTTTCATCACTTTACCATCGACTGTCACCATTCTATGCATTATATCTTGCACTTTACTGGTATTACCAGAATCAACAGAATTCTCCTTACCTTTAGCCAGAACAAAATCCACTTCTGTTCCCAAAAGTTCAATGAAATCATCTTCCTCTTCCAACTGATCACTCATTGACGATTCATCCTTTTTCTGTCTTTGAGTAGTGACGCTTGGTAACTGTGTTTTCACCTCAGAATTCGTGGTAGAACTCAACCCCAGAATAGATGAAAGTTCCTCATCAACTTTAAGTGATGTTGGAGAGACTTTCGTCTTCATTGGTAATATACTGATATCTGTATCTAAATCATCATCATCTTCTTCTATTGATATTGGACTCTCATATGAGTTTGTCTTAACTGCTCGTATTTCACTTGGGGACACAAGACCATTCGTAGCTGGTGTTGTTGTTATCGTTGTCTTTGTAGTAGTTGTATTGGTAGTATTTGGTTTAGATTTGGACTTGGATTTCTTCTTTTTCTTCTTCTTAGGAATAGCTAACTCATCAAATGAGGACAATCCAAATGCAAAAAAATCATCCTCCGCCTTTGATATTGACCTCTTCTTTTCATCGGTCATTTGTATTTCGATTTCGTTGTTATTAGTTTACAGTGTGTCCCACCTAAACTACTTAAAAACCAAAACACTCCAAATATTCAAGTAAGTAAGTACTTTGTTAAGATGTTCTGATAAAAACAAATTCGGGAAATGTACGTCGTGCGACACACAACATCAGATTGCACAGCCATGAAATTGTTTTTTTTGGGTAAACTCATTTTGAAAATGATTAAAACATCACTGGTTCAATAAGGGGGATACATGACAGATTTTTGCAATTGGTTTTTTGCTTTCATACCATTGAAGAAGAAAACAAACAACCAATAGTAGCAATAGTTTAATGTTATCTGTTAGAAATAGATCCATAAGTAGAATAGGGAAGTATTTCTATTCTACAGTGGTTCAGGGAACCGTCAAGGAAACAGTTGAAACTGTTCCTCTCATTTCGGATCCAAAATACCATATCCCAGAAAACTCTACAATCTTCAGTGGAATTCAACCCACTGGTACTTTCCATTTGGGTAATTACTTTGGTGCTACAAGAAACTGGAGTGACCTTCAAAATAAAATTCTCAGTGAAAATACAAATTCAAAGTTGCTCTTTTTTGTTGCTGATTTACATTCATTGACAGTGCCTCAAGATTATCAAGTTTTACAAAAGCAAAGATTGGAAGCATTTGCATCAGTGATCGCATGTGGTATAGACCCAGACCATGCGACTTTGTTTTACCAATCAAAGATCCCTGAACATTCTCAACTTCAATGGATCTTGTCTTGTTTCACTGGTATGGGTATTTTGAATAGAATGACCCAATGGAAATCAAAGGCCAGTCTAAACGACAATGCAAACATCTCAAATGAATTGGGTAGAGTCAAATTAGGTCTTTTTTCGTATCCAGTGTTGATGGCATCTGATGTGTTGCTGTACAACAGTACACACGTGCCTGTGGGATTGGATCAATCACAACATTTAGAGTTGACAAGAGAAATAGCAGAAGCGTTTAACAAACAAACAAAATCACATTTCTTTAACGTTCCAAAGACTTTATTAGCTCCAACTAAGAAAATTCTTTCATTGAAAAATCCTGAAAAGAAAATGTCCAAGAGTGACCCTGAAGAAAACTCTAAAATCTTCATCACTGAAACTCCAGATCAGATTAGAAAGAAAATCTACAAAACAACAACAGATTCGATAGAGGGAAAACTCACATATGATCCACAAAACAGACCCGGTATATCCAATTTATTGACAATATTATCAGCTGTGAAGAGAAATAGAATTGAAGACTTAGTTCCACAGATTGAAGATCTCTCGAAAAAGGAATTAAAAGACTTGGTCGCTGACGAGCTTGCCAAGGAGTTGGAGACTCCAAGACTCAAATACGAAGAATTGATCAAAGACGAGCAACGGTTGGCTAAATTGAGTGATTTAGGAACGGATCGTGCTAGAGAGTTAGCTAACAAGAACTTGAAGGAAATTATGAAGATTGTTGGTATGGCATGATAATTCGATGATATGTACATATTTATAAAGTCCATCCTCTCTCTTTCAAACCCAATGTATATAGTTTGTATAAATTCAAGTAAACATTTTCAAGGTAATGTATTAGATTATATCATAATGTACAAAGTGATCACAGCTTCGTAAAGCGCTGTGTAATATTATAAACAAAGAGGGGAAGCAGTTTACACATTAAATTAAGTCATCGTCAATTAATCCAATAGAGTCACCATATTGTTGTAGAACTCTTTGCACTTCCCTGTACTTAGAGCAACTTAGAATCAACTCTCCTAAAAGATCCTTCTTTAAAATACCACAAACCTTCTCATCCATGTCTAAAAAGAGCTCTTGAAACACTTCAACCAATCTATTTTTCAGGTTCAATTCAGCCAATCTTTGAACATAAATCACTAAAGAACTTTTAAAATTCTTGCAATCATTCAAGTACTTGTAAATGGTGATTTTGTTCTCTAAATGATTCAATGAAATAACTGTCTCCAAGTTTTCATAACCTTCTCTCATCAACATAACCTTGGAGATTTTACTAAAGAATCTACCCTTGCCTTTTCTCAGGATTTCCTCATTTGTGTTAGCTTCCAAGAAACCCATTAAGGAATCTGATCCTTGAGACAAATTACCAGTAGAATCCCAATACTGAGAGCCAAAAGCCCACCAAGAATCACTAATCAACGACCATGAATTCATATCGCTGTTGAATAAATACCCATTACCATTGCTCAATGTCACTATCGGAATACCTGTAGATGTGATAGAACACACAGTTAAATTCTCTGATCTAGTCAATAAATCACCATTGACAAATATCAGTCCATTTTGATCAACCGAATTAATCAAATTGTTGTTGTTATTTATGGAACCATTCTGTTGGGACGCAGAGGATGACACTTCAAATTGGCTGTTTCTGTAAATTGGTTGAAGTAGTGGATAAAGAGATGTGGGTTTGAAAATTGATTTGTAATGTAGGAGATCCCATACATACAATTCACCAATACTCGTAACAGCCATCAAGTACTGGCCCTTGATTTCAAGAAACGAAAGGGGAGAACCAAGAATTATTGGGGGTAACACTCTTCTACCAGAATCTGAGTATGTGATCACTTGACCATTTATCGTTGACAATGCCCAAAATGTATCACTGCCTGCGGCTAAGTGCACTTTATGAGGGATAAAATCAACAAAGAGCTGTTTCTTATGATCATCGGTTATTTTCTTTCGAAGAGCAATTCTAGTCGGCTGTGATTCATGGCCATTACCATTTTGAATCTCGAAACTGATCGAATCATCCAACGGTGCCTTGACAGTCATTGTACTTTTAACGGTTGGGATTGAAATACGCATGTTACTGAACGACACTTGAGGGTTCAAAACAACGGAACCGATGTATTCCACATTCTCTAATTCCTTCTTCTTTTTCAACGATTGTTGGTTATTATTATTATCCTCGCTGTTTTGTTCATCCCTTTTAATCTTCTTTGCTATTTTATTAGACAAGTCTCTAGGGACTTTACGAGAGGGTCCATCAATTTCAGCAGAAACAATTGGTCTTTTCTTAGATTCAACTGAAGGAACAGCCGTCTTCCCACTACCCGATAGCAAAGTAGGGTTAATACGTTTCTTCCCATTTTTGGTCGTTTCCTTGGCAGTAGTTGGGCCTTGTTTAGCTGGTGGTTCCTTTGTTGGTGATTTCTTGTTATTACCCTTGTCATCATCTTTAGTTTCTTCACTAGTTTCTGGCGTCAACTTTGTTGTCTTTTTCTTTGTTTTCTTGTTGGAACTATCGGAATTATCAGGTGTTTCAGGATCCAAGTCGATGATTACAGCATTATCCTTTGAAGTTGTCTTATCCTTTGGCTCAATTTTTACTTCTTTTTCTCTTTTGCCCTTGGATTGTTGTTCAGACGATGATTCATTTTTCAATTTTGGAGCAATTTTTGTAACCGGTTTTGCGGTCTTACCATTTTCCTTTTTATTCTTTGTGGTGTTATCTTTGTTTTTGCTGTTGTTGTTGGTCGTGGTATCAATTTTTGGAGCTAAAAGTTTCTTTACCTCCACATGTTTCGGTTTATTCTCTTGCTTTGATCTCCAATCATCTCTTGTCTCTGCCTCATCATTTATATACTGGGTAGTTTCTTCTTCCAATCTGTCAAATCTACAACCGGCTTCATCTAATGGAACAATTTCACCCAATTCATTGTCAGAGAACATTCCTAATAGTAGCTCACCTGCTGTTGTCGTTATGAAAAGTAACTGACCGTTCAGACTCCAACAAATATCTTGAATGCCATTGGCGCTGACTTCGTTGGCTATTATCAAAGGAGCACTGGCAGATGTATTCCAGATGGCAATGGTGGAGTCATATGATGCAGTTGCTAGTATATAATAATATTTGCCTGTCATAGGAGAGTAATCCGATGATTTTTCATTCTGTGGATTTTTATAAATGCAGGGAGAAAACTGAGTCATGGTACATTTGAAACCATGTCCGACAAGCTTACACCAATCGTTCCACTCTTTCTTATCACTAGGTTGAGAGTTGTTTAAAAGTGATATTGCGGCAAGTTTCCCCTTGACTGTATTTGGTGAACTGAACACTCTATCGTCTCGTGTCCAAGAGACCTTTCTCACAGTGGCTTTATTCAGTTTAGAACTGGTGATTAATTTGTTGAGCTTTTGGGCAATCTTGTATTTGAACACCCTACCGTTTGTTTCATCCTTTTCCAAATGGTACTCTAAAATGTTTACAATCTTATCATCACCGAGTGTTAACAAGTATTTATTAGAACTTCTGTCGAAGGAGATCCCCTTCACAGGGATACTTGAATCGACTCCGTTGTCTTCAGGGTCTAGTTGATGGATGTGTAATGTGGTAAGAGTGTGTCTGTAGAACACATCGTAAATGATAATTTCGTTGTTCATGGATGTGAACGCTATCAATTGATCGTCTGCAGACCAACTGAAATCTAGTAAGAGCCCATTGACGTGTTTAAATATCTGTTCCACTTTACATTTCTGAGGATCATCAGGGTTCTCCACAATGTAAACCTCACCATTTTTGTACACAGCAGCCAACAGATTATGGTCCTTGTTCAAATTGGCAAATTTCAAAGACGTTATCTTACTTCTACTTCTTATTCCCACAATGTTCACTGGAGTTTGTGCCTTTTCTAACTTTGATTTATCTATAGTTGGTAATGATTTAACCTTGTCAGATGCCTGTGTGACAAATTCTTCGTTTTTTTCATCAGAGTTGTCATTGGCATTTGCAGTTTCGTTAGCTGACTTTTCAGAATTCTTTGATTTCTGTGACTGCTTTGTATTTGTAGTTTCTTGGTCATCTGCGATGTCTGTATCTTTAGGAATCAGATCTAAAAATTGTGCCATTGATCTTATCGAAATGTTCCCATCTGATCCAGCAGTGGCCACAAGTGTATTTGTGGAATTAACAGAGACAAAATGAGATGCAGAATTAGAAAAAGAAGCACTTAACAAGTACATGTTTGTATTTTGTGTTGTGTTGTGTTGTCTTGCCTTGATGCCCTGTTTGCTTTGTGTTGTTTTTTGTTTGTTTGTTTGTTTGTGTTTGTCTGTGTTTGTTTGTGTTGTTTGTATCGTCCTTGTTTTTTCAACCGATACCCTTTTTTCTTTCTATTTCACCGTGTGACCATCAATTAAACCTCTAAGACTGGACTATTCCCTCCAAAAAAACAGTTCCTTGGAATTGTATCCCTGCTGTTCCCCCTTGTTTCCCTGTTCCCCATTGTAAAACACATCAAAATTCACGAAATCGAAACAGAAGGACAACCTCTGCCATTTAATCAGTACGTGTCAGCAGTCATTTTGAAATTTTTTTTTCTCTCTCTCTGTCTCTCTCGAAAAGAGGCGCTCTGACGGTTTGTTGGCCTTCTTTACAGAGGGAAGGTAGGTTTTTGAAAGTGAATTATTGTGATACATGCTATACTGTTATATGCTATGTATGTGATACAATATAAAACACTTTTACATTGATAGTATCATTCTTGGGTTGGTTGCAACAGTAGAATAGATATCTGTGTCGTTGCGTTTAGACTTTGCATTTTGTTTTTTTCTTCATCTTGGGGTTTTTTGTTGAACTATTCACCACAAGAACTGGGATCATTAAATCATATATCATAATATATCATCAATAATAAAAAAATAATACATCAAAGTATGGCATCTAATAGTGAATTTATAAGTGAGTCTGGATCAGATCTGACGGAATACTGGATTGATTGGTTTCTAGGAAGTCGTGGTAATGAGTATTTTTGTGACGTTGACATTGAATATATAACTGATAGATTCAATTTAACCGGTTTGAACCAATACGTGGACCGTATCTCACTGTTAGTGGATATAATAACAGATAGAACACAGATCAATGAAAACCAACCTGAACAAACCAGAACTAAATTGGAGGACAGTGCAAAGTTTCTCTACGCACTGATCCATGCTAGATACATTATCACTGTGAGAGGGTTGAACAAGATGATGGATAAATTCAGAAATGCTGATTTTGGGTACTGTCCAAGAGTGCATTGTAAATTGACCCATTTGTTACCTGTGGGGCTCAGTGACATTCCAAGGGTGTCGTCGGTGAAGCTTTACTGTCCAAACTGTGAAGATTTGTACAATCCAAAGTCCTCCAGACACGCTGCCATAGATGGTGCTTTCTTTGGTACTTCATTCCCAGCTATCTTCTTACAAACGTACCCTGAATATGTGCCTGTGCATAACGTGGACATCTACACACCAAAGATATTTGGATTTCAAATACATGACTCTGCTAAAATGACTAGATGGAGGTTACTTCAAAAGGAGAAAACGGAGAAGATTTTAGAGATTGAAAACATTGAACACAGTAAGAACACCCCAGGTGGATTTGCTGATCCAGTGGAGGATGTCGAAAATATTAAGAAAACATCTAAAAGACAAAAGTAAATTTGAAAGAAAACTACAAAAGGTATCCTTCGTCATGTACATGAACCACCCTCCTCCTCCTCCTCCTCCTCCTCCTCCTCCTCCTCCTCCTCCTCCTCCTGTTAGCTTCATTTGACAATCCTTTTTTTGGTTGTTTTTTTTGCATCATTTGTTACATTTGTTACATTGTCAAAATAAATGCATAAAAATTCAATTCAATTCAATACAGTTCAATTCCCAAATAAATGGACACTCTTGTTCTTCTTTCTAATCTTTGATCTTTCATTTATTATTATCACATTTATCTTTATTCAAAGTTATTTTGATCATCCATCACTACTATGTATCTTCTCTCCTCTTCTATTCCCTTTCTGTCTTCCTTTAAACCCCTTTTTCTATGTACCATATTTAATATTATATTTAATAACGATCTATTTTGTATCTTGTTTTAGCTTCTGGTGTAAAGATGTCCCTGGATCCATGCGGCGTTGTCTTCATGAATTTCCATTTGGAACCATTTTGTGATATATGTAAATTGCTCTTCGGAGTACATACGTTTGTTCAAATTAGTTATAGTGATCCATTCGATTTTCGTCATTTAGAAACGTATAAATTTACAAGGTTTGGTTGGCATTTTTTTCGAATTTTGAACTAATCTTCAATTCCAAGTTGGATTAAACTCTTTTACACAATAAATATCCCTGCACAATGTCCATCGAGGGTGATGTCAAAATCATTGAAAACCCCGATGAAATCCATATAGATCTTCCAAATCCATCTGATGATATAAATATTGTTAAATTATCGAGCTTTTATCAGAATGATCCAATATCTAACACTGCCAAAGTGATATTGATTTTGAATCAAGAGATACGTGTCTCCATGGATTTCTTCAAAGACCTTTGGGGGAAGGCTGCATTGAAAGTGTGTGCAGATGGTGGTTCCACTAGATTGTTACGATTTGCTGAAAAGCACGGTTTACAAGAAGAATTGATACCGGATTACATAGTTGGGGATTTAGATTCCCTTTCCCCCGAGACCAGACAATACTATGCATCCAGAGGCACCAAGATAAAACAACAATCGTCTCAGTACTACGCAGATCTAGCAAAGAGTGTCGCTGTGATCAACTTGAGTCTGAATTACCCTAATCTTGACGTGGTGAAAGAATGTGACGATTACGATGGATTGACTAAACTTGAAGATGAATATATACTGAATTACAATTCCAATTCCAATGGTGCTTCTAGGAAGAAGGATTGGAAACAAGCAGCATTGATCACATTTGGTGCCATTGGAGGACGGTTCGATCAATCAATTGCCACTATTTGTAAAATATCACAGTTTTCCCTGCAGAGACCCAATCTTCAATTCATGTTACTCAACTCTGAATACTCTGAATTAGTGTTATTGTTGAAAAAGGGGAAGAATTTCATTCAATTGGATAAACAGAATTCTATCAACGGGTTGATATCACAGAATAGAATAGCCTACTACGATGATGGTGGTAACAACCTCACGAGACAAGAACCATTCTTGAGAAATATTGGATTGTTACCGTTGATCAACCCTATAACTTTGAATACTCATGGTTTGAAATGGGATGTTAAAAATTGGGAGAGTTCTATGGGCTGCAATGTCAGTTCTAGTAATTTAATTGTCGGTGATAATGGATTCTACATTGAAACAACTGACAACATGTACGTTAACATTGAGTTTTAACGATATAATATCGACATCAATAAAATAAAGTATATATAACAGGAATAAATTAATATGTATGTAATCAAGGTAAAAGAAAAGAAAAAGAACGGTAAAAAGACAAGTGAAAAAAAAGCCTTAACAGTAGGTATAAGCTTACTAAAAAATCCCACTCTCAATTAGGTTTAAACAAGGAATCTTTATTGATCTCATTAACAAATTGTTCTAAACTGATTGCCCGATCATCATTAGAATCAATTGGGAACCCTGGAGAATCAACAGAAGAAATACTCTCTAAAATACCACCATCATGAGTCTTATCAACACCCACAATGCCCGCAAATGTTCCTTGAAATGGTTTAGGTATTATCGGACTGCTCTTAACTAAGCTAGCATCCTCTCTAGTATCATTAGTTCTAGATGAACTGCTAGTGAATGCTGCAGAGTCATAAGATAATCCAGACTCTCGTGACCTACCGCTAGTACTTGATCCTGTCATTGATTGCATCGCAGGACTAGAATCATTAGGAGATGTTGTAGAATGATCATATTTACCCATTGAATGTATATTAGTTGGACTCTTTTGGGAGGTGTTGCTCTCGAGAGTGCTTCCATCGTAGACATCTTTTATTGGTTCATTCAATTTACCAAAAGTTCCAAAATTAAGTAGTTCATAGTTCTTTGAAAGCTGTGTAAATTGATCAGAATCTTTGGCCAGATCTTCCAACAATAGTTCATCATTGTCGTATAGAATGTCCTCCATGTTACCTGAGGGTAAGTTCAAATCCTTCATCACATCAATCCTATCAAGAACACTTTGTAAATGATTCAATTCTTCAAAGTCTTCAGAAGTCATTTTATCGTACTTGATAGAATTCTCTATGTTTTTAGCATAAATGACAGAATTTTGCAATTGCTGTTCGTTGGAAGAATTGTATCTTTCCATAGTTGAGAATTGGTCATTCATGATTCCACTTGGATTTAGAACAAATCTATTAAATTGTTCTTCGTTAGAACTCTTGAAATAGTTGATAAATATCTTAATGGTGATGGAATTTCTCCAACACGAAAAGCATTCCTTCTTCAATGAAGTACTTAGAAAGTAGTATTCCTTAATATAATGGAATAGGAGAACAAGGAATTGATCATTTGAGTAATATTTTCCTAAATCAACATTTAACCAGTTCAACACCAACACTGAATCAGTGGAATTACTCATACCTCTCAGTATAACTTCAAACTTCAAGTGGGTAGTAGTGAAATTCTTCAAAAAGATAGATGATATCCATAGAATTGATTTTTGAAATTCAGAAGTTAATCTTTTTAACAAGAAAATATCCAACTTATCAGAGAATGCTTTAAATTTTATATGTCTTTGGGAATTACCGTGTAATATTTCATTCTCACAGAAATATACACAATAATCATATGAAATCTTAAACAATATTAAAGCATATTCGGTAGCCTTTATGGCAAAGTTGGTTCTCTCAGTAATGTTTGCATCATCTTCATTCAAATACAACAAATAATTCAGGGTACAAATGACAGATAGTAGAATTACTCTTATTTCAAGTTTTGCAACCTTAGGCAAGTTGAAGATTCTTCCAATTGGATCTTCCATTCGTAGGTTACCCTGGATTTCAATTAAATCTAAGAGTTCGGCATTAGCAGGGATTCTTGTATTTAAAAAGTTGTCAATTTTTTTAATTAAATTGACAAAGTTAGACTTCTTTGTGGTACCATCCAAACTATTACAAATCTTCATAGATTCTCTGATAAATTTCACGGCTTCATTCTTTAATGCAACATCATTGTTGATTGATTTTTCAATGACTATTTTCTTCAAATCTTGACCAGTGATACTCACCGGCAACCCCTGATTAAAATCATTAATTAGTTTTGAATCAGCAGCTGAGATCTTTGGAAGTTTAACATCAAATTCATCGGCGATAATCAATGGAGAACCAAATTGAAACGAATTAATAGCATCCAAGTACAGAATTTGATAGTAGATTCTTCTCCAAATGACCTTTTGTGAATCTTCCTTAAACAAGTTTGGGAATAAATCCGGATCTCTATTACCACCTATGATTCTAGTCATTTGTACCAAGATACCAGTGGCAATTGAACTTTCCTGGGATTCATCATTTAATTCTGGAGAGTATGTGTTGTACAATTTCAAGTATAAAAACACTTGAACGTTTCTAATAGACACGTTCTTGAACACATTATCGGCACCAGGCATACTCAACATTAAATTCTTTGCCCATCCGATGACCTCCTCATTAACTGATATTTCCGCCTTGATCATCATTGCAAGGTTGTCGTCTTCTATTAAAGACACATCCTCGGTGTAATCCGAAATGTTAACGGCAAGGTAACCAAATCTTAACACAATTAGCAATAATGAAATGATGGATGCATTCTGTATATGAGTCAGAATTAACTTGGCCTTGCCTCTGCGATCGGTGGTTAACACGTATGTCATTTCCTCTCTGAAGGTTTGTTCATGGATAAATGGTAATAGGTAGTAAACATGTCTGAAAAAATTATCAACAAGGGCATTAATGACAAATAAAGGAGGCAAATTCTTGTTAATCGTTTCCAAAATGCTCAGCATTGAAGAACCGGTACATGAAAGTGTTTTATCCAAGAAAAATGATGATGGTTTCGTTGTTGCATTTTCAAGACGGCAAAGGTCTATATCTGATCCTAAAGTGGATTTACCGATACCTGAAGAGGCATCTTCCGCAATGTTTTTGGAATCAATGTCAGCCTTTACCCTTTGGGAATTCACATATTCATTGTATTCTATCACATGTCTGTGAAAGTATTTTTCAAACAACTTTGACAACTCTTTATCACCAGATATTAAAGTCATATACGACGTACTGGCAGCATGGAGGACATGGTTTTCCTTAACCACAAGCTTGTCAAATTTATGAGACAATGATATAACCGGATCATCATCATTTGCATCATCATTGGGGGAACTGCCTTGGTTGTACAACACCGAAGGCAAATCATTGTATGCGTTTAAATCAATGTGGTGAAATTGAAGTATCTTCTCCAACTTGTTGATTCTCATCTTGAGCCGTATGATTTCATTAGTCAGTTGGACGTTTTTGCCACTTTCAGTTTGAGGTGATGCGTATTTACACTTTGATTCACAACCATTCTTGACACAACTTGAACAGGGCTTTTGCCTGTCACATTTCATCTTCTTCTTTCTACATTGTTCACAAGATGTGGGTATTCTATTTCTGGTTTTCCTAACCCTGTCATTTTTAGTACTGATTTCACTGGCCATCCCTTGAATAATAAAATGAGAACTTTTTCAACTGAATGGCTTTTTACCTTTTGATAAGGATATCTCTCTCCTTTTTTCCTGATGAGCCAATGAACAATAATTTAATAAAGAGAGAGAGTAGAAGTTGTAAGGGCAAAAACTAGTGATTGACTGAATAACCTATCAAAAAGGTCGTGTCCTCATCTCAGAAGGGGCCGGAGATAAATCTTAATTCCCCCTCATCTCTGGCTGTGCACATCCTTTCTTTATTTTTTGAAAGATAAAGGATCATTGTGCCAAATTTTCGCAAGATGTGTATTTGTATTTGTATTTGTATTCGTTGAACTTAAGATTACTTTTCATTTGTATGGTGGTAGTAGTTAAAAACAAGAAGGAAAGGGGGGTATATATTGATTTAAAATAAACACTAAAGATGAAAAAAAGGGGGGGTAAAAACGGGTAAAGAGGGAGGGGAATGAAAAACAAATATTATAAAAAGAGGCTAGTAAAAATAAGATAAAAAAAAGAATATAAAGAAAGAAAGACCAATTAGCTCACCCAATAAAGAAAGAAGGAAAGAAAGAAGACAAAACAGTTATACAAAATGATTAAAGAAGAAAGATATACATGTTAATTATTTGAATTATATATTATTTGGATTCGAATATTGTTTGCCAAGTGACCAGACTAGTATTCTTCTTCTTCATCTGGGTAAGAATCAGCACCTAATTCAACGTAATCTCTTTCCAATGCAGCCAAGTCTTCTCTAGCTTCAGCAAATTCACCTTCTTCCATACCTTCACTGACGTACCAATGGACAAATGCTCTCTTCTTGTACATCAAGTCAAACTTAGCATCGATCTTTTGCCATGCATCAGCGATGGCAGTGGTGTTGGACAACATACACACGGCTCTGTTAACATCAGCTAATTCAGATTCTTCAGTTTGAGTTGGCTTTTGGTAACAGATACCGATCTTGAAACCAGTTGGACACCAATCGACCAATTGCACAGTCTTTTTAGATTTAATGATGGACACAGCGTTTTGCACATCTCTGTTGACAACGTCACCTCTGTACAATAAACAAGTAGCCATGTATTTACCTAATCTTGGATCACATTTAACCATTTGGTTACCTGGTTCGAAACAGGCAGCAGTGATCTCTGCGACAGAGTTTGATTCATGGGTGATTCTTGACTTGGAGATAACTGGAGCGTATGAGACCAATGGGAAATGAATTCTTGGATATGGAACCAAGTTTGTTTGGAATTCATTCAAATCAACGTTCAATGAACCATCGAATCTCAATGAAGCAGTGACGGATGAGACAACTTGTGCGATTAAAGTGTTTAAATTGTTGAATGATGGTCTAGCTATACCCAAGTTCTTACGGCACATGTCGTAAATGGCTTCATTATCAACCATAAATGTACAATCAGCATTTTCCAAAGTGGTGTGTGTGGTTAACACGGTATTGTATGGTTCAACGACAGATGTGGTGACTTGAGGAGCTGGGTAAACGGCAAATTCCAATTTAGCCTTTTTACCGTAATCATTGGAGAATTGTTCTAACAAAAGAGAACCCAAACCTGAACCGGTACCACCACCCAATGAATGTGTGAATAAGAAACCTTGCAGACCATCACATTGGTCAGCCATCTTTCTGACTCTGTCATTGATGTCATCTAATAATGCTCTACCAACTGTGTAGTGACCTCTAGCGTAGTTGTTTGCTGCGTCTTCCTTACCTGTGATCAATTGTTCAGGGTGGAATAAGTTCTTGTATTTACCTGTTCTGACTTCATCAACAACATTTGGTTCTAAATCGACATACAATGCTCTTGGAACGTACTTACCAGCACCGGTTTCAGAGAAGAAAGTGGAGAAACCTTCTTCACCACCCTTTGGCTTAGTTAAGCCATCTTGTAAGTAACCATCTGGAGTAATACCATGTTCTTTGGAATACAATTCCCAACAGGCATTACCAATTTGACAACCAGCTTGACCAACTGTAACAGATTAGGAGTTTCTCTCATGATTGCAAGACACAATCGAGGAATTATTGATATAGTTAGTAAATTGTAGGTTCTATTTTGATTTGTTGGAAACGCATAGGAAAAGAGGCAACAATTTGATCAGTTTCCTTTCCCGTTCCCGTTCCTGTTCCTTCCATTCCTTAAAAACACATACCGTTAACTGAAATAACTTCTCTCATTATTATTTATAATTTGAACGTGATTTGATATATATAAATGTGTATTTGAATGTATATAACAAGAAAAAGTATGAACCCTATTATTAGCGTTATGTTTCGTTCGTTTTGTTTTGTTTTGTTTGTTTTGGTTTTTTTTTGGCTCTTTTTTAATTTTTTATTGAGGGTGAATTGTTGTTTGTTTACAAATTTCTCAATTGAGGTGCGAGCGAGAGAAGGTTCACGCGTCATAAAATCTCAGTCCGGGTAACTTTCTCTTTGTATTTTCAATCACGTGATGTGAGTGGTTAACTTTTTATTATGGTGTACGGGTGTAATTCGGAAAATTTGATGTTTATCCGGGAAAACCCCGGTTTTTGAGTGGGAATTCTCTGTACGTGCCAGGGGGTGGGGATTGTCTCTTGCTTTCGAAATTTGTTCTTTAGGGAAGTTGAATTACTTGAATATAGACTTCATTAATATTTATATGGATTTTTAAAGTTAATGAATTACATGAATGCTTTAATATAAAAAAACCTCTGATTACCAGATTTATATGAGGTTCTGATAAATCAATGAATGAACACAGACCGTCCAAGAATGAAGAAACTAATTCAATTTATCCTTGACTTGTCAGACAGACATCTATCTGCATTCGCTGATCCTCCACAATTAGTTGAATTCCGTATGTTACTCCTCTTCAATAAGCAAGAGAATGAATTAAAATTTTACGTAATAATTGGACATTAGTATTAGTAAACATGTTAGTTTTTTTATCTGTCTGTTCATTTGCTTGTTTGTTTGGCGGAGGAGATGCTTTTTTTCGGAAAAGAAATTGTGCCAGTGACTGTTTCTTTTTAAAATAGCACATTTGGCTTAAAAGTAAAAGGGCAAAGTGACAATAGCCCAATAAATCAAATAGCCTTCTTTCGGTGGAACGGTTGTGTCTTTTAGGAAAGTAATTAAAAGAAAAGTCATTCAGAAAACCTCTCGTTCAATAAAACTGCACTGAATAAAGACAAATCGCCAGATCTTTTTCCCCCACCTCTGTGGGTAGATCCCAGGTAATTGTTATAGTGTTACTATTAACTATAATGGTATAAATTAGTATGTAAGACGGGTTAAAACATAAGGAAGTTAACTGTGTAGCTAAAAAAATAATCTTTTTTACTTGAAAAGAAAAAAAAAAGAATAATGTTCATATGTGTATATAATATGAAATATTTCCCTGTTTTATGTTACACTTTTGATCCCATTAAATTGTAAAATCAAATAATGAACAAGATTGATCAGGATTTTAAGTAGACGAGCATTCAACATTACCAAGTAATAATGGTGCTTCTCACAACCACTCTTGTTAAATTAACAGCCACAATATTACCCCTTGTTTCGAGTGTTTGTTCGCTCACCGGGTATGATTATCATGATGAAGCTACCGATTCATATTATTTCCAAAAGGAAAGAAGATTGGTCACTACAAAGTACAATAAGTACAATACCTTCTCCAATCAACCATACGTTGCCAATGGGTACATTGGTTCAAGAATCCCAAATTTAGGATTTGGTTTCACCTATGATCAAAATGAAAACACAACTAGTTCGATACTCGACAATGGTTGGCCTTTGTTTAACAAAAGATACAGTGGTGCCTTTGTTTCTGGGTTCTTTGATTCTCAGGAGAACACCACAGGGACAAATTTTCCAGAGTTATTAGACGATGGCGGTTATGAAAGTGTCATCAGTGCTATCCCACAATGGACCGATTTGGTGTTTAAATTGGAATTAAACGATGAAGAGTACACATTAGATCCAAAATTAACTAATGACACTTCCAGTGTGGGAAACATAACTGATTATCAACAAGAGTTAAGAATGAGTGATGGTGTTGTCATTACTAGTTACACATGGTTGGAGTTGATTGATTTCAAAATCTCAGTTGTTGCCTCCAAATTTGAAACGTCTTTGGGGTTGGTCCATGTTCATGTGTCCACGAAATCAAAGGAAACGATCAAATTATCTGTGACTGATAAACTAGACTTTTCCAGTTCTCAGAGATGTGACTTCAATGCTACAGGTGTGGAGAATAAGGATTCCATTTACATGTCTGTCAAACCTTGGGGAGTCAACAAAGTCGCTAGTATCTATTCAACTCTTGATATCAGTGGTGAAAAGACCAGTCAAAAGATCAACACCACTTTAAATAAGTTGGTTTCTATCAACAGTGAACTTACTTTGAATAATTCATCCCCTGCCAACATAACAAAATATGTTGGTATTTACTCTGAAGATGTTGTTCCAACAGGTGAATCTTTACAATCTGCTAAGAAAATTTCCATTTCAGCTTCAAATTTTTCATTTGATGAACTTCTAGACAGTCATTCAAACTCTTGGAAGGATATTTGGTCAGATACAAGAGTGGAAGTTGAATCGATGCCATTTTTAACTTTGGCGGCAGAAGCCAGCATTTATCATATGTTGGCTAACACTAGAAATGACTCCTATGGATTGACGAGTGCTCTCAGTGTCGGCGGATTAAGTTCAGATTCATACGGTGGAATGGTATTTTGGGATAGTGATTTATGGATGTTACCAGCATTGATTCCAATTGCTCCGCAGGCTGCAAATGCTATTTCAAGTTATAGATTAAGTTTATTGGATCAAGCCATTAAAAATGCAGAAAGCTATGACTATCCAGGTGCAGTGTACTCTTGGACATCAGGAAGATTTGGTAATTGTACTGGTACAGGACCATGTGTCAATTACGAGTACCATTTAAATGTTGCTATCTCTTACTCTATTTGGAAACTTTACTTAGGTGGTGCAATGACCGAAGAAGAATTTAAAACCGATGGTTGGTCAGTTATATCCAATGTTGCCACTTTTTTCAAGGATTATGTTAAATACAATGATACATTAGGTAAATATACCACCCATAACTTGACAGATCCTGATGAATATGCAAATTTTAAGAACAATGCTGCCTATACAGCTGTTGGTGTTTCACAAGTGATGAAGTGGGGGCTTGTCTTGGGAGATCTCCTAGGATTCCACTTTGATGATTGGCAAGACATTAAGGAAAATATGTATTTACCTATCTCCGACCATAATGTCACGTTGGAATTTGATACAATGAATTCAACGGTGGCAATTAAGCAAGCAGATGTCGTCTTGATCCCTTATATTGATGATGAAGATGGAGAACTTGAGAAGAATTTCAACTACACAAGGGAAAGGGCCTTGAAAGATTTGTTATATTATTCGGAACATCAGTCATCAGAGGGACCAGCTATGACATTCCCTGTGTTTGCAGCGGTCACGCAGAAATTAAATGATTATGGTTGTGGTTCTCAGACGTACTTGGAGAAATCTGTGGAGCCTTTCTTAAGATTCCCATTTGCTCAAATGTCGGAGCAGAATAACGATAACTTTGACACAAATGGTGGAACACATCCTGCCTTCCCATTCTTAACTGGACATGGCGGTATCTTACAATCATATTACTATGGGTTAACTGGTTTAAAGTTTAGTTACAATGTGTCCTCTAATGGGCAAATAAACAAGATTTTGCATTTCGATCCTGTCTCCCTACCTATGTTGGATGGTGACTTCAAGATTTGGGGATTTAAATACCAAGGCGAATCAATTGATGTGATAATTTCTGATGATTCCGCCACATTAAGGAGTAACGGCTTATCTAGTGAATCCATTACAGTGTATGTTCCGGAGAGAAATCTAGGACATGGTTACTATGAATTAATGCCAAACTCTTCATTAACAATAGACACATTTATCACGGATGAAAATATCCCTTCTTCATTAACCGAATGTCTTGCTGATGTGTATGGTGTTACTGAGGGTAAGCACGGTGATGTTTTAAATTCTATAATTGATGGTGATAATTCTACGAGATGGCAGGTAACAGATAAGGATTCTTTATCCAAGGTGATAATTGATTTGGGTTCCAATAAGACCTTTTCCAGTGGTGTTCTTGTCTGGGGAGAAAGACCACCAGCCAACTTTTCTATTTCTATTGTCAATGGCAATGAAAGCATTGATGGTGAAATTAGCTTTGATACGTTATCGTCACTTGAATTGACCAGTGTCCTTGAAGATGAGTCTGTTAACATCACATCTCCATATGATGAAAGTAATGTTGAAGTTTTCATTGCTTCACAAAATTACACTACGTTCAACTTATCCTCGTCGTACTTCAGCAGATATGTTTTGTTGGAGATTTTTGGTGTTCTAGACGATGATGACGATCAAAGTGGAGGACAAATAGCTGAATTTGTTTTATTTGACGATGAACTTGTTTAATTTTATTGAAATGATATTTTTTTTTGTTTTATCATGTGTTTTTCATTTATCCTTTTCAATTTCGTTAACTTTTTTTAAAAATTACTGTTCCTTTTGTTCTTCTATTATACGTGAAAATTATCACAAATCAATTACTTTATCAAATTAAATTAATCTATAAATATGAAGCTCTTGTCCTAAAGTTTCAAACTGAGCTCAGAAATCATACAGAGGTGATCACTTGGATATTCCCCCTCTCTTGGTTGACCTTCACCCATATCATCAGGATGTGGCAATTTAAGTAACTTCTTCAATGCTATGTCATTTTCCTTTTCAAAAGTGGCAAGGTCATCTATCTTTGATTTATCTGTGTTAGTGTCCCAATCTCTGATGACAAAGATATAATCTAACAAACCTCTCCAAGTATGAGCCCAATTAGAGAAGAAAGGTTCGTCTCTATCGTTGTCTAATCCTGCATTCTTTGGATCTATGAGTTTGTAAGCGACAGAGTACAAGGAAATGGCTCTCAGTGGTAGTGAATTGTGCAATTTTTCCATGTTTTTAACAGATTCTAGTTGCTGTTCAGTGGCTTCGAATGTTTCTGGTACTGGGTCCTTTGGTTGTCCCTCACCGAACTTTTCAATGTTACCACCTTCTTCCTCCTCTCCTGACCCTCCTTCTCTCAATGTGGAGTAAGTGAAAGACAACGAGCAAGAGATTACCTTTTTACATCTACCATCGTAACTGATTGGTTTGGATGTAATTGATAAGTAAGGAGCATCATATGGTTGTGAATTGAAGTCCCCAGCAAAGATCTTCCAGAATTTCTCAAATTGTGGGTGCAAGATTTTGATTCTGTCTTGTAACTCTGCCATCTTCTTCAACACAATGTAAGTTTGTCTAGTTCTTTCATAAGTTCCAAATGGATGCCAGAATAAATGAGTTGTCCCGATCAATAAGATCTTGGTTGGATCGGTTTTAAGACTCAATCCAAGAATTAAACCAACGTTTTTAGTGACTGTTCTTGGAGGAATATCACCTGTTTTTTCTCTATCGTAATCGATATGGCAAACATCCACTAAATCAAACAGGTTTTCTTTGTAAAACACGGCAACACCGTGGTTCTTGTCTCCGGATCTGTAGAATTTGTTAGCGTATCCCAATTTACCTAATTCAATTTTCCAATAACTATTGTATTGAATGTAATCCATCTCTTGCAAACACATTATGTCAGTGTTGTAATGTTGTAATTCATGTAAAAGCACCTTTGATCTTTTATGCCATTTAAGAATCTCACCATTAGTAGGGAACAACGTTCTTCTAATCAATGCCTGAGCTAACAAGTTGTAAGTCATAATGGAAACGTCAAATGTCTTGGACTGGTCATCATCGATTGGGTCTTGATGAGGAATGGCAATTAACTCTCTCTTGATATGGTTAGATCCTTCTGGATTATCCGGATCTATGCCCTTGTCTATCAGTTCCTGCCGCTTCTGTTGCTTCTTCAATTCTCTTAACCGTCTTTGTTCAGCGATAAATTCAGGATCTGGTTTCCCTTTCCCTTTACCTTTCCCCTTGGACTTAGTCTTGGTCTTGGTCTTGACAGCCTTTGTGTCGACAACGTCCACTGGAACATTGGTTTGTTTATCATTCGTTTCACTTGTCATTGTCATTGTCGTTTGATTTCAAACTAACTAGCAGTGAAATCCAAAAATAGCCTAGACAGTATCACCTACTCTAAAGTCCACAACGGTGATAATGAACCCAAAATTGTCTTTTCAACACATCTCTTCTCAAGGCTGTGCTCTTTGTTAGTGTGTTTTTTTTTTTTTCGTAAATGGCGAAAAGAAACTGTTGATTGATTCAAGAGGGATCGTTTTACTTGGTTGTTATTACTTGTTGGAGTTGGTGGATTAGTTCTACTGCTATTGCGAATCGATCAATTGAAACTTGTAGATATGACTGAGGACAATTCTACCACTGTGTCAACTAATGGAACTGACAAGGAAACTAATGAAGCGTTAAACAATGTGTTAAGTGTCAGAAGTGACATTGACGTGTTGTTCAATATGATTAGAAGAAAACAAAAGAAATGCAAGGAATTGGAAAATGAAAACAACTATTTACAAGACTTTGTCGGTACAATGATCACGAATAGTGATTTGAAGAAATAGATTTAATTTTTACCATTGCCACTGTGTGGTTTGTGTGTGTCTGTGTCTGTGTCTGTGTCTGTGTCTGTGTCTGTGTCTGTACCAGTTCCCTCCCTCCAAACATATTGGGTGGTTCTAACAAGAGGAGCGAGCTCACTGACAAGAGAGTGGAAGCAAACTTTAATTTCCTTTTGTTCTCTGATTTAACAAAGAGAATTCCCAGTTTCTACTTCTTTGTTCTTGTTTTCTTCTTCTTGTTATTTTTTACTTTTACTCGTCCTTGTCCTTTCATTGATCTTCATAACAGAAACATTTCCAAATTTATACATGATGGAGAATTACACTTTCAACAGACCTGGAGCATATGACCTCCACCGTGGACACAACAATGGTTCAAAGATTCTTCACAAGAGAAACACAAACAAACTTGTTTTTGGGACTAGTTCAAATTCAATTGCAAATTCAAAGGCATATGCTAACAACCAATACATTGCCCTGCTGCAGAAGAAGTACAATAACTTGAACAACATTTCAAATGGTGATCAACAACACTTCCAACAGACAACCAATAAAACCAACAATGTTAGATCAAGACCAGATTATAGGGATTTCAAGGAGTCAATAATTGATGAAAATGAGACGCTTTACTTTGGTGATGATGAGCAAATTGATGATGATGATGATGATGATGGTGATGATGGGGTGTTTGTTCGTGATGAATCCGTTAAGAAGGGTGAAGTTGTGTTGAAGAAACGTGCTTTTGTTGGTAAATACATTACAAAGTTCCCCTTACAGCCTACAGCTGTGAATGTGCAACAGACCCCGTTGATGAACCCATTCTATCCAAAAAGAGTTGATACCAAAACTGAATTGATTGATTTGTACATGTCCCCAACTAGTTCTGACAAAAGTGAAATCAAACTTGAAGATGATGCCCTTCCTAGTTCTAATCATCGTGACAATTTCATTCACGTTCAAATGAAACCACACATTGAACCTTTGTTGCCAAAGGGTGCACAGTTCCTAATTCCATTTTCATTCAGATCTACTTTTTATGAAGCTGCTCCTTTGTCTCATTCTTTTGAATACAAAGCTTACTGTCCCACAGATGAAGCTATTCTTTTATCTATCCTTGATGATGAAATGGATTTAATTGACAAAGGCAACGCAGAGGTGAAACCTCATGTGTCTGCATTTACATTGTTGTCTAGATTCTTCTACAGATTGTTCCACTTTGGTGATATGAATGCAGAGGAGTATTTATCCAAGTACCCTTGGGAAAGATATTATGGAATGGCTGATTACTTGCAGAAGAAGAAGGAAATGGATGATGAAATTGAAGGGTTTAATAAGGATATGATTGTTCCTGATGCTTATAGTGATTCAGTGACAAATTTCCCTTCATTGTTACCATTGGATGTTTGTTTGGAAGGTACTAGAGAGAAGATTACTTATAATTTTGTTCCTGCATTATAAGTATTTCTTTTTTTTTCTCTTTTATTCATTCATCTATATATTTTTATATGTTTGGTATTATTTGCTAGCCCAATTCAAATTATTAATTAATTATACAATTTAAATTTTTCTATAAATTTTCCTATAAATTAAGTAGTATCATCCTTCATTTCGTTTTTTTTTCCTTTAAAACATTCAATAGATAAATAGATATTTTAGGAAGATGGGGGAACACACACTGAGTGGTACAAACTTGCACCACACCAAGAACCTAAATTATTCTTGATCATAAAGGTATCACTTTTATTATTTGTAGTATTTCTCAATTCGTCTAAAAGTCTAGATTTCAATCCTGGAATGTGGGTTAACCCTCCTGTAACGATTAAATTCGACGACAACGTGGAACGTGTATCTATCGGTGAATGTTTTATCACTTCTGTTACTAGCTTTACGATAGGAAGCTCATCAGAATCATCGTTATCGTCATTATCATTATCAGTAGAAATCCGCTCAGGAAAGAGAATATCCTCCAATGGCCTATATTGTAACAGTTTAGGAATCTCAATTCCTTTAAATGATACTGTACCATTTTCATCTTCCATGGAATTATCAAACTGTCTCACATATCCATGTTTGATTATGAATTGTTCAATGAATTCAAATGAATCAAATGCCTCAAAATCGGGGACACACCGGATGAATTCTTCAATATACCTTTTATGCAATTCAAACCCAGCTCTTTTGCTAAACTTTGTGTAATTTTTAAGTTCTCTAAAGTCATAAATCGGCTCCACCACAGATAAATTCCATCCTAGATCAATCACTAACCCATCTGGTTTCCCAGAGGATACTATTGTCATAAGTGCATTTGACATGAACGTCAGGTCTTTGCTTTGGAAATATCTTTGAAGACTATTAGCAACGTATCGGTGGTACGTTCCACCTAGTATATCATTCTCTACAATGACAACTTTGTAGTCAGAGATGTTCCAATGGGAGGTTTTCTTGAGCAATTGATAGAATAATCGATCCATATGAACTGCGAAATTGTATTCAAATCGTTTTACTACATCATTGGATTGTTTGTATACCAATAAGTCTCTGAAAAAAAGGAATTTAAACTGTTTGAATTCACGCTGTAATATTTTCTTCGTTAATGTATCATTGACTGGTAATTCTAATTCATTTCCAGCAAATATAGTATCTTTGAACTCGACATCAAATAATTGTTCAGAACAGTAATCAGATGTGGAGCATTTAACTAAAGGTTTGGATTGGCCTGCAATACCAACTTCTATAAACCTAGACCCTAATCTGATGACGATTGTTTCCCTCCTGTCATATTGTGTCTTCATGGCTCATGGTAATTGGTTTTTCATTGATTACACTATAGTCTAGTATTGTAATAATATTGAGAAAAAAAAAAGAGGGAAGGGCCATCATTTGGCCTAATGATTGCAATTCCCGTTTGTTTTTATATAAAGAGTACGGAACCAAAAAAAATTATAACAATTTGATCAAACCCAGGATCGAACTGGGGACGTTCTGCGTGTTAAGCAGATGCCATAACCAACTAGACCATTCGACCAATTGTTGAGGGTCTTATTATTTATATCTATATGACTTGATGATATTAAAACAATGTCTTTTTTAAAAAATAAATCTATTTAATTTGAGTTTCTAACCTTTTTTCGTCGGTGATTATAGTTTATTTCAATTTCTTGTATGTTAAATTATCTAAAATTTGTCTAGGTGATCGTATTTACCTTTCAAATTGCTCTATTAATCTAAAATTTTGTCCTTTTTCTTCGATTTTTCAAAATTTGTGGTAAAGGAATATAGCGCTAAAGTTATTAAATAACAATTCAAATGTAATAAATGAAAACAACTTGGTGACAACATCCATTATAAATTATTTAGAAGTTTGATGTCTAATGAGTATGATTATTATAATTATAAATAAACAAGGAGAAATAAAATGAAAAATCAAAGAAAAATACAATAAACAAACAATAAAAATATATAAACATCAGACAACTAAAAAAAAAGCAATCCGTTTCTATAATAAATCCACATCAAAGACATTAATATTACACTATTTTATAAATACAAATCAGTTAGCATACTTTGAACAATAGTTAGAATTATACACTTCATCAATGTTTAGTCTTTTGTCTCTTTTAACCAACAAACTACCAACAATAGCCTTTGCATCGGAGAACTTTGAATCATCATTTTTCAAATAGAACCAATCCCAAGCAATCATTGCAATTCTATGTGATGGTCTGTTCCTGGTACTTCTTCTTCCATTTGGAATTGGATCAAATGGAAGTCTATCTTCGAGCATAGTGTACAACAACACACCCAATGACCAGCAATCATTTTGTTTCCCGTCGTATTTCATACCCAACAATAGTTCAGGTGAGACATAGTCTTCCGATCCACATCTGGTTGACATCAGTGGATCATCAAGGTTCACTCTCTTTGACAAACCAAAATCAGAAAGCACCACTAGAGGTTGTTTCAAATGAGCATGTTCGCGTATGAGCTCTTCAGGTTCATACGCCAACATAATGTTTTCCAATTTTATATCTCTATGAACAATGTCACAATCATGAAGATACTTAACCGCTGACACTATATTGGCAAAGATGTTTTGTATCAGTGAAGGAGATATATTTGGTTTATGATTGAGTAAGAATGAGAACAAATCACCACCGGGGTAATACTTCATAGCCATAATAACATGGTTTTGTTGTAATTTAGACGATGAACCAATCAATTTGACAATGTTTTCATGATCGAGACTTTGCAAAATCTCCAATTCTCTCACCAACGATGATTGAATTCTCAATTTAGTGTCTTCATCTTCTGCTTCAACTATATTTGTCACTTTGATAGCGACTTGTTTATTAGAATCCAAATACACTTTACTAAACGATCCCTCCCCGATCTCCTTGACACAATGCCAAATTTGTTTGTCAGAGGTGGATGGATTGAATGTGGTGTATGTACCTATTATTGTTTCCTTAGATTCAACAACTTCTCCTTGAGAGGACAAATCCGTGTCTTGATTGTTTTTGTCTTTGTCTTCTTCCTTTTCTTCCTCTTCTTCTTCCTCTATGAATGACTCATTGGTATGCCTCTTGGGCATCAACTCCTTTTCTTGCAGGAGTGGAGAATTCACTGGGATAGATACTATTCTTTGCACGGGTTTAATGTTAATATTGAATCTGTAATCACTAGTCTTTTCAGACAAGACATCAGCTGGTCTAAATTCAGAGAATGCTCTAACATTGGGAGTTCCAGCAGATTCTTTGGGGTGATGAATCAACGATGGTGGATATTGATGTTGAAACTGTTGAGCATGAGGTGATCTAACTTTCTTCAGCGACAATGGAGGTGGGATTGAGCTGTCAATTGACTGGCCTTGCCCTTGTTCTTGATCTTGTTGATTATCTTTCGTTTGCAGAGGTAGCGACGTTTGAACGCTGTTGAGGATATTAGTTACACTTTGTTCCTGAGGTTTCAATTTCATGTTCAATGGAGAAGGCAAATGTTCCACATCCATAGTTGATAAACCTGATTGAGGGGATTGTAATTTATGGAAAGAATTGGGGGAAATGTTCGCAGCAAAGGTAGCTGTGTTCATCATTGGAGGTGTTTGGAAAATGGTTTCATCCTTCCCGTCATTGGTGGTGAGATTGGTGAGCTGTTGTTCCAATGAACCGTTGCCATTGGTAGACTCTGTAGATCCATGTACCGATTTATCATGGTCAACCATTGTGATTTTTTAAAGATAGGTACGTCGTTCAAAACAAACTTAAGGAGTCTCTCTCTAGTGATGTGATTGGAGTTTGAAAAGAAAGAAATGGAAAATGAAAGGAATTGCTCGTGCCTTTTTATAAACTATACACTAATCAATTGAAAGCTAGGCTGATGGTGGGTGAAACGTATTATATATTTATACACAAACACATATAGATATATATATTGCTTAGAAGTCGGCGTTGAGTCAGTTCAGTTGATAAGCACCAATTTTGTGAATGAAAGGGGACGCCTTGACAACACGATCTTCAAAATGCTATTTCAATTGAACAAAAAACAAAAAAAGACTTGTCCCTGTTGTTGTATTTGTCTGATATACTGTCCACCAACTCAATTGAACCAATACTTGAACCGATTTACCCAATTAAACCTAGAAACAAAGAAAAAACCCGTAAAACAAACTAGGGTCATTGTTCTTTCCTTCTTGGTCTTTGTTCCTGGTCTTAAAATCGCTCGCCAAAAAGAGACGACGAGACGACGAGACGATGGGACGACAACGGCGACTGCGACGGGACGGAAGACAAGTTGCGTCGTTGTTTTTTTGGATTTGGGCAAATTTGAATTTTGAACTTGTTTTCAGTTGAAGTACTGTCCCATTTATTGTATATACGTGTACAGGTTACATACACAGTATCAAACATCGAATCCAATTGGATAATCAGTTAATCAGCTAGTTGGAACATGTCTTCTCAGGTAGATCAACAGCCACAGGTGGTGGTATCAACTGCTGGTGCGTCAACTGACGGTGGTCCACCATCAATACCTCATATCTCTGCCAACGTCACTCCGCTATCACTGATACTAAAGAGACAATCAACTCACACTTACAAGCAATTGAAAACATTGATTAAAACATTGAACACCAATCCACAGACGGATAAGGTCAAGAAGAAGCAATTCTTGGAATTACTCGTGCAAATAAGGGAGAACTTTATCAGATTGTATGTGTTATCCAAATGGGCAAGAAACTCCAAAAGCGTTGAAAAATTGATTGATTTGTTTGTATGGTTACGGGAACAAAACCAATCAATTGCCAATGCGTTGATGGCGATAGGTGCCGTGAAGCAACAACTTGTATCGGCTAAATTGCCCAATCCCGACTTGACAACTGCTCTGGAGGTGTTGATCAAGGGGAGACCTCAATTGCCCACGTACGATTTCATTCCAAGAAAGCCTCTGAGTCCTCCATTGGTGTTGAAGACTTTGAAAGAATTAAACGTGGAATTGTCTACTAGAATGGCATTACAGGATGACCTGCCACAGGAGTTTTACCAATATTCAATAAGGGACGGCCGGGTCACTTTTAACGTGCCTAATTCCTTCCAATGTGCCATCTCCATAGCTGATGATTCCCCCGATTCCAAGTTCTTCTTGGTCGATTTCAAATTAGGGTTCCAATCAATGGACAATGAACTGATCCCTCAAGTGACATCGTTGCCTAGAAAGACTTTCCACCATTTGGAGAAATTCGCCAACAATGAATTAGCTAAGAATGGTCTGTCGTCGTTATTCACCTTGTTACACAATTACTCCACCACTTGTAAATTGTACTTGCTCCACAGAAATTTGATTCAATTGAGAATGGGTATTTGGAAAGGCCATATCACCCACACGTACAATGCTGAGAAATGCTTTGTCATTATCACTTATTGGTTGAAGAGGCGTTCAGTGAAATCCACCATTGAAGTCGGTAAATTCAAGGACAATGAATTGGGATTCAGATGGATCAAAGAAGGTGTGTTATTCACCGACCATGATTTACAATTGACAGATGACAGGGGGAAAATCAACATTGAAACATTGATCCGTAAGGTGATCAAAAAACACATTGAAACAAACATCAAACAAATACGAACAGAGTTAATCGAAAAGGCCGAAAGCGTCGATAAGATATGTACCATTGGTGGAAATTCGCAATTGATCATTGACATCAGTCAAAGTAAAACTGTGGTGTTTAACATTGATTCGTTCTCCGGTGATGGGTACTTCCAGAACCCTAACCCATTGATGAACGTCATTGCCCATCAAATCAACATGGATCCACGGCTCACAGCAATTGGTCTACTTAAATTACGGCTACAAACTCAATTCAGTGAATTGTCATCCATGTTGAAAGCTGCCGGGTGGGTTCTTGTCGAGTCCATCAAGTTAAATCATCAAGAACAAAGTAAACTCGGAATAAATTATGAATTTTTGAAACAAAAGAACTTGGCTGATCAATTATTTAATTTGAAATTTTACAGAAGAAAAGACTGGCCAGCTGGATGGTTTCTCGCTGTGGGGGTTCCTGGTTTCTCGTCTAACATCCAATGGTGGTGTACAAGAGTGAAATCGTACTCTGGCCAATGGTCATTGTCATGGTCTGAACCAGTGAAATTGATGGCGAAGGAAAACAGATACGATTATTTCAGTCTGTTGTTTTTGGTCAAATTGACTACATCTAAACTGTTGTCTAATTTGATCGTGAAGGAGTTGAAGGACCAAGGTTGTTCATTGAAGGTTGTCGATAAGGAGACGGTGGCAATGCAAAAATTCGTTCAAGGGAACTTTAATTTGAAATTGGACAAGGAGCAAGAGCACACGATGATCATCATCAACAATAAATCGTTGTACAATATTCCTAACTGTAAGGAATCATTGATCATGTCTGTGTCCAGTAAGGGTGATAAGTTGGGTATAGTTATCTTTGGTAAGTTACAACAAGACATGAACCTACCCTCAATTTCATTCACTGATGAGTCTGGAAACTCTGTGGAATTGACACCGGAAACGTCAGTGTTTAAAGTGCACTCTGTGGTGAATATACGAGACAAACTGAACGCTCAAAACACCAGCAACAATGGCACGAGCAACGGTAACAACAGTGGTGCTGTGAATCCATTGTTCCCATCGATCAACGGCGGTAATGGCACCGGTGGTGGTTCTACCAATACTCCAGGGGAAGTGTCATTGATGGAGAGCCCATTGCTGGTGTTGAAGAAGTTGTCCAGCTTGATCTCATTGCTTCAACTTGTGAGCACAGACCAATCATTGGTGATGTCTGATGTGTCATTGGGTGAAGTCACATTCCAATACGGTGAATTGAAACATGAATCAGTGACGCTGAACATTTTACACGAGGGCCATGAATCTATCTCTATAAGACTCCCACAAGACAACCCCCATCAACTGTGTTTGAAGTATTTGAATGCCATGGTGGCAAATGATTGCAGCGCCAAGAAGATCAGAGAATTGATCACGTATTTGAAGATCACATTACCGTTTTACAAGACCTATCTGGAGTTACACCAGGAGACGATTAAATTTTTCAACATTTTCACGGAGCAAAACGACAAACAGGAATTGACATTGAACGATTTGAAGATCGCTCCAGAGCATGGATTTGATTTATCTATGTTTAGCTTTGAACTATTGAAGTTGATTTACTACAAGACCATTGATCGGAAAATTGAGAAGAAGTTGAAAAGTGAGAAATTCAAGATCAACTTGCGCGTGGAATTGATGCATAGGGCGAAGAAGATATCACTGACAAAATCTGTGTATTTGATCAGTTTAGAAGAACCAATCACCAACTCGACATCCGACGGTAAATCCACCGTTGACGCCGATGAGAACGTCAAGCAACTGCACGATAAAGTGAAGGCCAGACTAGGTGAATACTTCAAAGGTGCCATCAAGATCCCCTTGACCAACAACAACAGTGCCACCACCAACATCGTGTACCTTCGTAACTCCATTGTGTGTGACTACCAATCAGTGGAACAAGTGGTCAGACTTCTCCACGAACAGATGAAGGATTGTATGTTCAGTTAAGTAATTGAATGTGCACAGCCATGACTTTTTGGTGGTGTAAGGGTGTGGTCCACGAAAGAAGAAAGTTGTTTCATTTGTAAGTAAGTAAGTAAGAAAGTGTTTAAAGTGTAGTTTATTGTGTATATTGTGTATATTGTTCTTTTCTTTTCTGTTAATAATTAAGTATTAGCGTTTATTAATATCAACAGGTTCAAAATGCATCAGATAGAGGAGATACCCAAGGGTGGTAATCCTAACCATTATTTTTCATCGTTGAATGGGGTGTACACCAAATCAAGAACATCCATATTTGCAAATTCAACGGGTTCTCATGACCAATCTGGTGCTCCAGCGAGTAAACGGAAACGAGTCAATTATAACATTCAAGCCATTCAACAGCAGCAGCTTCGAGCTAACGATGACACAGAGAAGAGTACCGGTGGCAGTGGGGCGAACAACGATGGCACAGGAACGGGAACGGGTAACAACGACATTGAAGAGATCAGCGGCGGTGGAGTTGTGTTGAATCAAATTGAAATTAAAAAGGCGAATAAGAGATTTGATGAATTGAACAGAGAGAATTACAATGATCAAATGATCAAATTTGACGTGCCAAAGAATCTCGTGCATGGAGTAATAGAGAAGAAGAGTACTGCATCTGCCGTTGTGAAGAGAATCCTGGTGTCTAAGAAAACATGGGCTAATTACGTTGATGAGATAGACAAACGGGAACTTCGAATGTTGAAACGGTTGGAAGTGAAACCGGATAGAGTGAAGATAAAGAAACTTTGTACCATCTGTGGTAACATATCGTTTTCTACGTGTATCAAATGTGGGTTACGGGTGTGTTGTGTGAAATGTATGGCGACCCACAATGAAACTAGATGTTCCAATTTTTAACAACCTATTTACTACTGATACTACCACTACCACCACCACTACTACTGTATATTACTGAAAATATAAACCTTAATTAATCAATTCTTTAAATTATAGTTATAAAGACACAGGACAAAAGGACAAAAAGTAACATCGTAACAGTTTTTTTTTTCTTTATTTTAAAATGGAATCAAAGGAAGCTAAACAAGAGTGACAGAGTGACAGAAAGACAGGACAGATGAACAGTAAACAAGTCAACCATTAAACAGTGGTGAATAAAGTCCAAACACCTTTCAAGTAACCAATGATTTCATCACCACCCAACTTAGATTCACCGTACAATCTATCAACGAATGAAATTGGCACTTCACCAATGGTGAAGCCAAGAGATCTAGCTCTAACCATCATCTCCATTTGAAACACATAACCCTTAGACTTAGTAGCGGCAATGATTTGTTCCAATGCCTCCTTCTTGTACAATCTGAATGAACCAGTCAAATCAGACACGTTGGGTCTCAACACCACAGTGGCCAAGAAATTGGCACCTCTCGATATCAATTTTCTCTTTAAATCCCAACCGTACACACCACCATCACCGGCATATCTAGTACCAGTGACAATGTCAAAGTTTTCAGATTGTTGTTTCTTGATAAACTCTGGAATGGCAGATGGATGGTGGGAGAAATCGGCATCCATGATGATGACAAAGTTACCAGTGACAAATTTCAACCCATGAACGTAAGCGGTACCCAACCCTAATTTCCCCTCTCTTGGCTTCAAAAGAATGTGGTCAGCACCGTACAATTTGATCAATTGCTTAGCAACTTCTTGAGTACCATCTGGTGAATTGTCATCGACAATGATAATCTCCCATTTCAACTTGTTAGCTTCAAAGTGTTTAGCCAACAAATATGTTATAATTGGAAGATTCTTTCTCTCGTTGTACGTAGGCAAGATCACAGAGTATTTATTAGATGACATTATGGATTGTAGATATGTGGATTATGAATGTATACACCAATTGTTACCACTGCAATTGATTAACCAATTTTTAATCGATGAATAGATGAAAACACGTCTTCAACTTTGTTTTTTTTGTGTGTGTGTCTTTGTTGAAGCGCTTTGGAGAGACGAAAAATTTGGGCAGAAGAAAAAAAAAACGCCTTTTAAACAGTGTGAGCTTTGGAAGAGGGTTCAAATTTGTTAGTTGCAAGTTGGTTTTTTCTACGGTGGTTTAAAGTTGGATACCGATAACAATAACAATAATAGCCAGCAAGGCAAACAACAAAAGACATGGGTTACGATAACCATCTGAAAAAAATCTTTGGCAACGACACGGTGAACCAGTACAAACAATCCAAGGTGTTACTCATAGGTGCCGGTGGTATTGGCTGTGAACTGTTGAAAGATTTGATCTTGATGAACTATGGGGAGATCCATGTGTTGGATTTGGACACAATTGATTTGTCTAATTTGAACAGACAGTTTTTGTTCAGACAAAAGGACATTAAAAAGCCTAAATCAACGACGGCTATCAATGCAGTGGAGTTTTTCAACCATGGATCAAAGTTGATTGCATACAATGGGAACATCATGGACACCAAGAATTTCCCCTTGTCGTTTTTTCAACAGTTTAACATAATCTTCAATGCATTGGATAACTTAGAGGCTAGAATGTATGTGAACAAAATCGCCTTGTTCACTGGTGTTCCCTTGATGGAGAGTGGTACCACTGGATTAAAAGGGCAAGTGCAACCTATTTTCCCGTATAAGACTGAATGCTTTGCGTGTTTACCCAAGGCAACACCTAAGACTTTCCCCTTGTGTACGATAAGATCCACACCGTCAAAGCCAATCCATTGCATCACTTGGGCGAAGAATTTCTTGTTTGCTCAATTGTTTGGTGAAGACGAGTCATCATCAGCGGACGTTGATGATAAGGACTCTGATAACAGCGCTGAGATTCAAGCTTTGTTGAAGGAGTCCAATGAATTGTTGGAATTGAAACGGTTGATCCAATCTGCTGCTTCAGCAGGTGAATCGGCGGATGATTCATACATTGAAAAGATCATAACCAAAATTTACAACGAGGACATTGAGAGATTGTCCATGATTGAGACTCTATGGGAGACTAGAAAGAAACCAACACCATTGACCATCGAACCATTGTCACATTACACAGCTTCCTCTGACGAATTAAGTGACCAAAGACAATGGACCGGGGACGAGAATGTCTCTGTTTTCGTTGATTCATTGAAAAGACTAGTTGCTAGATTACCGAAAGAACCATCCATTGATTTTGACAAGGACGACGAAGATACCTTGGACTTTATTGTGGCATCTGCTAATTTAAGATCCATTGTGTTTGGCATTGATTTGAAAACAAAGTTTGAAATGAAACAAATAGCAGGTAACATCATCCCCGCTGTGGCCACGACAAATGCCATCATGGCTGGGTTCAGTGCATTGTCATCTATTCATTTCTTTGAAAGTGACAAATCCATTGAAAATTCTAGAATGGTGTATGATTCATCGAATCCAGCTAAATTTATAAATTCCACAAAGTTGGACCCTCCTGTGATGTCATGTAAGGCATGTTCTATAACGAGGGGTATATTGAAAATAAAACAGGGGACACCTTTGGCGGAAGTGACCATTGCACAATTGAGGCAATCATTGATCGATACATATCATTACTCGGATGACATTGAAATCTCCACGTCTGATTCAAGATTATTGTACGATTTTGACTTTGATGATAATTTGAACAAACCATTGAGTGATTACATTAATTTTGGTGACGTGTTGTTGATATTTGATTCAGACGAAGAGCTAGACCACATAGAATTATACATTGATCAGGCCACTACTTCTACAACTACTGGCGACATCATTGAATTACCAAATTTGTTGATTCCAAAGTATAGAAAGAAACCTCAAGAACAAGATGAAGAAGAGGAAGATACGGTGACAGCACAAGACGATGATGATTTAATTGTTCATGAAGATGGTGAAATTATTGTGTTAGATGACGACGAGGAAGACCCACAGAATGATTCAAAGAAAAGAAAATTGGATGATTCTGAAGAAGAGGAGCCATCTGCTAAGAAACAAAAGGCTGGTGAAGTTGAAGGTGACGACGATGAGATTGTAATTTTAGATTAGGTTTTTTTTGTTTATCATTTATTTAATGTATCAATTTGACTATGTAATTACTAGATAGAAATATAATTCTAATTAAATCTAAAAGTTGAATTAAAAAAAAAAAGAAAAAAAACTGAACTCACAATACACAAAAAATATAGAGGATTGGAACAAAAAAAAGGAGTGACACATAGTGGGAGTTGTAACAGCAGGAAAATAAAATGAACGAATGAATGTTGAAAGAATAAAACGAAAAAAATAAGGAGTGGATAAAGTTAGCTTATAAACGAAGCAAAGAAAATATAATGTAAAATGACAAGAACGGGATCAAAAAGAAACAAAACGAAACGAAACAAAAAAAAAAAAAATAAACACTAATAATAATAGTAATAAAAATCAATTGAAAACCAAAAAAAGGTACAAGCAATAATAAACACTCCTATTCAATAAGTATTTCCCCAAAAAACCCAAATAAAGAAGAAAAAAAAAAGCAAAAAAAGAAGATCAAAAAGGTTGAATCAAACCTTTGAGTTAGATCTTGACCGTAATCGATTGAACCAATGTTGTTTTTTACCACCGGAACCAGACTCATCCTTTGATTTATCCCATCTGGATTCCCGTTCTTCATCAGAGACAACACCGCCAGCGGTAGTAGTGGTACCTTCATCGCCACTTAAAACCTTTTGAGCTGGATCATTTTCAGTGGCATTGTTGGTATGGGATTTAGCAGAATGATGATGGTGAGGATGAATATGACGATGGCTTGTCTTTTCAGGTGATCTTGACAATGTGGAAGCCGAACTTAATTCATTGTTCTTCTCTTCCAAGGATAAAGATTCCAACACAGGCACTTGGTTTTGTTGTTGTTGTCTCTGTGGAGACAATAAAGGATCTGAACCAGGCACATTTGATGGATTCTTGTGTAAAGTGTCATCAATGGACGATGCTCTTAATCTTGGTGATCCCAACATTTTCAATGGTTTGGAAATGTTATGGAAGAACCCATGAGACGTTGGAGTGGATGGATTACTGTCGATGGCAGTGGTTGACGTTGGTGATGTGGCCGTTGGACTTGTTTTAGAATGGTCATTGTCTATTACTATGGCAGGGGTGGTGGTAGTTGCTGTGTTGTTGGTGACAGATTCATTGTTAGATGTATTCTCTATTTGATTCTCATCGTCAGAGTCCAATCCAGAATCCACATTTTCATCAGTGGTGTTAGTTATAGTGTGTTGCAGTTTGGTCGATTTTGACTTGGAATAACCAACTCTGACTAAATCAGAATGGTTTTGAGCCACTGACGATAATGATTTACTGTGTTTTCTAGTGGCATAGTTAGCCTTTGGCACACCAGAAGAACTGGAGCCAGAGGCAGTTGGAATGGCAAATGTTGTTGTAGCATTTGAAGATGTGTTTGTGGCATTAGATCCATGACCATTGGCGAGGATCGATGTGGCATTACCAGTGTTGGAACTTGAATTAACGTTTGACTTACCAGTATTGTTATTGTTGTTGTTGTTGCTATGGGAAGAGCGTTTATTGTTGTTTTTAGCAGCCAACTTCACAGATTCTTGAGCGGCAGGTAAAATCTTATACGAGTATTCAATCATAAACTCAATGACAAGAGACGAAAGAGCGTATTCATCAGGGGACATATCATGATCTGTGTGGGATAAAATTGAAGGTTGGAAAATAGCCGCTAGATTCTTTGCAGGCATCAAATTCTTGTCAGAGTGAGAGTTGAAAATAGCCAGTAAATCTAAAATGTAAAACAACAATTGTCTTTGTAAATCAGGTAATTTATCAAATAATTGAGCATACTCTTTCAATGCACTTTTCCGTTCTTGAATTAATTTTTGCTTTTTCGACCGTTTCTTTCTTTTCTTCTTGTCTTCATCAGTGGTACCAACCTTGTTGTTGTTGTTGTTGGTGGTGGTGGTGGTGGTAGTGGAGGACGTATTTAGAGTTTCCGTAGTAGTAGTAGTGTTGGTAGTTGTTGTTGTTGCTGGTGTTGGTGTTGTAGTCGCTTCAGAGTCTTGTTTCGCAGAGTCATGTGGTAATGGAATTGCATTTGCTGCATCAATGTTGACATTAGATGAAGTGGTATCATTTGTTATTGGAAAATCCGTGGCAGATGCAGATGCAGATGCAGGTGTTGCCGTTGCAGTTGCCGTTGTGATAGAGTTAGCAACAGATGATGAATTCTTCATGGTGGTGTCGATTGATTCTGGAATTGTACCCACTGGAGTGACAGATATTTTCTTCTCTTTATCCTTCAAGTACTTCACAATGGCTGGTCTTGACTTCAATGGTTCTCTAAACGATTCGTAAAGAGACAAGGGAATCAAAGGTTCTGGCAATGAACCCAAGAACCGTCTAAACAACGAAGCAGCATCATGAACGGTGAACCCATCCCAGTCAACTTTGGATCCATAATCAGGAGCTGTGGAAAAGATCAATTGTAATTGTTTGATTCTCTTTGTAGAACCGGCAACTCTAAAGATCCCCTCCACGTCTAATCCATTCTTCTTCAAATACAATCCACACGATGCAATGACTCTTGGAATTTTCCCGTAAACAACCAACCCATCTGAATCACTGGAAATGTAAATCCGGCCCTCTGCAACATTGATTGAATCCTCCAACAACACACCAAACACTCTAGAATTACCAATGTAATCCAATTGCCGTTGTTGAAGAAATGAATCACGGTGTTGTTTCAACTTCTCCTGTGAGAATGAATTGGAGTTATCCATATAAGCAGATATAGGTCTCATTGAATGTGATGACCGGGACTTGTAACCTAAAAATGGTCTACTATTATTATTATTATTATTATTACTTGTCTGGGTTTGGGTTTGGGTTTGGATTTGGGTCTGGATCTGGATCTGGGTGTGGGTTGTATTGGGAGGAGAGTGAGATTGTTGAGACAATGAAGAATTTAAATTTAAATTTAAACCAGGTGACTGTGGTAAAAGAGACGACGACGAAGACACATTCAACGGTTGAGATGGGGTTGGGAATGGTGTTGCATTAGAGTTATTGATGTTTGATGTGGTACAACCAGTGTTGTGTAATGAATTGTTACTGATTTTCTTTGTCAAATTGGTGTTACTTGTATTGGACAGTGTCAAAGACGTTGGAGGGGACAATTGTCCATCACTTGAATCACTTTTAGTGATATTCTTCCACCAAGTAGTCAGAGACGTTTTACCTGGAGATGAAGGTTGAGTTCCAGTCATTGGAAATGGATTGATGGGTTGATGGGGTTAAGTAAAAATTTCTATTTTCTTCTTGTGATATGATATGATTTGATATAATTTGAATTGAGGTGGTGTTGAATTGTCAATTCTTTAAAATTTCCGTTTCTTGATCCTTCTTTTTTTTTTGTTTTGTTAATTAGACACAGAAAGAGAACAAGAAGAAGAAGAAGAAGAAAGAAAAAAAAAAGGGTGGGGGGGGGGCAAAACAAAGATGACACAATGTTATTTATTTAAAAATGAATGAAACTATAAACAACAAAAACCAAAAACCAAAAACCAAAAACCAAAAAAAAAAAAAAACACACACAAGATTATCTTAATAAATGTATTTTTATCTTATTCGATTTGATTTTTGAATTTAATAAGGGGGAAAAAAAGTGTATATTGTATGTATATAAATTGTGTGTATTGTATATAAATTGTATATAAATAAAATACGATTCATTTATTTAAGTTAAATATAAATATAAATAGGGGAATATTAGTTTTAATTTTAATTTTAATTTATACAATTGTGTTTAATTATAGTAACAAAAAAAAAAAAAAAATTCGAAAATTAGAAAAAAAAAAATTGAGAAACAAAGGACGAGACGAGACGAGACGAGACGAGACGAGACGAAACAGAGACAGAGACAGAGACAGAGACAGAGACAGAGACAGAGACAGAGACAGAGACAGAGACAGAGACAGAGACAGAGACAGAATTAATTAATACAATTACTACAATTTGTACTACTTTTCTAAATATATATCTATAAAATATATATATAAAGAAACTTGTACCAGTTTTTTAATTTGTCGTTTATTTAAAGTAAACTAGAGTAAAATAAGATAAAGTAAATGTGGAAAGTACAGTATGTATATATATATATATATATATATATATACACCATTATTTAACACCAATTAGGAAAAATTGCTTAATTAGGAAACAGCAGTGGGTTGGGTTGTATACATAGGGTCGTGTAAATATCAAACTAGAGTACAGTTGGAGACAGACGAGATAGAAGGTTGGTTATTTACCAATGTATATATATAATATATATTTATATATATATATTTATTGCTTCTGTGGTTTTACAAGACAAGACAAAATAAATGAATTAACGAACGTATTGGATAAAGAAAAAAAAAACAAAAAAACTCAGACAAACACAAACACAAATACAAATACAAACACAAAGACTACAACAGAAAGGCTAGACTCTTTACCCCATTACGCGTTAGTTTCCATTTCCATTTCCATTTCCATTTCCATTTCCTTGTGAAATTAAAAATTAAAAATTAAAAATTGCTTAAATCATTTCCTGGTGTAGAGATGTTGTAGATTATTCTAAGAAGTTGAAGTTGATCTTCGTACCACCGAATGAGATTTTTGTTTTTGTTTTTGTTCCTTAAAAGCGATTAGAATTAAACCGACCGAACAAGAAGAACAAGAACAAGAACAAGAACAAGAACGAGAACAAGAACAAGGCTTGTTGTTTCATCATCTTTTACTTTATACTGTTGTAAATAGATGTATACATACATACATACATACATACATACATACATACATACATACATACATACATAAGATATACAGTTATCTATATAATAATTTTAGGTATAATGGATAACTGTGCCAACTTTTTCATAGCACAGCACAGCATAGTATAGCACAGCATAGCATAGGATAGCATAGGATAGGATAGCCCTGTTTATTTATTCTCTCGGAATTTATATGTATATATACATTAGATCCGAACTAAAGGATTAATTGTAATTGTAATTGTAATGCTGAGTTGCTTTTTCTTTTTTCTTTTTTTGTTTTGTTTACAAGAGTGTACCTCACTATTAAATGTACAAAAAAATTTGCCACCCATTGATAAAAAAAGAAAGGAAACAATAAAAAGATGAAGATGAGGTACTTGCATATATCATAGGGTAGTATAGTAACAGTGAGTGAGTCATTTATTTCATCATTTCAAAGAGATAAACTATTTACCCCCCAAGAAACAAACATCGGACAATAAACTCGGAGGTAATTTAATTAAATCCATTTATTTATTTAACTAGCGTAGCGTTGCACCGGACCAAAAAAAAAAAAAAAAAAAAAAGAGACTGAAAAAAGAGCGATGCGAAGAATTACGTACACAATTATGTAATCCAATTTACATCTGCGACGAAATTATATATATATTCAAATGTTTCAAATGTTTCAAATTTAGTTCGCTATTAAAGGATTTATTGTTTGTTATGTGTATGTATATATATATACGTAATCAAGAAGTTTTAAGTAAAATGTATGACAAATCACCTTCAAATTCATATAGATGAATGTAAATGAAAAGAAACAAAGAATAATTTTTTTCTTTCTACACACATAAAGAGTGAGTAAAGTATTATGTATTAACAAAGGGATCGGTGTTAACACCATATCAGCCGACTTATCCCCGACCGATAACAAGCTTTATTAGTTTAAGGGTATTTATTATCATATAATAATATTAAAAAAATATACTTCACCATTCATTGTTCGTATGTAAAGTAAGTTACTAAGGTAAGGTAAGGTAAGCAAGTACCATTATTGTACCAAACAAACAAATAAAAGTTACTCGTATTGATTGATTGATTGATTGATTGATTGATCGATCGATTAATCGTATAATGTGTACCATATATAATATTTATATGCGAATTTTCATTTTTTCGGTTTTTACATCTCTCATCTCCACCTTCCACCCCGTATCAATTTGTTAATATTATTCTTCTGTTTACAACAAATTTGACCAACGGAATACATTGTAATGAAGGCTAAACGATGAATAAACGACGATGAATAATTTGTTTCGTTATAAACGCCACAAAAGAAAGGAACCAAAACAAAAGAATTAAAAATGATTTTTATTCGGCTGAAATAATTGGTTAACACCGATTTTGAATGAGAAACTTAAACGAGCGAAGAGCGAACGAGCGGATGTAGATGTGGATGTGGATGTGGATGTGGATGTGATAAGTTTTATTTACATTTTGTTTGTTAATAATGTTAACAAAAACAAAAAAAAAAATAAAAATCTATCAACTTTAAATACGTATATTGTATTATTTTATATTATTATAATTATAATTATATAATATACTTTATGATATATATATATATATATATATATATATATAATTCAATTTGCCATCCTTTTTTTTTTCTGTCTTCTCTTTCTACTTCTTTTTCAATCGTTATCAGTTTTTTATTTCTATCTTTTGTTTTTCTTGTTAATTAAACTTCTTGTGTATATTGTTTTAACAATCTGTTTCCCTCTTTGTTATTTATTCAATTTTAATTAATACCCTCCCTTTCACAATTTCATTCCACACTCTTTGAGTTAAAAAAAAATAATTTACAATTATCATATCATTATAGTATCACATCAAACAACTACAACTACAACTACAACTACCACTACAATTAGAAGAAAACATACGATACTATGTCTGAATCTGAGTCAATTTCAATCAAGTCAAATTTGAATGATGAAGAAGACATTGTCTCCTATTCAGGTTTCAATGACGGTGTCGAGAATCAAATTCAAGAATTGGCTAAACAATTGACCAACCAAAGTGCCACTGCCACAGGTGCTGCTGGTGCTGGTGCTGGTGCTGCATACGGCTCATCAAATAGAATGTCATCCAATGAATTGATTAGAACATTGTCATCGATGTCTCAAGTTCCTGGTACATCCACTTTTGATGACACCAATGGTGTTATCGATGAACGGTTGGATCCGACATCTGAGAATTTCGATTCTAAATTTTGGGTGAAGAACATTAGAAAGATGATGGATTCTGATCCTGACCATTATAAGGCCAATTCATTGGGTATCGCTTACAAAAACCTTTGTGCTAAGGGTATTGCATCTGATTCTGATTTCCAACCAACGGTGTTGAACATGGGTTACAAGATTCTCAGTGATGCATACTTTAAATATTTTAGATCCAACGATGAATCTCGGTACTTTGAAATTTTGAAACCAATGGATGCATTGATGAAACCAGGATCACTCACGGTGGTTTTAGGTAGACCCGGTGCTGGTTGTTCGACACTTTTGAAGACTATTGCCGCTCAAACGTATGGTTTCAAGATTGATCCAAACTCTGTGATTAGTTACGATGGATTGAATCAACATGAAATTCAAACCAATTACAGAGGTGAAGTTGTGTTTTCCGCTGAATTGGATTCCCATTTCCCTCATTTGTCTGTCGGTCAAACATTGGAATTTGCCGCTGAACTGAGAACTCCTCAAAATAGACCTGCTGGAATCACTAGAGAACAATACGCTAAGCATTTGACTAAAGTGTACATGGCTACATATGGGTTATCACACACTTATAACACTAAAGTTGGTAACGATTTCGTCAGAGGTGTCTCTGGTGGTGAAAGAAAGAGAGTGTCCATTGCTGAAGTGACTCTTTGTGGTGCTAACATTCAATGTTGGGATAATGCCACTAGAGGGTTGGATGCTGCCACTGCATTGGAATTCATCAGAGCATTGAAGACATCTGCCATGATTTTGGAAACAACCCCACTTATTGCCATTTATCAATGTTCTCAAGATGCGTATGATTTATTCGATAACGTTGTCGTTCTTTATGAGGGTTATCAAATCTTCTACGGTCCAGGTAACAAGGCTAAATCATACTTTGAAAGAATGGGTTGGGAATGCCCTCCAAGACAAACCACTGCTGATTACTTGACCTCTGTGACCTCTCCAGCGGAGAGAGTGCCAAAGAAGGGATTTGAGTCGAAGGTGCCAAACACTCCAAAGGAATTTTCTGATTACTGGAGAAACTCTCCAGAGTATCAGGAATTGGTGGAGGAAGTTGATGGATACATTGAAAACGCTGAAAAATACAATTTACGTGATGAATTTAGAGCATCACACGTTGCCAGACAATCCAACCACACTAGACCAACATCATCTTACACAGTGTCTTACTGGATGCAAATCAAGGCCATTGCTAAGAGAAATTGGTGGAGAACTAAGGGTGATCCATCTATCACATTGTTCTCCATCATTGCTAACACCATCATGGGTTTAATCTTGTCCTCGTTGTTTTACAATTTGAAAGCTGACACTGCTGATTTCTATTACAGAACTGCATCTATGTTCTTTGCCGTTTTGTTCAATGCATTCTCATCCTTATTGGAAGTTATCGCCTTGTTTGAAGCCACTGACATTGTGGAGAAACACAAGAAATACGCTCTTTACCATCCATCCGCTGATGCTCTTGCATCAATTTTAACTGAAATTCCTTCCAAATTAGCTACATCTGTCGGTTTCAATTTGATTTTTTACTTTATGGTTAACTTTAGAAGAAACCCAGGTAGATTCTTCTTTTACTGGTTGATGAATGTGATGGCTACGTTTGTCATGTCACATATGTTTAGAACTGTCGGTTCCTTCTGTAACACATTGTCAGAGGCTATGACCCCAACTGCATTGATCTTGTTGGGTTTAGTCATTTACACTGGTTTCGTGTTGCCAACTCCAAGTATGCACGGTTGGTCAAGATGGATGAACTACCTGGATCCTATCGCATATGTGTTTGAAGCTCTTATCGCTAATGAATTCACCGGTCGTGAATTTAAATGCTCCCAATTCATTCCAGCTTATGAAGGTGCTGATCCAGCTAATCAAGTGTGTTCTGCAGTGTCTGCCAGAGCCGGTGAACGGGTCGTTTACGGTACTAGATACATTGAAGAATCGTTCAAGTACCGTCAAAGCCATAACTGGAGAAATTTTGGTATTGTGTTGGGTTTCACCTTGTTTTTCTTGGTTACTTACTTGTTCAACGTTGAATACAGTAAAGGTGCTATGAACAAGGGTGAAATCATTGTGTTCCAACAATCCACTTTGAGAAAGATGAAGAAGGAGAAGCAACTAGCACTAGCCAATCAAGACATTGAAACTGGTATCACTGGTGAAAAGCCAGCCGGTGTTTTGGAAGACGCTAATGAGTCATCTGATGACGGTGTCGGTAAATTGGTCGCTGGTAAGGATATCTTCCATTGGAGAGATGTGTGTTACGAAGTGCAAATCAAGAGTGAAACTAGAAGAATCTTGGACCATGTTGATGGTTGGGTGAAACCTGGTACTTTGACTGCATTGATGGGTGCCTCTGGTGCTGGTAAGACTACTCTTTTAGATGTGTTGGCCAACAGAGTCACCATGGGTATCATTTCTGGTAATATGTTTGTCAATGGTAAGTTGAGAGATCAATCTTTCCAAAGATCCACCGGTTACGTGCAACAACAAGATTTACATTTGCAAACCTCCACTGTTAGAGAAGCGTTAAGATTTTCTGCCTACTTGAGACAAAGTAGACACATCAGTAAGCAGGAAAAGGATGAATACGTTGAAAATGTGATTTCCATCTTGGAAATGAACAAGTACGCTGATGCCATTGTCGGTGTGTCTGGTGAAGGTTTGAACGTTGAACAAAGAAAGAGATTGTCCATTGGTGTGGAATTGGCTGCTAAACCTCAATTGTTGTTGTTCTTGGATGAACCAACATCTGGTTTGGATTCTCAAACCGCATGGTCCGTGTGTCAATTGATGAGAAAGTTGGCCGATAACGGTCAAGCTGTGTTGTGTACCATCCATCAACCTTCTGCCATTTTGCTGAAGGAGTTTGACAGATTGTTGTTCTTGGCTAAGGGTGGTAGAACTGTGTACTTTGGTGAATTAGGTGATAACTGTCAAACCATGATTGACTATTTTGAAGCTCAAGGTGCCCACAAGTGTCCTCCACAAGCCAATCCTGCAGAATGGATGTTGGAAGTTATCGGTGCCGCTCCTGGTTCCCACGCTAACAGAGATTACCATGAAGCCTGGTTGCAATCAAAGGAAAGACAAGCTGTCAAGGATGAATTGGCTCAAATGGAGGCTGAATTGGTTAACATTCCAAAGGATGAATCTCCAGATTCTCATAAGGAATACGCTTCCACATTCTTGGTTCAATACTTTGTTGTGTCTAAGAGAGTCATGCAACAATATTGGAGAACTCCAACTTATATCTGGTCCAAATTCATCTTGACTGTGCTTTCCTCATTGTATAACGGTTTCTCTTTCTACAATGCTGGTACGTCTCAACAAGGTTTACAAAATCAAATGTTGGCTATGTTCATGTATTCTGTTATCTGTTTGACCTTGATCAATCAAATGTTACCTCACTTTTTATCTCAAAGAGATTTGTATGAGGTGAGAGAAAGACCATCAAAGACTTTCTCGTGGGTTGTGTTCTTGGCTGCTCAAATCACTGCTGAAATTCCATATGCATTAATCTGTGGTACCCTTGGTTACTTCTGCTGGTACTACCCAATTGGTTTCCAAAAGAATGCTTCTTTAACCAATTCCACAGCTGAAAGAGGTGCATTGGTTTGGTTGTTACTTTGTGCTTTCTTCATGTACGCTTCTTCATTAGGTCAAGCTTGTATGGCTGGTATTGAATTGGAAGCAAATGGTGCTAACTTGGCTTCCTTGCTATTCACTATGTCTTTGAATTTCTGTGGTGTCTTGTATTACCCAACTGGTTTCTGGTCGTTTATGTACAGAGTGTCCCCATTCACTTACTGGATTGCTAGTATGTTAGCTTCTGGTATTGGTAACAGTTTTGTTGAATGTTCTAGTAAGGAACTCGTCAATTTCCCACCTCCATCTGGTAAAACTTGTGGTGAATACATGTCAAAGTACATGTCTCTCGCTGGTGGTTACTTGGTTGATGAGGATAGTTCATCGATGTGTCAATTCTGTGCATTGAAGGAAACTAATGTTTACTTGGAATCTGTTCACATTAAATTCCATAAAAGATGGAGAAACTGGGGTATTTTCATCTGTTACATTGGTATTAACTTTTTGTTTATGGTGTTCTTGTACTGGCTTGCTAGAGTTCCAAAGAAATCCAACAGAGTTCAAGATGAATCCACTTTGAAGTCAAAGGCTCTAGAGAATCCACTGGATAACTCTCCTGAAGAGAAATAAACCATGTACTAAATCTTTTTTGTTTCACTAATTATTATTATTATTTACATTTACAATCATTTTCAATTGTCCTTTTCTTAACTATGTCTTTTCTTTTCTTTTTGTTAATTACAAGGTTTTTGTCTTTTGTTTTGTAATTTCTTTTACCGTTTGATTGGTTTCCACTGATATCCTCACCCTCTTAATCTTATATATATACTTATTATACACGTACTTTATTTATATACCTGTTTAGTTTTTAAACTTTTATATAATATACCTTATAAATGCGATTTTTTTTTAAAAAAAACATTAGTAGTTAGTAGTTAGTTACATTATTAAGCAAAGTTATACAGTTTGAATTAAATATACATTTAGTCATCTTCAATGTCTATGGCAGACGTGTCAACTTGTTGTTGCAAAGTGCGTCTTTTCTTCTGCAATGGAGGTGATGCTAGCAACGGATCGTCTTCAATGGATCTCTTCAACCGTGGTTCATCGATTGAGCATAATGTCATAGACACGGTTTTACTTGGATCGATTAAGAAATTCGACATACTACCATTTAACAAATTCAACCTGTTATTCAATTCATCCAATTGTGCTTGAGAGAAATAGTTTCTGTAATTGTTGAAAATGTCTTTAATTTCTAAATTAGCCAAATACCCTATTAGATTTTTCTTCCCATTGTATTCAGATTCAGAATCGGTAGTGTTGGATTCTTTTTTCATTGGGGGGAATAACTTCAATGATTGCTTGTAACATTTCGAGAAGAATTGTACTCTCATTGTCAAATTCTCCAATTCGGTGAAATTTGGATCATTTTGATACGTTTTCCCCTTGATAAAGAACACCATAGAGGATAACTGTGGAGCAATTGGAAGAATCTTATTCAACTGTTCATCTGTGACATTCAAATCAAACACAATGTTATCATTGGCAGCGGCTGTGTTTATGCTGGCGATGGAATAGACATTATTCCCACTGATGACTGTATTGAAATACGACAATACCTTCATGGTACAGGCGATCAATGGATCTGGATCTGAAGTGTTTTTGTTTGCCAATGTAGTCAATTCATTCAATATCGTATCTTTCAATTTCAAATGATTGGCTAGTTTCTTCATACATTGGATGTACTCCAATTCATCGAATTCTTCATCTAGTTGTACCAATTGAGATTTAGTCACTTGAATGTCATGTAAAATAAGTATGAACATGTTAACAGATGAAACAATGTACAATTGGGATTCTAATGCGGTACATTCAAATGCACACCCGCCGACACCAGCCATGGATTGAATGAATGTTATCGTCATAGGGTCATTGAAGAATTGATTCAACGACAGTTCATTGTTCTGTGTGGAGAATAATTTCCGTATTCGCATGTAATGGTACTTAGCCTTAGAGAAATCTCCATTCATTTGACATCTAAGAGCCTGGATGTAATACACTTTGGGCAATAGTTTGTGCAACACTATAAGTTCCTGAGATGAGTACATACCAGAGTCGTATGATTTGATGAATTCAGCAATGTATTTGTACTTGACAGTCGATGTGGAACCATTGAATCGACCTTCTTGTAAATCCGCCAACACCTCATAGAAATTGATAAACACATGAAGAAATGTTCGGACCACTGATTTCAATTCATACATTTGTAAAGTCATTTCACAATGGCTATCAGCCAATGCATCGTCAATGTGTTTGTGGCAATGGCGGAACACATTATCTGTACGTTGTTTCCCATCCCAAGATTTGATCACATACGACACACCAGTGTAAAGATATGCCAATGTGGAGAAGTCCTTCAGGTTCAACCAATTTAAATCAAAATTCACTGTCCCAGTGGTGGATTCATTGATGGTCACATCAATGGCTAGGGACAGGGTCCCATTGACCGACCAAATCTCATTCATCGATCCATCGGCTTTCAATTCATTGATCAGTAACGAGATTTTGACTATGGTACTCTTAGCATTGTTGAAATCGTCTTGTTCCATGTTGATTAACAATTGTAATAGTTTCATGATGGCATTGAATTGAGGTGATGTTGATGATGATGATGATGATGATGATGAGGAGGAGGAGGAGGAGGAGGAGGAGGAAGTTGAAACAGTTTCAACCAACCGTTTAAACCGGTGTTTGATCAATGCCATTGGAGCAGCCTTGAACAACAAATGTTGTAACTCGTAAATAGCCACCAATTGGAACAGGGTGAGGTTTTCCACTGACCCATCATTGTATAATTCATCGGCTAGTGCAGCCAATTGTGAACTGTACTGATCTGTGGTGTACGTTAACCCAAAGTATCTACAACGAAGTAACTTTAAAAACACAACCACCTGAGGTGATTTAAACAACTGTGGTCTACGATCGTATGAATGAATCAATGAATTTAAATACACCAATGTAGATTTCTTGTTCACCTGTTGATCCAATTGAAACTGAATTTGAAAATTCACTATTTGTAATTTCAATTCAAGGTTAACTTTCACACAGGAATCCCGTAACCGGGTAACCAATTGTAAACCTTTCAAACAGAAATCAGCCGCTCTTTGGTAATTGCAAGTGTCATTGAACAACAATTGTGCCAATTTAAGGTAAATCTCCACGTGTAACACTGTATCCAATTGGGATTTGTAATTATTCAACACCAAACATAGACAATTCACGGATGTTTTAATCAATTTATTGTAATTATAATTGTAAATGGAAGAACTTATGTCTCTTGGACTCAATGAATGGGCCAATTCAATGAAATGGTCACTAGCTGAGAGTAGCGTGTGGATCTTGCATGACTGTACCTGTGATGACTGATCCATTAGAAGATGTATATGTGTTTATGAAATGGTCAAATTTGAAGGTTAACCGACCGATATAACTTAAAACCTAGTTTCTAGTATCTAGTATATTTTTCTTATCTTTTTTTCACCAAAATAAACCCAGACACGAAAAAAACTAAATAATACATACAAATAATAACAACACCCGTACATCATAAAAGACACAGCCATGAAATTCTCCGATTCAATCAAGCCACGTACCCTTATCTCACACGCCACTGTATCCTCTAACAGCCTACGCCACACCTCGAAATTGTGAATTTTTTTTTTTTTTTGAAAGAAAAAGTTGTTGTTTAGCTGTCAATTTGTATCGATTTACACCAGCAACTATGTAAAATCGACGAAAAATTTTTTTTTTTGAACGATCCGCGATTAGTATAAATAGAGCCAATTTTCCCCTTTTTCAAAAATTTTGAATTTTTTCGGTCTCAATTGGACAAACGGCTTTGTGTTTCCATTTTTGAATTTTTTTTTTTTTCCTTTTAGTCTTTTCTTTTTATTTTGCTCTCTGTGCACGACTTTCTGTCTAAGTTTAAATTGTTTGTTGGTTGGTTTGATTTTAAATTCAAAATCATTAAATCACAATCAATAATATATATATAAACTAAACTATTTATATATATTTATATATATAATCTTATACACGACTATTACTATATTCCCCTCCCCTCCACAACTATTCCACCACCTCACCCAATTTGAAAGGATTCATTCAATTGATCATCTTTTCAATACAAAACTAAACAGAACAACTCTGCATTTTATCTTTTTTTTTTCTTGACGAAAAAAATTTTTTGAAACAATAAAATACAAATCTATAGATACCTACCTATCAGAAACCTATCTCTCTCTCTCTCTCCTGTGGTCCTTTTTTGAAGCAACTCAAAATAAAAAAACAACCAACCTTATTTTCATCAATACTATCATCTTTAGTTAAACACATCAAAAAGAACCTCATTGTACATTAGTTTTTCTTTTAATATTACTCTTTTCCCCTCATCTCCCTCATCTCCTTGTATTTTTAATAACGAAACGAAACGAATCTTAAAAAAAGAAGAAACTTGTTTTTTTTTTAATTTACTATTTTCATATAATAACATACATACATACACATAACAAAAACAACAAAAATGGATTCATTGAAATTACCAACGACGGCTGCACAGGCCAAGGCATTTGTGGCACAAGGGTCATTAGGTTACCCAATGAACACCAGTGACATGCAAGTGAAGGAAGAACAAACTGAATTGATTCCACCAGAGGATCCAAAGCAAGAATCATTGAATGGACAACCAAGTCAAGGATTACCAACAACAGCATCAACGTCGATGACGGCGACAACGACAACGACGGCGACTGGTGCTACAACGACGGCAAACAACAACAACAACAATAATAATAACAATGAAGTTAATGTTAAAGTTGATGACAAGAACTCCATTGAAGATAAAAACCAAGTTAACAAGACAATTGACGATGAAGATGATTCTGAAGCTGCATCTGGTATTGTTCCAACATTGCAAAATATTGTTGCCACTGTGAATTTGGATTGTAGATTGGAGTTGAAGACTATAGCGTTGCATGCACGTAATGCAGAATACAATCCAAAACGGTTTGCCGCTGTCATTATGAGAATCAGAGAACCTAAAACCACTGCATTGATTTTTGCATCTGGTAAGATGGTTGTCACTGGTGCTAAGAGTGAAGATGACTCTAAATTGGCTGCTAGAAAATATGCTAGAATTATTCAAAAATTGGGATTTAATGCAAAATTTACTGATTTTAAAATTCAAAATATTGTCGGTTCATGTGATGTTAAATTTCCAATCAGATTGGAAGGGTTAGCGTATGCGCATGGTACTTTCAGTTCATATGAACCTGAATTGTTTCCTGGTTTAATTTACAGAATGGTTAAACCAAAAATTGTGTTGTTAATTTTTGTCTCTGGTAAAATTGTGTTGACTGGTGCTAAGCAAAGAGAAGAAATTTATAAAGCATTTGAAGCTATATACCCTGTGTTGAGTGAATTTAGAAAGAATTAATCATTAATAACCATTTTCTAAACTGTAACTCTTCCAAACTGAAAAACTGTATTTTAAATAATTATAGTTGATTAACCCATTTGTATATTATATTACTTTTTATTATTATCATTCATTATAATAAAATAATTTTATTATTAATTATTAAGATAAAGGTCGATCGACCTACAAAGACGAATTTTTTTTTAGTTTTCAGTTGCGTAATCAATAAGCGTAAGAGTAAGGAAAGTTAATTTAAAATTTAATTTGCGTGATTTTTTTTTTTTTTTTTGCTTTTCTTTTTGTTAGCGTGAGTGAGTGAGTGAGTGAGTGAGTGAGTGCGAATATTGCTTTTTTTTCCAGTTGAGACGGTTATGAGACTATGGAGACGGAGACAGAATCGGAGCCTGGGATGGGGATTTGTACAACATAACATAGTAGACTTATTGAGGGATGGGAGGGGGAAAAGAAAAGAAGAGAAGAGAAGAGAGGAGAGGAGAGGAGAGGGAATATAATATATATTAAAAGATACTTACTATAAGGAGACAATTGGTGGGACTCCAGTACTAATTGATTAGATTTATGATATATATACAATATATATACAATATATACAATATATATGATATAGTGCGTACAATCTATATGATGCAATTTGGATTTGTTATACGTTTACGTTTATGATTTCGTTTACGATTTCGTATTTAATTTTGTTTAGTTTTGTTTAGTTTAGTTTAGTTTAGTTTAGTTTGCTGTACAAGGGAAACTAGTCGTTGTAACATACACACATACATACACGAAATGTAATACGCATAGTATTCTCATTCGTATATATATATGCTGTATGTGTGTGTGTGTGTGTGTGTGTGTGTGTGTGTGTGTGTGTAAAGGGGTGATGATGCTTGTAGAGAACAGAACAAAGAGTAAGAGTAAACCAGGTATATTGTTCTCTATATATATATATATATGCCGTCGTGTGTGTGTGTGTGTGTAGTTTCTTTTGTCTGTACTTTCCGATTACTGTTACCTGTTTCCATTACTAAAGTATTATATATATAATATATAATATATATAATATATATAATATATATATATATAAATTGTTTTTGTATTACATTACATTATATTTATATTACCAATTCATTGCCAATTTTCTTTTTCTTTTCTTTTCTTTTCTTCTGTTCTGTTCTGTTCTGTTCGTTTGATACATTCTTGATACATTTTTGCCCTTACAACTTGTCCATTTATATTTATATATCTATATTCAATTCAATTCATATATAATTCCGGTCCATTCAATCGATCAATTTTAGTTTGATTTGATCTTAATTCGAATTGTTTCAGACTTTTTTCTTTCATTCTTGTTTCATTCCAATTTTTTATTTATTTATTTGCATTTGTATCATAACATATCATAACATATCATATCATAACATAACATAACATAACATTACATATTATAAATTTATTCAATTTTGAACAAAGGATAGGATAATCAAAAAAAAGAGTAACTTTTATCTCCCATCAAATGTCTGATAATCAATTAATCACTTCCATACAGGATACTTCTATTTCCAATTCCACTTCCATTGATGATGATGACAAACAACGACAGGGACACGATTCATCTGTAACGGCTAACATCACTACCACTACGGCTAATAAAATCACCAATGGTCGGATCAATAAAAGTAATGATTTCTTGCCTAGACCTATACTTTACAAACGGGAATCATCATCGGCATCTATTAAATTAGCTCAATTACCTCCATTGTCGACTAATTTCAATAACACCACCACCACCACCACCAACAACAACAACAACAACAACAAACAAACGAGCAATCCACAATCTCCATTGAATGACGATGATAATAATCACCATACGGTAAGCAACATTAAAGAATCTCTGTTGGCTACAACTAACACTCCAATCCACAACAATGAGGGGGCCAAATCACCGAACCCAATAATACCAACAGCAACGGCTAACACCAACATCACAGGTGCAAACACCCCCACCTTGGAGCAACATTTGTCTGGTAGATCAGGTAGTTCTATATCGTTTCAAGTGCCCGCCACTGGATCGTTGAAACACAGAGGATCCATCAGTGCTAGACCGTCAACGACAAAGATCACGTCACTGGAACAACAGTTGCAATCGGGGATTCCTTCATCTAGACAACCATCGTCCACAATGTCTGCTCACCCTCCACAATTGTTCAAATCTGCGTACGATGTGGGTAACCCAAAGACCCCGAAGACTCCTAAGACTCCAGTTATCACTACAACACCTGCTAAGCTACCGGCTGATAATAATACTAATACCAACACCCATATCCATACCCATACCCATGCGAATGTGATGACACCTACACAGTTACTCAATGATATCCCATTACAACAACAAAAGAGACACACGATTGATTACTCGAAAGTGCCCCATCATCATCTACATCAACAACTGCCGTTGCCATTGGAATCAAGAGCCAACAGTGGGAATTCCTCTATTGGTTCTGGAAGAACCAGTTTAAAGTCCCCATCTGTGTCTGCAGCATCCGGTGCTGGTGGTGTTGGAGTTTTAGTGCAATCACCATTGGCGTTTGAATTACCCCATCACCATCACCCTTTACAACATTTCTCATTCCCCAATGAAAACTCTGTGCCTCAACAAACACCAGAGTATTATTGTTCTTCCACCGTGTCTACCCCAGTGATGATGTCATCTGTGTCTGGTACTTTCCCCGTGCCTAAAAAGAAAACTGTCACACCAAAGACTGTCGTGTCTGCTCCAACTGGTCCAGTGGTTCCCTTCACGGAGTATTTGAGTAAAGAAGATGATGAAAAGATTCACATTTTGATTGGTGCCACTGGGTCTGTGGCTACCATTAAAATCCCGATGATTATAGATAAACTGTTTAAAATTTACGGAGTGGATAAAGTGTCCATTCAATTAGTGGTTACACAAGCTGCAGAGCATTTCTTGAAAGGTTTGAAAATCTCCACAGAGGTTAAAATTTGGAGAGAAAATGAAGAATGGTCAAATCCAATGACTAGACCAGGTGATCCAATTTTACACGTGGAGTTACGGAAATGGGCAGATATCTTTTTAATCGCTCCAATGTCTGCCAACACATTGGCTAAAGTGTCCAATGGGTTAGCTGATAATTTACTCACATCGATTGTCCGTGTGTGGAATCCAACCATCCCAGTAATCATTGCCCCAGCTATGAATACGTTTATGTACGCTCACCCGGTGACGAAGAAACAATTACTGATCCTACAAGATGATTTCAAGTTTATTGAAGTGTTGAAGCCAATTGAAAAAGTGTTGGTGTGTGGTGACATTGGAATGGGTGGTATGAGAGAATGGAGTGAAATTGTCGACATTGTGGTGAAACGGTTGAAGGCTATTCAAAAGAAGAAGGAGTCTGTGTTGGCGGAAGAACTGAGTAGTGTGTCCGGTGCAAGTGAGAATCAAGACGATGATGAGGACGATGATGATGCTGATGAGGATGAGGATGAAGACGATGAAGAAGATGAAGACGATGAAGAAGATGAGGACGATGACGATGACGATGACGATGACGAAGAAGAAGAAGAAGAAGATAAAGAAAGCCGAATTATTAAAGATACATCATCTGATGCTCTGAGACCGAATCCCAATGACAAAAGAGCCGCTAGTGTCTCTGCAGTGACTCCGACTACTAATCCTTACATAACACATAAAGTATCAAAGCAATCGGATACCCATTCCCAGGCAATGCATCAAAGATTTAAAAGTTTAGATGATTTGGTACTAGGTGAACCAGATGATGATTAAAAAAAAATTATTGTAAAATACCCTTCTCTCTCTCTCTCTCTCTCTTATATTGTTTATTTCTTCAGTCAGTGTTTTTTTTTAAAATGTTTATATTTCCGATATATATTCATATACAATTTTCTACTTATTAATGTATCTTAATATCTTTTTGGTTTTTCATGTTAATTGGTGTACATTGTATCATTCAATTCACTATTGCTTTTGTTCTCTTTCTCGGAACGACAAGAGCGTCCCCAAAAAATTTCTCCGACGCTTGCTTTACATTTTTATCACACAACATGGATAGTAGTTTACAATACTTTAAATTAAAATCAATTCGTTTAAATTAATCATTGTTGACTCAAACTAAACAATTATCCATTCAACGCAATGTTTAAAAGATTGTCAAGACTATCACTGCCCACTAAGGCCACCTTGGGAATCACCACTATTTACACGGTACATGCAGGGTACTTGTACGTTAAGACCAATTTCGAAATCGAAGCAAGAGAAAGCAAGTACTCTCAAGAACTAATATTCAACCCGAACAGTGTCCCACATGAACTGTCTATAATCCACAGATTCCAATCACTGATCATCGATGGACGGTTTGAGAACCCGTTCAAGGAGTACAGACCGCAGACGGTGTTTGAATTTCTAGCCATGAGAACCATTGAATTGTTCGAAGCTGGGAAAAACGGTGGTACCAAAGGTGGTCTACCGAACACAGAGGAAGAATTGAGACAAGTGTTACCCATTCATAATCCTGATGTGGAATTGATTAAAACTACTGCTCAGTCACAAACGGTACACGATGAGGGCCGGTCATTGCCTTCCCTTGATAATAGATTGTCATTCACTTGGTTTGGTCAAAGTTGTGCATTGGTGCAATTATCCAATAGATCGTTCCTGTTAGATCCATTGTTTGAAGACACATTGATCCATTCGACATTTGGACCAAAGAGAATCACTCCAAGTCCTATCAAACTCGACACATTATTAGACGATGTTGTTGTTCCTGAATTCGTGATGGTGTCTCATAACCACCCTGACCATCTATGTACTAGCTCCGTTGATACCATTGGGAACAGATCCACTTGGATCGTGCCAAAGGGAATGAAGAAGTACTTACAACACAGAGGGATCAATAACACTATAGAGATGAACTGGTGGGACCGACAGGAGTTACCACCAAACCCCCACCAACAACTGACAACTAGTCGGGATAAGTACGAAGTTGTGTGTTTGCCTGCCATGCATTGGTCAGGACGACACATCACAGACACCAACGAGTCTCTTTGGTGTTCATTTTTGATATTGAAGAATGGGAAATCGTTGTTTTTCCATTGTGGTGACACGGGTTATTCACCTGAATTGTTCAAGACTATCGGTGCTAAGTACAAACCAATAAAGTTCTCTGCCATGCCCATTGGCCAATACTGCCCTGAATGGCACCAGAGACCAAGACACATCAGCCCACAGGAGGCAATTGACATCATGAACGATATGGGAATTCATAAGATAGCTGGTGTCCATTGGGGGACATTTGTGTTGAGCAGTGAGAATTTCTTGGAACCTAAATTGTTGTTGCAACGGTTGGCGAAGATTAACGAGAAACCGAATAACATTTTCGTCCCCGAATTTGGACAAACGGTGGTGATGGATATGAATAAATTAGATTACAGTAATGATGATAACAAAGAGTTGATCAGAGATGGGAAATGCGTCGTTTACAAATGACAAACGTACTGAGGGTAAAGATTAGTGATTAATTAATTAACAAAGTATATGTATATATATGAATAGATTATATATTTATATGTATGAATGTGTGTGTGTGTGTGTGTGTATGTTTATGTGTGTTTTCATATTAAAATTTAGTTATTCTTGACATGTTTTGCCTGTTCTAAGAAGTCATTGAATTCATCGTCCTTGATAGTGAACCCATGGGTGGAATTTGCTGGGAAACTACGAGTTTTAACGTCTCCGCTGTACTCATTCAATGCATTCAAACCAGTTTCATGGAAATCCATGTATTTATTGACGAATTTTGCCATTTTCCCATCCAACATTCCCAACACATCGGACATCACCAAAACTTGACCAGAGGTACCATTCCCTGCTCCTATACCGATGGTGGGGATAGACAATTGGCGTGTTATGTATTCAGCTAACCTATGGGGGATACACTCTATCACCATCATCGATGCACCTAATCTCTGTAGATGTAACGCTTGTTTGTAAATGGTCAATGCATCTGAACTTAGCTTCCCCTGCACTTTGTAACCACCTAGTGCATTGAATTTCTGAGGTTGTAAACCGAGATGACCACACACTGGTATGCCAATTTCCACCAATCTAGATATCTCTGCCTCGTACTCATGGCACCCTTCCAATTTCAATGCACCTATTTTCCCGATCTTCATCAGTTTGACAGCGTTCTGCAAACAATCGTTGAGTCCCGTCTCGTATGAACCATATGGTAGATCAACCACTAAGAATTTTGATTGAACACCTCTCACGACAGATTTACATGTGTAATAGTATTCATCGAATGGGATCTCCAACGTGGATGGGTACCCCTTAGCGACCATACTCAATGAGTCACCGACTAACACTATATCAGCATCTGACGAATCAGCCAATCTACCAGTGATGTAATCGTGAGCGGTTATCACCGCTAATGGTTCCTTGTTCAAGTACTTCTTTTGTATATCCAATAGAGTTTGTTGTCTCACAGGCACCTGTTCGTTTTTAGGAGTGACATGTGATGAATAATACTTAACATCGAGTCTCATCGATGGCGATGATCTACTTTTACTCAGGGAAGCCTTAACACATTGAAACATGTTGAACTATTTAATGTATCTATGTAATGTAATGTATCGTAAAATGAAAATGAATTAAAATGAATAAATAAATAAATAAACAAACAGAGGAAACAGTAGATATAAGAAGGGAAAAGAGGTATATAAATTTGTATATAAATTAACAGTCGTATAGATCGTACCGTATCGTATCTTTCGGGAAAAAATGCACAGAGAAGAGCCATCTAACTGTGTATCTAAATTTGACTTCTCATCTCGTCTCTCTCAAAATTTTTTATTCTTTCGTTCAAAAAAAAGAAAAAAAAAGACAGAACACCCTTACACCAATCCGACTCGCGTCGATCGACCACACAACCATTACTTACCGTTTTGGTTCACCTTTTTACAACTTATCCTTCAAATCAGCTCTGGCGAATCTATGTCCACAGTAACCACAAGTGCTGACCTTATCCTTATCTAAATTAATGTACACTCTTGGATGACCTTGTGAGAAATCAGTACCGTTACAAACAGCGATTCTACCGTGAACGTAATCGATTGGTCTCTTAGCTATCAAGTCAATGGCAGCTTGTGGATTTGGTTGAGCGGCAAGGTCCTTACCGACGAATCTGACATTAGTTTTCATTAATTCATCCTTGGATCTTTGTGATTCAGACCATGGTTCTGCTCTGTTTGCAGATTGTTTTATAATGTATTCACCAGCCTCGTTTTTAATAGTTGGAAGATCACCAAATGGGGAACCTTCAGTTGCAGTGGTGGAAGTCTTGTTCTTCACTAATGTAGAGTTGAAACGTCTTTGCACAAGTTTCAATGTAGTTGTAGCAGATCTCTTGTACATTATGTATATGAATGTGTTTTATAGTGATGGACGGGGTGATAATTTATTTGAATCAATTAATTAATGTTAACCACTAACAGAAACTAAATACTAACTTGTTTCCCTTCTTTTAATTTCGTTTGTTTTGTCTCAATTGAAAGCGGGGAATTCGCAACTTTTTTTGTTTTATGAGTGGGTGTTTAACATGTGGCTGAGTATACAAAAAAAGTTACGCGCCACTAAAATACAATATATTAATACGCCACTAGTTGGTGTAGTACATTAATGTATAAACTGTATACACTTTATATATATATTGAAAAACCTATGTTTGATTATATGAATCCACCACCAAATCCACCTGAGGGGCCACCATTGCCAAATCCACCATTGCCAAATCCACCTTGTGAACCACCAAACCGTCCCAAGTTACTAGGTAACCCCATTCCAGCTAAATCAATGTCATTGTCAGGACCAGCTAATGGATCATCGAATCTAGCTCCGGGGATTCTACCCAATTGTCCTCGTCCCTGTCCAACATTTGGTTGGTACAATTTAAACATTGGATCATTCTTAGTCGGATACATACCACCACCAACACCACCACCAAGTGATGATGGTTGGGTCGGATCAATTAAATTCTTCACTCCACCAGGGTACAAATCTCTAGAACCGATTGACGGGGTTGAAGTGGGGTTACCTGCACCCGATGGTACCCGTGCCGTTGGTGATCTCAATGGATCGGAATTAATTTCGTATTCATCATCGAATTTAGGCGGAGCTATGTTAGATGGAATCGGTTTCACTTTAGCATCGGGTAATGGACCCACCGTTGGTTGTTTAGGTTCATCAATGTAAAAAGTCTTCTTATTAGATGGTGGTTCATTATTAGATTGGTCATTGGTTTCTCGTAAATTAGATGTAGTAGATGTAGATGTAGATGCCAGTGGTAATTGTTGTTTAATGAATGACGTGAATTTATCGTTGAATATCACAAACAATGTAACATACTTCTCATCGTGTAAATCAACGTCAATGGGGTACTTGCCACTACCATTACCACTACCACAGCCATTGCCACGGAAGGGAATCACCTGGATCAAAGATGTTTTTGTATTGATGTTCTTCACTGTGATTTCAAATTCATCATCTTGATCTTCCTCCTCCTCCTCCTCTGATGGTTCCACTTTCACCGTGAACGGATCAATTTTGAATGTACTCTTATCTGATTTATTAACAATAACCGATCCATTGGCATCGGAGTGTAATGGTAAAGAAAAGGATTCAATTAAATACGATTTAAACAATTCCGCTAGTAAATGGGTAGTTGATTGAACATTTACCTGACTCATAGTGACTTAACTTAATTGATTATATAGTTTAAACTGAAAAGAACTGTAAAATGTAAAAAACCTATATAAACCAATATCCATACACACACATTTAAAACCGATGGCAAACTGGTTACACACCACCCTACTCAAAACCGCACAGCCATACACCCGTACACCACAATGTAGCAACACAAATGATAAAATAAAACTGCGCCACTTCTTAATACTAGCTGTTCGTTCTTCCAACACCAGTACACCAGTACACCAGTACACCGGCACAGAAAAGAAAAAAACTTTTTTTTTGGTGGTTTGGTGGGTGAGTGTGTGTGTGGTGTAAAAAAAAAAGAAAGACAGAGAGAGACAGAGAAAGAAATAAAGAAAGACAACACCATTTTTTTGGGTTTTTCCCTTTCCCTTTCAATTTGTTCTTTAATTAAAGACTGTTTGCATTTTTTTTTAAAATAAGAAAATTCAGTATTAGTTTACTTTAATTATTGTGGTTTTTATTTTTTGTTTTATTTCTCACAGAGACAAATTATACAATTATCCATTGTTGAAATCAAGAGTTAAACAAAGAGAAAGAGAGAAAAAAAAAGAAGCAAGTTTTGAATAAATCAATCAATCAAATAAATCCCCTTTGATTAGAAGAACTTCGATTACTTGATACACATTACAAACACACTAAATATCCCATTCAATATATTAAGAATCAATAACGTTTGTCTCATTTTGTTTTGATTGCACACAGATCAAGACGTATATCTAAACACAAAATCAGTTGATTTCCTTTTAGTAATTAGTTCCGAGTTTGCCAATCACTTTTCAAAAGGTTATACAAAATTAACTATTATATCACATACACATATACACACACATACAAATACACAATATGACTACTGCTGTTCCTCTAATATACTCATTCCCTGAATTCAGTGGAGTGGCAGAGGCTGTTGCCGACCATGTTATCGCTGCTCAGAATTATGCATTGTACGGTGACTACAACAAGAAGAAATCATCATCATCCAGTTCAAATATACATTCATCTGCCAGCAGTCAAGTGAATTTAGCTGCCGCTTCCACTACATCACTCGCCACAGCAGTTAACAGTTCAGCAGATTTACAAAATGGTGCTGGCACTGGTAGTACCAGTTTAAGTCACAGTCAAAGTAAAAAGGAACAACGTTTGAAGAAAAAGGAAGAGAACAAACGGTTCAGAATTGGATTGAGTGGTGGTTCGTTACTTCAAGTGTTGCAGGAAGGATTGCTCAACAGAGATGACATTGAATGGTCCAAATGGGACATTTACTTTGCCGATGAAAGATTGGTGCCATTTGAATCTAAGGAATCTAATTACGGTAAGGCTAAGAGAAAGTTGTTTGATCAAATCCCTGAGGGCCAGGGGCAACCAAACGTTTACCCAATTGATATAAGTTTAATCGATGACCCACAGGAATGTGCCGACCAATACGAAAAGACATTGATCAAGGGGTTTGCATCAAAGGACTCTGTCAAGTTGCCAATGTTTGATTTGATTTTACTAGGTTGTGCTCCGGATGGGCACGTTGCATCGTTGTTTCCAAATTTTGAAACATTGAGAGAGAATTTTGCATGGGTGGCACCAGTGGAAGAGGCACCTTCTGGTCCTCCAAACAGAATCACATTAACCGTTCCAGTGATTTGCCATTCCCATAGAGTGTCATTCGTTGTGGAAGGTGCCACCAAGGCTCCAGTTATCAGAACGATCATGGAAAGACCAGACAAGGGTTTACCAGCATCGATTATCAATGAAATGGCTGCCGGTAGAATCGCATGGTTTGTGGATGCTGACGCAGTCAGTGACGTTGTTGGTATAACCAAGAAGAGATACAAGTTTCTCGTGAATAAGGATACAAATTCCTCGTCAAGTTCAAGTAGTAAATGAATGTGTTTTTTTTTCTTTTTTCGTTTTCGAAGTTTCCACCACTAACTACCTCCACCACCGCCAACCACTAATAATCATTTAATAATTATAAATAATCATCATAATTTTTTAATAATAACAACAACAACAACGATATTCCAAACATATTACTTCTGTGACAACTTTTCTCATCATTCATTGATCATAATTTTGTTTTTTTTTTTTCCTTCTATTTTCTTCTTTCATTCTTCATTATTATCTTATTTTTTCAATCTTTTATTTTAGCTGATGGTTTGTCTGTTTTTTTGTTCTCTTTTGATCTTTTCACCATCACTTCAATTCTTGTCTTTTTATTGTCTACAATTACAATATCCTTTTTGTATCGTCATTTTTGAAATAACAGCTTTCAGTTTCAGTCTTCAGTCTTTAAGTTTCTTTCTTTTTCCTATTGAGTGTCAGTTTGCTGAAATCTTGACTATTTAATCCATCTATTTCCCCCGTTTCGTTACGCCATGTCATTGATCTTTTTTTTTTCTTGATTTTCCAGTTTTTAACTAGCCATGTATTCTGTTTTAATTGTAGTTTTTTTAACACTTTTTCTTTTTTTTTTATTTAAACACCCCCCCCCATCTCATATTTTTGATTTAGCTTTTTTTGTTTTGTTTTAGTGATTTGTTAGCTCTTCATCCTTGTTTCCCTTTCACAACTTTTCTTCTTCTCCTCCCACCATTCCATTCTATTTTAATTTGAAATCTTTACTTTAACGCTATCGTACCAACCTAGTTCTCGTGCCAGTTCCTCTCTGAACCAACCAAATCGATCAAATAATCGCTTACGTAAACAAAAAAGTTTTTTATTTTTAATTTTATTTTGGAAGCAAGAAAAGACATCCGTGCACCACCAGAATCATTTCTCAGTTTCTTTACTTTTTGAGCAAAATGAGGGGAACTCCACTTTTTTAAAACAAGAGGTAGAAAAAATGAATCCTATATGTGTACAAAAAGCACATTTATCCCAGTTCATTGTACACATTCCACCACAAAGTAGTGTCTAAATTCACATTAGAATATATATACGGTTACAAGAATGCTTTCGCATGCATTAAGACGTGGCTTAAGACCAACTCAGTTCAATAACGTGTCTAGAAGTTTTACCACTTCTAAGACCCTTTTACAAGTTCAATACCCATTACCACCAAAAGTTGAACAAACTGCCACAGATAATGATTTCTACCACATTGGTAGAAGAGGTAACAAGGGTGCAGAAGTTCCATTGGGTTACAAGGGTGATCCACAAGACGATGGTTTCAGATCCACTGTCAATTTGGAGATTAACTCCCCATTGGGTAACTACTCCCAATTTTTAAATGAAGCCAGAGACATGGAGACTTGGAATTTGTTCAATGAAGATTCCCCTGATTACACAGTGAGAAAGGACAAGATTAGACATTTCACTTTGAACTTTGGTCCTCAACATCCAGCTGCCCACGGTGTGTTGAGATTGATTTTGGAATTACACGGTGAAGAAATTGTCAGATCTGATCCTCATGTTGGTTTACTACATAGAGGTACTGAGAAATTGATTGAATCTAAGACTTACATGCAAGCATTACCATACTTTGACAGATTGGATTATTGTTCCATGATGACCAACGAACAATGTTTTTCATTGGCTGTGGAAAAATTGTTAAACATTGACGTTCCAATCAGAGCTAAATACATCAGAACCTTGTTTGGTGAAATCACTAGAGTTTTGAACCATTTGATGTCTGTGTTGTCCCATGCGATGGATGTTGGTGCCTTGACTCCTTTCTTATGGGGTTTCGAAGAAAGAGAAAAATTGATGGAATTCTATGAAAGAGTGTCCGGTGCTAGAATGCACTCTGCTTACGTTAGACCAGGTGGTGTGTCTCAAGATATTCCATTTGGTTTGTTGGATGATATTTACATGTGGGCCACTCAATTTGGTGATAGATTAGATGAAATTGAAGAATTGTTAACCGATAACCGTATCTGGAAACAAAGAACCATGGGTATTGGTATTGTGTCTGCTGAGGATGCATTGAACTATGGTTTATCTGGTGTCATGTTGAGATCTACCGGTATCCCATACGATATCAGAAGGGCTCAACCATACGATGCTTACGATTTGGTCGACTTTGACATCCCAGTCGGTACCACCGGTGACTCCTATGACCGTTACTTGATGAGAATGGCTGAATTCAGACAATCTTTGAGAATCATAGAACAATGTATTAACGACATGCCTGCTGGTCCAGTGAAGGTTGAAGACTTTAAAGTGAATCCACCATCTAAACAATTAATGAAGAACGACATGGAAACCTTGATTCACCATTTCTTGTTATTCACCAAGGGTTACCAAGTGCCTCCAGGTGAAACATATACCGCTATAGAAGCTCCAAAGGGTGAATTGGGTGTTTACGTTGTCAGTGATGGTTCTGAAAGACCATACAGATGTAAGATCAGAGGTCCAGGTTTCGCTCACTTGGCTGCCTTTGACTTTATCTCTAGAGGTCACTTGTTGCCTGATGCTGTTGCTATTATCGGTACCATGGATTTGGTGTTCGGTGAAGTTGATAGATAGTATTTGGATGATTTTTTTACCCAACTTTTAACTAAAGACCAAAAAAAAAGAAAAATTCAGAAAAAAAAAACTAATTATTATATATAAAAATATATCTTATGTGCATTGTTATTACATTGAATGATAAACTGAAGAAATAGACCACAGTTTACCATTCAATCATTCTACCCCCCATCTCATCTCATCTTATCTTATCCCATCCCCTTTCATCCCATTCCCTTCATTCATCCCCTTACACTTCTCCTATTTATTTATTCTTCCTTTCTTTCTTACTTGACTTAATCCATTTAAGTATTATATAGTACTACTTTTTATATTATTTATTTTGTTTTACACTTATTTATTATATTACCTTCTCATGTTTTGATAATCATATATAAAAACGGCCTTTACGTGGTGTGTAGTTTTTTAGTTTTGTTTCAATTTTTACTTCATTTACCAACACATCTCATGTAATATGCAAAAAAAGAATAATAGAATTTATATAAGAACTAAAATAAAGGGAAATTTAAAAACTAGAACAAAGAAGAAAAGAAATACATGTAAGAAAGGATTTTTTTTAAAACTCCGTCTATTGTTGAGATTCAGCAACTTCTTCAACAGATGGACAAGTACACATCAAGTTCATATCACCCCAGGTGTCATCAACTCTAGCGACACTTGGCCATGTCTTGAAATGCTTCAAGAATGGTAATGGGTAACCGGCCTGTTCTCTTGTGTAACCTCTCTTCAACCATTCCTCCTCTGATGTTTCCAATAAATCTCTCAAGGAGTGTGGAGCATTGTGTAAAATTGCACCGTCGGATTTACCCTCCTCCACTAATCTAATCTCTTCTCTGATAGACAACATGGAATCGACGAATCTGTTCAATTCACCCAAATCCTCAGATTCAGTTGGTTCAATCATCAAAGTACCTGGAATTGGGAAGGACATGGTTGGTGCGTGGAAACCATAATCTTGCAATCTCTTAGCGACATCGTTGACTTCGATACCGATGGACTTGAATGGTCTCAAATCAATGATGAATTCATGGGCACAGTATTGGATCTCAGAGGAACCAGACTTGGAACCGATGAACATGATCTTGTAAGCATCCTTCAACTTGTACATCATATAGTTAGCATTCAAGATGGACATCACAGATGAGTATGGGATGTTTTCACCACCCATCATCTTAATGTAAGCATATGAGATTGGCAAGATAGATGCAGAACCAAATGGAGCAGCAGCGACTGGGTCAATAGCAGTGTCCACAGCTGGGTTAGAAGTGGCAGCCACTGGATGCTTTGGTAAGAAGCCCTTCAAGTGGTCAGCGACACAGATTGGACCAACACCTGGACCTCCACCACCGTGAGGAATGGCGAATGTCTTGTGCAAGTTCAAGTGACACACATCGGCACCCAAGTCACCTGGTGATGTCAAACCAACTTGTGCGTTCATATTAGCACCATCTAAGTACACTTGACCACCGGCGGTGTGAACCAATTCCACAGCAGATCTGATGGTTGGTTCAAACAGACCATAAGTGGATGGGTATGTGATCATGATAGCAGCTAATTCCTTAGCGTGTTTGTTAACCTTAGCCTCCAAGTCTTGCAAGTCCAAGTTACCGTTACTCAAACACTTAACTGGAACAACCTTCAAACCAGCCATGGCCGCAGATGCAGGGTTGGTACCATGAGCAGAGACTGGGATCAACACAATCTTTCTGTCGGTTTCACCCTTAGATTGTAAGTACTTCTTAATGACAGACAAACCAGTGTATTCACCTTGAGCACCAGAGTTTGGCATCAATGTTGTCTTAGAGAAACCAGTGATGTCAGCCAAATCTTCTTCCAATTCAGCGATCAATTCCAAGTAACCTGCAGCTTGATCTCTTGGAACGTATGGGTGCAAGTTACTGAATTCAGGCCATGTGATTGGAAGCATTTCAGTGGTGGCATTCAACTTCATGGTACATGAACCTAATGGGATCATTGAAGAAGCTAGGGACACATCCTTTTGTTGTAAATAATACAAGTATCTCAACATGGCAGTTTCAGAGTGGTACTTGTTGAACACTGGGTTAGTTAAAATGTGGTCCTTTCTGGTCCATTCCTCTGGGAAGGCAGGTAATTCAGACACATCCAATGACTTTTTGTTGGCACCTGTGAACAATTCCACTAATTGAGCCAAGTCTTCCTTGTTGACAGTCTCGTCTAATGACAATTGCACAGTGGAGTCATCAACCTTGAATAAATTGATGCCAAAGTCAGACACAGCTCTAGCGAGCAATGAATCAGCAGTTTCACCGTTTAATTTAACACTCAAGGTGTCAAACCAGTTAGTGTTTAAGATTTCATGTTTAGAATTGTCCTTGATTTCATTAGCCAAGATAGTGGTGGAACCGTAGATCTTTTGAGAGATGTTTCTCAAACCGTCAACACCATGGTACACAACGTAGTTAGCAGCGATGTTAGCTAATAGCGCTTGAGCGGTACAGATGTTAGAAGTAGCCTTTTCTCTCTTAATGTGTTGTTCTCTAGTTTGCAAGGCCAATCTGTAAGCCGGGTTTCCCAATCTATCCTTGGACACACCAACTAGTCTACCTGGCATCTTTCTTTGAAGCTTTTCAGTGACGGCAAAGAATGCAGCATGTGGACCACCAAAACCCATTGGCACACCGAATCTTTGAGTGGAACCCAACACGATATCGGCGCCAAAGGTGGAAGGTGGATGTAATAGGGTCAATGCCATTAAATCAGATGCAACGGCAAACAAACCCTTGTTATCGTGCACTAATGATGCGATTTCACTCAACTTCTTAATGGAACCGATGGATCCATCGGTACCAGGGTATGAAACTAACACACCACATAACGAGTCCTTGTTTTCCTTCAACAATGCTAACCCTTCAGAGGATTGCAAATCAGCAACGATCAAATCAATACCCAAAGTGTTAGCTCTACTCTTCAACACACCGATTGTTTGCTCGTGTGTGTTCTTATCAGCAAAATACTTGGATTTCTTACCTCTCAACCCAGTGTAAGCCATAATCATAGCTTCAGCGGCAGCGGTGGATTCATCCAACAAGGAGGCGTTGGCCACTGGTAACCCAGTCAAGTCAGCGACAACGGTTTGATAGTTTAACAAACTCTCTAATCTACCCTGAGACACTTCAGGTTGGTAAGGAGTGTATGATGTGTACCAAGCTGGGTTTTCCAACAAGTTTCTTTGAATCACCGGTGGTAAAATGGTACCGTAGTAACCCTTACCGATGTATGACTTCAACACCTTGTTCTTGGATGCAATTTCCTTCAATCTGGTCAACATTTCAGTCTCTGAGAACCCCTTCAATGGTTGCACGTTTAACTTTCTCTTCACCAAGACATTCTCTGGCACGACACCACTGATGAATGAATCCAAATCGTCTGCACCGACTTGCTTCAACATCTTGGAGACATCGGTTGGGTTTGGACCCAAATGTCTTCTAGCAAACGTGTCCAAATCAGACAAGTCATGAGAATTTGGCGCATAAGATCTTGTGTATTGACCAGATGAGATATCAGCCTTAGTGGATGATAATCTGATTAACAGAGGATTGACAACACTTCTTGTCGAAGCAGTGACTCTGACAGAGCGAGAAGCTCTTAAGATGTTTGATCTAAGCATTGCCTACTACTCAAGAGATGTGAAAAATAATGATCAACGATCATTGATCTTTTTTTTTCAATGTTAATCTGTTAGTATTGGAATTCATTCAATGTTTATCAACTAACGAAGTATATATATCTCCCACATATACCTGTTTAGGATCTTTTCAAAATTGGGTTGTATCTATATCTATCTATCTATTTATCTATCTATAGTTTGGAGGGACGCGATGGGGGAGGAACCCCGTGGGGGAAACTGCACTGGAGAAGGGAGATAAGAGAGAAGAAAAAAATGAAGACATACCTTTTTTTCTATATGTGTTGTAAGATAACTGTGCTTAAACAGGATCAATTGAGTTATCGAGTAACACTTAAACATTAAAGGAAAGAAAGAAAGAACAAGTATATATGAATTCAATACAATGTGATATAAACCCAAAGGTCAAATGGTTTCAAGGACAAGTTTTGAAGAAAAAAAAGGGGTCAAACTTGACTTCTTTCGAACCCATGTCTCCGGTTTACTATACGAGAAGTCATTGAAACAAACGCGAGAAGTCATATCTGACTTCTTGATATTTTTTGGTGACTTCTCTCCGTTTCTCGGATACTGGTAACCGTTGAATGGTTGGTAATAGATTTAGAATTGATTTGAACATATACGTATATAATATATATATTATATAAAAGACCTAGTAAAAGTTGGACGATAGAAAAGTCGAAGGTAAAAGTAACAAAGATGAAAAAAAAACTGACAAGTAACAAAAACGTTACTCAAATGAATATACAGAACAGAACAAAAACACAGTAACAAGTAATTTTATATAAGAAAAGTTATTTACTACAACATGGAGTAAAAGCAAAAAACAACCCCCAAAGAGAAAAGAAGCAAATAGTACAAGGAGTCAATCCATCTTCACAGCTTGAACTTTTCTACCACTATTCACGGCAACCCAGTCACCACTTGGATTCCAACAAGCATTGTTAACCTCTGAATCTTCAAAGTACCCATAACTGGCAATGTCACTGGTAGGCTCACCAGTAGCATTAGACGATGTAGTAGATGAGGTAGAACCCAGTTCATCAGTGGACCCGGAACCGGTGTTATTGGTGCTGACTTTCAATGGAGACAACGGTGAATGTTCCAAATCAGATAAATCATGGATCAACACTTGACAATCGTCACCACCGCTGAGTAGTAAGTTCTTAGTCGGATGCCACGACACACAGTTGACAGGTGCTGAATGAGATGATAACACCTTGATAGGAGTCCCTGGTAGTCTCAGATCCAGTATCAATATTCTGTTTGAATTCTGTTCAATGGCAGCAATATGGTTCGCATTGTAATTCGATGTGGACAATCTTAGCAAAGCAGTGGTGTTGGTGTTGGTGTTGTTAGGATCCGTCAGCCCTGTGATTCCATTGGAACCATTACTATTATTATTATTATTATTATTTGTAGCGGTGGTGGTAGCGGTCGTAGCAGGAGTAGAGGTATTAGGGGCACCACTACCACCATTAGCAGCATTTGCATTTGATTGTGGTTCGTATATTATAGTGGAATGTTCCAAGTATCTCAGATCAAACACTCTAATGGACCCATCGTTGGAACAACTGGCAAACACATTTTTATCACCGTACACAAACTTCACATCAAACACTTCACTGTCATGGGCAATCAATTGGGTCTTCGCCACACCGGTACCTCTCGATAAATCCCACAGGGTGCACGTAGTGTCAATGGAGCAAGATATGATGTTTTTCGGTTCTGCAAAGTTCCAATCAAACGACGTCACTGGTGGTAATTGGTTGAAGTTTTTAGTCTTGGAATTCGTCAATGCAGCCCGTTCAATCAACTTTGGTGTGTTTGAATTGTACACCTTAGCGGTGATATTGCTATTGGCGATCAATGGAGTCTTGTGGATGTCCGATACCTCGTAAATTCTGAGACATTCAGACGTTGTGGCGAACCGGTCGACGTTACTGTAACCGAGACTCATCGATGGGTCCCATTGCAACCGAGTCACTGGGTAATTAACCACAGCTTCATTGACTCTTTCAAAGTTGTAACTGGTCCCAGTGAAATCATCCATCTGTGAATCATCGTTGTTTGGGGTACCGTAGATGACTTTGACTCTGTTAGAGGTATCCTCTCTGTAAGAACTGATTGCGATTTTGGCAAAGTTCGAATCACAGGTGTTAGACCAATCTAACCCATACACAGGAAACCTTGAGTGGTAAAATGATGAATATTTAGTGTTGCTCAACGCAGCATCGTACGCCTTCAATGGACTCACCGATGTAGGCCTTTGTTGTATCTGTTGAGCCATCTGGTATCTGTTATGATCGTACGGATCATTCAATGCAGTGAAACCTATTGGAATTTGAATTGCAGTGCCATGCAAAGATAGAAATCATTATAGTTAGTAAATCTATTTGTTTTTTCAAATACAAGAAAACACTCCTTTGATAAATAAAGATACTTACCATAATTATGTTTTTGAGAGAACGGAGTCTCACTGGCTATTGAAGATCTCTTGTTCAGAGTCTGCCAGTTTTGATGGTTCATAGTTAAGACAATGACAAGACTCTATACTTCTTTTTTTTTCTTCTTTTTGCTTTTCCTATAAATGAAAGAAAATAACGTCAATGGAAATTGGATAATTAATGATAAATGATATTTGTCATATGTTAAACTTAGTACACAATGAATACCAATACCCACTATTTCAAACCAACCATTCACCACACGCAGACCAATTTTTAAGCACACCCTTCAATCAATCAATCCATCCATCCAACGCCCGTCCGCCAAAAAATAACAGAACCCGTTCACCAGCCACATATAAATACAAGCCACAAAAACGGTTTTTTTCCAGCCACCAGGGAGATGAAAAAAAGGAAGAAGATTAGAAAAGAGAAAAAAAAATTGAAACAGGGAAAGGGGAAGAGAAAGGGAAAGGGAACAAGTTGAACATTTTTGAATTGTGGTTTGTGTATCTAACACAATCATAAGTGTTCAATCCGTGTTTTTGTATCAGCAGAATAAACAGATTTGAAAGTTTATGAAATTGGTATTTTTTTGTCTTTGTATTTGTTTTTGAAAGATATCCGAATTGATTTACGAACAGCAAACCAACTTTTTTAAAAGAAAAGACATCATTTAATTGTCAATTATTGTCGTTGTTACATCATAGCTGAAAAGCAAGAATACCATTGGATTAGAAACAAGAAACAATTGATTCATAGCTACTAGTTTGTTATCACTGCTGTGAACTTCTAAAACTCCCCTAGATACCCTCAAACTCATCCCACAGATACACCAATAGTTGTTTCGTTGCAATGTTCTTCAATGAGGCAAGGCCTAACTTGAAATTTGACCCCAATACACTTCCCTATTTCAACACACACCAAGATAGACGTATCTGTTTTATCACAGGAGGTAACAGTGGTATTGGGTTTTACACAGTCTTGCATCTTTACATGCATGGTTACATAATCTATGTTGGCGGAAGAAACAAACAAAAAATTGAAACGGCATTTCAAGAGATTAAAGACACTGCCATTTTGCGTCGGTCGAACCTACCGAAGGAGATTCTTTTACAACAGCATCTAGGAGATTTACGGTTTATCCATTTAGACTTGCTAGATTTGAAATCTGTGTCCAATGCTGTTTCCGAATTCAAGTCCAGAGAGAAACACCTAAATTTATTGATTCATAATGCCGGCATTATGGCTGTCCCTTACACAAAGACAAAGGATGATTTCGAAATCCAATTACAAACTAATTACATTTCCCCATTTTTAATCACAGATGGACTTGTATCAATGATGGAAGGATCCAACGTTAAGGATCCTAGAATCGTGTACGTGTCATCGGTCGGACACAGGTTTGCGTTTCTTCCGATAAATCTTGGATTCGATTTCCCGTACAGACCAAATATATTATTCACATTCTTCAGATATGGTAGTGCCAAAACTGCAGGTATCCACATGTCTAAAACCGTGGCTAAGAGACATCCATCGATTCTGAGTGTCTCTGTGCATCCAGGGTTTGTCATGAACACTAATTTATTCAGCCATTTCACTAGATTACCATTCATCGGTACCTTGTTTTGGATTTTCTTTCAACTGTTTGGTTTCTTCTTTGGGGTCAGTAACGAGGAAGGTTCTTACTCCACCTTGAAATGTTCCCTGAGTTCAGAATTAGACATTCGGAAAGACAACGGGAAGTATTTTGCCACTTTTGGAGTGGTCACTGACCCAAGTTGGATAGCTCAGAAGGAAAATTACGCTTTGGATAACTGGGCTTGGACCGTCACTGAACTTCAGAAACGTGGATACCAGATACTCAATTAGCATGAGGATTTGGCTTTGAATTTATCCACTGTATTACAACTATCATCAAATTAAAAAGATACTACTTTGCTTTGTTTATGTCTATGATATGTTTGCTTGTTACGCCTCTCTAACCCATTGTGTTTCCTATCAGTTCTGGTCACACATCAATCACTTAATTAGCATCATTTTAATCTTTCTGTTCGCCTTATATTCCCTTTCCTTTAGTGGCACCAATTGTTGTTACTTTCACAGTTTTCCTCCCGACGCTTTTCGTTTCATTTCCTTCTTTACACCTAATTATCTAATTTGTACCTTAATTTTAATCTTAATCGCTTTTTTTCTTTTCTTTAGTAATTTAACTATAATACCATTTATCATTTACAACAACAATCAAATTCACTACATTAAAAATGAAGAATAAGAAATAGAAAAACAATGAAATATATTTAAATAGGAAAAGTATCAAATACGTAAAAAGAAAAAAAAATAAAGTAAGGGAAAAGCAGAGAAAAGGATAAAACTTAGAAACGCTTAAGAGAATCAAATAGGTCAAGGAGGGCAATAAAAGAAAGGATGGTAAAGGTATAATTGAAGACAAGTCCAAATACAGGAAAATTCCTTAAATATCACCTTGGTTCAAATAAATCGGGTGGGAAATCTTGTAAATGACGTCGTTAACAACTAGGAAGGGAACATGTTGTTGTAACTTCATTTCATTACACGACTTCAAAAGAGACTTCATAAAGTGTTTGATATCATTGTCGGAAGGTGCCAAACTCCAGAATGAAAGTTTGACTATGTAATTTGAAGTATCAGCTTCTCTTCTCCAGGTGGTACCAAACCAGGAGCTAGCTAAGCATTCTTCAAATCTACCGTCAAGTTGGAGTTTCAACAAAGCAGTCCAGAGATCACCAAGATATCCCAGTGGGATGCTAAATTCAACAGAGGTGGAAATATTGAATTCAAAATTGGATGGGTGTCTCCAGATTTCAACTCTTTGTTGATCGGAAGTATTATCGAATAACCATGAAGAATTGTGGACATCCATATCCTCAATTTGACCTGGACGACAGATATACGCAAAATAAGTTTCTTTTTGACAACGGTCAACTGTTGAAATTTTCCAGTAACCGTCAAACTTATCAAAGGTGGGACATTGAGACTTATGAAACTTTAAACCAGAAGTGGAGGTGGTGGCTTTGACGGTGCTGGTGGCAGCAGAAACACTAGTAAATGGACTTTGCTTTGATGGTAAACTAACTTTATTAACGTCCTTGACTTTTTCAATACATCTTTCACATTCTCTAAGCTTATTGATCAACTGAGTTTTTTCGTCCTTTGATTTATCATTGATAATTGCGTATTGTTGTTGTTGTTGTTGTTGTTGTTGTTGTTGTTGTTGTTGGCGGTGGTGGTGGTGATAAAAAGAGTTTTGGTATTGACTGACATAATGAGTTTCTTCAGATCCATGTTTGGTTTCTTGATTAAATGATGGACATGTTGGTTGTTTTTGTTGAAGCAAACTGACTATTTGTTCTTCAGTTAATTTACTGTAATTTTTGAAGTTAAACTTTGCAAATTCTTCTGAGTCTTGGACATGTAGGTCTTGTTCATGGCAAATTCTAATAGCGTTTTGTTCATCAAGAGATTCCAATGGATTTTGCTTCTTTGGTGTTAACAAACTGGTCTTCTTTCTCAAATGAATCATCAATTTCTTAAATGGGGACTTGTTTTGATAAAGAGCTTCTTGGAATTCAACCAATCTATTGTTAACAAGTTCTGGATGCTCAATATCAGTGATAGAGGAAGTGATAGATCTGTTGTATGGAGTAGCAGTAGTTTGACTTGAACAAGGAGAGATAAACATGGAACTTTTAACAGAAGCAGAATTAAGTGATTCTTCACAGTTTCTTTGATTTAACCATAGGTAAAAATCTATTTTGTTTGGAACTGGAACTTTGAAGGTGAGTTCAGATAAAGTTAACAAATCTGACGTGAACCCCTTTTCTTGAGGTAACGAATTGATACAATCAATATTATAGTATTCAGGATGGGTAATCTGTCTTTTTAATTCATTAAAGAAAAACATTTCCTCCCTGATTTCATCTTCATCTTCTCTATATCTTGCAAAACTTATAGCCTTTCTAGAAAGTATGTATGCAAGATATTCACCTTGATCAAATATCATCTCATCTATCCATTTCATGAACAAAGGACCATGTGGGTAAGGTAAGCCCTTGGATTCAACACGTTCATCAGTAACCGAAGGGGAACAGACAGGACTGGTCTTGGTTGAAGAAGAAGAAGAATAGCCATCAATTTTGGGGGTTGAAGTGACTGGGTTTGAAAAGTTGTTCTTGGTTGGTGTGTAGCCAACTGTGGAAGTAACACAGGTAGCAGCAGTGGAAGTAGTAGTAGCAGAAGTAGTAGCACTAGCAGCAGTTGATATGGTAATGATTGGGTTCTTGGTTAAGTTAGTGGCAGAAGCGGTGGTCACTTTGGTTCTATTGTTATTGTTATTGTTATTGTTGTTGTTGTTGATTGGGCTAGAAGTAGCAGAGGTAGCAGAGGTAGCTTTGACTCTATTGATTCCATTGATGCTGTCGTTGTTGTCGCTGTTGTCGTTGTTATTGTTGGTTTTCATGTTGTTACTGTTGTTATTACTGTTGGTTTTAATGTTGTTGATTTTATTCTTGATGTTGATTACCTTAGTCTTAGTCTTATTGAAAGCAATCAATGCTGCAGTAAGAGCAGTAGGGTTTGCATTACTCTTTTGCTCTTCATTCTTCAGATGGGAAGAGGATTCATCTTCTAAGATATTAACAGGTTTCTTGAAGTAATCAGTTGATAATTTGACCGATGGATATTTGAAGCTTTTCTTGTATTTAGAAACAAAGGAAGCAGTTTTGTTGTTTTTGTTTAATGAGAACATTTTTGAGTTTCTTAAGATAGTTTAAGATCGTTTTTTCGATTTAAATTTAATTTAATTTGTGTGTAACAGTTGGATTTGTTAATTTTTGGGTATTCAGTGGTATTTAAATGATTAAGGATTATAATATAGGGCAAAAGTGAATTCAAGAAGAAGAAAAGAAAGAGAAAACTTAGGAGAAAACAAGAGGGAACAAAAGAGCTCTGAAATACTGCGAGAAATCGGCTCTGACCCCCTATACTACAATTTTTTTTGTCGCAGTTGGCTTACTCAAATTAATACAAAAGGAAAATAATACAAAAGGAAAGTAATATAAAACAAAATAATACAAAATGAAAGTAATACAAGAGGGAAAGTAATACAAGAGGGAAAGTAATACAAGAGGGAAAGTAATACAAGAGGGAAAGTAATACAAGAGGGAACTAATACAAGAGGGAAATAATACAAAAGGAAAACAATTGAATCGTATTTTATACTACAGTGGGTGTAAGGGTGGTGTTTAATGTGATTAGGTAATACAAATGACTAGCTGTGTATCTGTATAAAAAGTAATGTATATATTATAGGAGTGGGGGAAAGAAAGAATAAAAACAGAAATAAACAATTAACAGGACAAAACAATAAAGTAAATCAAAGAAAAAACTACAAATTCTTAATGAAAACAGCTGGTTGACCTGGAACGGCATTATCGATGGATCTACCAGATGGAATGTCAGTTTCTTCACCAGATATAATATCCTTACCGGTTTTAGCACCGTTGTCAAACAAAATTGCTGATATTTCAGTGACGTTTGATAAGGATGGAGCCTTCTTCAAAACGTTCAATGCGGCCTTAACAACTTCTAATTCATTGAAGGCTAATTCTCTGTCAAACACTTCCTCTGGCTTAGCAGTAGTTAATTGTTTTTTCATTTCATTGATAAATGGCATAGCCTTCTTCATATCTTCCTTAGCGATTTCCTTCTTCAAAGAAGCCATGTCGTTCAATTGAGAAGCTTCGAATAATTTTCTGACCACCTCAACATACTTTTCTTGCCATTCTGGGAATGATGAACAGATGTATAGAGATAACTTAGAAGGCTTTTCCTTGTCCAAGTCAGCTGGCTTACCTCCCTTCTTCTTCTTGGTTAATAAACCTTCAGTCTCTCTGATGGATCTAGACAAAGATCTGATGTATTCTAAAGCAGCAGTTTCTTCAACTGAAACAAATTTGGTAACCTTTGGCCAGGTTGCAGAGTGGACGGAACCTTCCTTTCCTAGACATTCTCTGTAAACATAATCAGCAAAATGTGGAGCAAATGGAGTTAATAAGATAATTTGTGCTTCAATATATCTTAAAACCAATTCCTTGTGCATACCACCTTCGATAGAAGTGACATCTCTGTAGTAATCTCTGGAATATTGAAAGTCGAATAAACCAGTCTTCAAAGCAGCCTTGTAATAAGTGGCATCGTAATGAGCGTATGTTTGTTCAATCAAGGAGTTCATTTCGTTATCGAATAATCTATCAAACAAGTTGTAATCACCAGTTCTCAAGGATTCCTTGTTCTTAACCATTTCTTCGATCCATTCCTTCAAGTTGAAAAGTCTCAAAATAGCAGCATTAGCATTGCTTTCATCAAAGTTAGCGTCTTCAATAGTGTCACCACCATCAGCCAAGGCAATTCTGGAGGCATCAGCACCGAATTTCTCAACTAATTGAGACAAAGTTCTAAAGTTACCGGTAGACTTAGACATCTTAGCATTATTCAATAATAAGTGACCATTACATCTAATACCACCTGGCCAGAATCTCTTTGGGAATAATGCTACATTACAGTAAATGAAGAAAGTTAAATGGTTTGGAATCAAATCCTTACCGGACACAGAAGCATCCAATGGGTAGAAGAATTCAAATTCTCTTCTTAACAAGTCCAAGTGTTTCTTTGGAATGTCAGTTTCAACTTTATCAGATCTCCAGAAAATGTAATCCCAAACGTCATCAGTTAATTGATCAGCAGTGATACCCAATGGACCAACCGTTTGACCGTAGAAATCTGAGTGTAACAAATGAGCAATAGTGTAGAATGATTGATAGATGGTAGAATCAGACAAGGATTCAACCAAATACTTTGGATCCCAAGGAATCTTAGTACCTAAACCATAAGTTCTGGACACAGCCCAATTCTTTAACCAGCCAAGCACACCTTCAAAGGCGTTCTTAGTTTCGTGGTTGAAAGTCTTCATGTTGTTCAAACATTCTTCAGCTTGAGCTCTCCATGACTCTTCACCGTAATCCAAGTACCATTGATCTTCTAATGAGACAATACATTCATCACCGGATCTGGACATGACTAAACTTTCTGGTTCATTGTAAGCGAAGGCTTCACCAGAGTCAATCAAATCTTGTTTAACCTTTAATTTAGCAACTTCAACCTTTTCACCCTTGTACTTACCGATAACCATGGTACCATTGTAGAAATCTTCCTTGTAAGCCAATTCCTTAGCCTTAGCTAATTGGTTGGAGTCCTTTGGTGAGTTAATCTTCAATTCCTTCACCAAATATTCAGCGGACTTATCACCATACTTTGGGGTGTTCAAGACAGGGGTGATTTCAGTGATGACCCATTCTTGTTTAATTTTGTAGTACTCTGGCTTGTTAAACAAATCTTTTGTAGTGATGAAATCATCTGGAGAGTTAGACGGGACACAAGTGACGACACCGGTACCCTTGTTTTCCAAAACAGTTTCCATAGGCAAGACTCTTAATTCCTTGCGGGCGGCCAATGGAGCGTGGATCTTGGAACCAATCAAGACCTTACCTTCAATGTCAATCACAGAGTCAAACTTACCTCTCGTTGGAGTCAATTTTTGGTAAGACATATTCTTAAACGCTCTGTGGGTGGTGATGTAGTAATCTCCGTTACCAGCGTCAAACACACCGTATTTGATCTTTGGTGACACGAAACAACAAGTTTGACCGTACATGGTTTCTGGTCTCAATGTGGCAGCGACCAAGTAAATATTTTTACCGGAAGGATCAAAGTTATCCTTCTTGAACGATTCCAAAGTCTCATCGGTGAAACCAGTGATTTGAATTTTGATACCAATGTACTCTTGTGGCAAAACACCTTCACCGGATTGTCTATCGTGGTCCATACATGGTTGACCATCCTTGACAGAGTAAATGGTGTTTCTTTCACCAAATTTAATCTTACCTAATTCTCTTAACTTGTTCATTTGCCATCTGATGAATGCATCGTAGTATGGGTTCATATCGGTGGTGATCATGGATCTTCTCCAATCGACTCTACCACCAAAGTTGACAACGTCCTTTTGAACCAATGGTGGGAAGAATGACAACCAATGGTATGGGTCAGCGAATTTATGGATTTCATCCATTGGGATGCCTAATTGTTGCATGATTTGGAATTGGTACTTTGATGTACCAGCCTTTTGAGCAACCTTGGATTTTTTGGCAACGAATTTAGTTGGATCAGCCTTTGAAGCTTCTTCCTTTGGCTTTGCCTCCTCCTTTGGTTCTTGCTCAGTTTCCTCAGCAGAGTAATCTGAGAAATCCTTACCAAACAATTCCACTTCTCTCTTTAATTTATCTGCAGCGGCACAGATTGGCATACCAGTACAGTGGAAACCCAATGGATAAAGGGCCTTCTTACCTCTCAATTTTTCAAAACCAGTAGCAAAATCAGACTTTGTGTAAGTGAAAGAGTGACCAGCATGCAGAACACCGTTCATGTATGGGTAAGCCATGGAAGTGAAGTATTTTGGGTACTTTTCATGTAATTCCTCCAATGGAGTACCGTATGGAACCTCTTCATCAGTTGGGGCATTGACTTCGAATGGTTTTTCTTCAGCCCATAACTTTTGATATTTAGTTTCAATTTCAATTAACGCATCTCTACGAGTGGTATTTTCTAAAACAATAGTCTTAGTTTCTGCACTCATCTTGGAAAAGTGTTGTTTGTTAGTGTTTCGTCAACGAGAACTTTAGATCAACCAAATGTATTAATTTTACATCTAAGTCTCTAAATCTCTTCTTTTTTTTCAATCATTTTATGTTATGATAGTCCGTTGCAAAACAAAATTTTCAGCGAAACGAAAAAAATTCGAGACAGACTACAGGTCACGTGACTACTTTTAGTTGTTTTAAAACCCATCTCCCGTAACTGGTGTACGGGTGTGCTGGTGTTATTATTAACGTTACTTTTACTGTTACTGTCGTTTTACAAATGATTATTAATTAGCTAATTATACAAAGTATGAAGTAGTATTAGTATTAGTAAAGTGAAGACGATTGCAGTCACCCACTGATTCAGATCATGTTCACTTGGGCGACACCTTTGGTTTTTTTCTTGATTTGTCTTAAAACGTCTCTTCTACGTCTTCTAAATTCTCTGTTCAATTCACCTCTATTCTCCCAGAACCAATCATCATAATTCAACTTCTCATTGACTTTGAAATCGTTGAATTTACTCAACTGGGTTTGTGCAACCAAGAACGGTGAATCAAAGTATGGGAAGAACAAACCAAACTTTTTCTTAGCTTCAGGGATGGCCGATTCGAGTTCTGCTGCTGCTGCAGCATGTGTGGTCTCCTCTTCAATGACAGGATTCTTCGATTCATCGATGTCATCATCTTCGAGATTAAGTTTGAATCCACTGGTTTCCTCCATTGGATTAAACAATGTTCTCAATTTCTCAGTTGGATTCTCTACGGAGGCATCATCACCATTTGATTTAGTGGTTGCAAACGATGGTAAAAATTCTTCTTCTTCTTCTTCTTCTTCCTCCTCCTTCTCTTCTTTCTCACGATTATTCACTAGTACATTTGGAGTCTCCTTATCATTCACCACAATTATTTCTTCATTATCCTTTGGCACTTGCTTGGTCAAATTCTTGTAAAATTCCTCGTCGTCTTCGTCCTCGTCTTCATCGTACCCAGTTGGCAACAACTGTTGATGTGTTTTCTTAAACTCTTCAGCGATCGATTCATACGATGGGACAATGCAGTCTTTTCTTGGAATATCGTAGTCAATATCCAATGTCTCATCTTCGGTATCTGATTTAGCCGTCATCCGACCTTCGAATTCATAATCGGCTCCTGCGTATTCATCATCATCCTTCTCAAGTTCCACAGGTTTATCAAAATTATAGTTTCCTAGTAAAGTGTTCAATATGTTATCAGTTTTATCTTGCTCTTCGTGTAACAGTTCCTCGTCGGCCTCTCTGTCAGCAGAGTAATTTTTCTCCACTCTGACACCTGAATCATCAAACACAAGTGTTCTCTTGGTCGACCGTTCAATGATGTGTTCATTGCCATCTCTCCATTCTCCATGAACAAATCTGTAGACTAAATCTCTGAGTTTCTTATTCTTGTTGTAACCCCACACTTTGGTCTTTCTGCATCGTATCACTTTCACCGTTCCCTTGTACTTCACTCTGATGGTCAATTTCTTCAAATCAATCTTCCTTGGAGTTTTCCTTATTCTCCCCTTCAACACCGTGTCAAATGGACTTCTGTTTCTATTTGCGATTCTTTGTAATCTGCAATCAGCGATCCGTTGTCGTTTCTGTCTTTGTTTGATCTTATCGTCTTGCCGTCTGGAATCAATCTCCCATTTCTCCTTGTAATTTGGCTTGGCCTTATCAATGACAAGTTTGGAACCCTTGTAATTCGTACCATTGAATGAATTGTGTAATTTCTTGAATTCCTGTTCTGTGATTTGCAATGTCACATATCCATAATAGTAATCAACGACATCCTTGCAATGAACTTCAAATGGTTGAACTACTTGACCAAATTTAGAGAATCTGGTCTCTAAATCTTGGATGTTCTCCGCCAATGTCTTGGATAATGCACCAACGTAAACACGAATGTGACCATTAACCATCGCTGTAAGTGTATCTATCAGTTGCCAATGCTGTAACGAATTAACTGGATCACCCACAACTAGTAAATCTATCACAATCCAATTCCTTAAGTAGTGTAGGATTCTTTTTATTCCGGGTAAATTTTTTTTGGAATTTTTTTCCAAAATTTGATTTGAGTAGCACACTACACCCGTCCACCTTGTCAAGAAAGTTCAACACAATAAATTTGTTTCGAAAAGGGAATTGGAAAAGGGAACCAACTTGTTGAAGAGAATTCAATGAACACATTGACCTTCAACTCATTGGTAATTGCTGTTTTTGGCTTATTAATTTATCACATTAACATTAACAAAGATGCCTTCATCAGATGAGCCATCAACTCAGTCTGTCGCCAACGTTGCCGTTGAAGACGATGAACTTTCCGCTCATTTTTACCTTTCTTCCATTTTGAATCAAACCAAGAGGGAGAAGTACACATCTACCAACATTACAATCCCATTGAAGGAAGAAGGTGAAGAAGTTGTAATTGATGCTGCCAATGATTTACCAGAGGATTCACTTGAATTGTGTACTTTGTTGGCTAATGAAGAATGTTCCTATGTGTATTGGTTGACTGTTGCCAAGGCATACGCTAACCATGGCAAATTGGAAGAAGCCTTGAAGGTTATTGAACAAGCATTATCCAACCAAAGAATCAACAGAGAATCAAGATCAGTGCAGGCCCTGTTCCATAATTTCACTGCTTGGTTGTACTTATCAAAGCAAAACAAGAACAGTGATTTAGTTAGTTTAGAAGTTGCCACTACGGAAAACCAATCTGCATTGACATTAGATGCAAACAACGAATCCATTGCATTGGCACAAGCATTGCTATCATTGAAATCTAAACAAAAGACTAAAAATGCCAACTTTGAAAAAGAATCAAGAATCTTTGATTCATTGTTACAGAAACATCCTAAAAACTGTTATGCATTGTTGGGAAAGGCTAAGATATTTTTTTACAGGGAAAATTATTTAGCTGCATTGAAGGTGTTTCAAAAATGTTTGAGTCTCAACCCACTGCTAAGACCAGATCCAAGAATCGGAATTGGTTTATGTTACTGGTTATTGGAAAGAAAAGACTTAGCCAACCAAGCTTGGCAAAATTCCATTCAAGTCAACCCAGAGAACAACTTGGAAGCTAAGATTTTAATTTCATTGGCTAAATTTGACGACTGCTTCAACAACTCTAAATCAGACAATGAATTCACAAACAAGTACTTGGAGGCGTTGGAATTCATCAAGGCATCGCACGATGAAGATCCATCCAATGACGTTATCCAAGTTATCTTATCCTCGTTCTTCTTCTCAAAGGGAGAATACGACATCACAGAAAAAATCAGTGAATCTGTGGCCACGAACCCAAACTCCAGTGCAAATGTTAAAAGTGACGCCTATTTCTGGTTGGCTAGATGTAAATTCGTGCAAAATGATATCATCCAAGCGCAAAAGCTATTCTCTGATTCCATCAAGTTTAATGAGAAGAGTTTGTTGTCCAGAGTCGGTTACGGCCAATGTCTAGTTATTAGAAATGAAATTCAAGACGCTATCAGAACATTTGAAAAAATTCAAGAATCAAATTCAAGAATCTTGGAAGTCACATATGCTCTTGGGATGTTGTACTCTAAGAATCCAAAGACCACCAATAGAGCCATTGAATTTTTGGAAAGATATGTTAAATTAGCCACAGACCAAAGTGAAAGCGTCGGTTTAGCTGCATTATTAGCGCTCTCAAGAGCATACGAAGACAAGGATATCTCTCAATCTTTGAAATACTTACAAATGGCTAGAGATCAAGAAATTGCCTCTGGAAAATCACAATCAGAAGTGTCGTTTGCTCTTCTGAACAACATTGGTGTGTTTTCCCTACTGAAGAATGAAGGTGAACCATCTGCGTTATTCGATGACGCCTTAAGTGCATTAAAGGAACAAGCAACTGGTGAAACTGAAAAATCTCTAGAGGTGACTTTGAAATATAACATCGCTAGATGTAAAGAATCATCCAACAAACCTGACGATATTAAAGACGCTGTCAAATTATATGAAGACATATTAGCACAAACACCAAATTACATATCTGCAAAGTTAAGATGGCTTTTATTGGCTTGTCTTTCAGAAAATAGGAACATCAAGGATGAAGTCATTGAACTCCTTGAAAAGGCCTCCGATGATCTTGAAGTGAGATCGTTTTATGGTTGGTATGTGAAAAAGTTTGGTAAGAAACATGGTGTCACCGTTGAGAAGTCCAAGGATATCGAAAGTGAACACCACCGTGAAACCTTGGTGAAGTACACTTCCCATGATTGTTATGCGTTAGTGTCATTGGGTAATATATATTGTTCTTTGGCTAGAGAAATTAAAGACCCACAAAAGAAAGATCAATATTACATAAGAGCAGGTCAATTGTATCAAAAGACATTAACTATTGACCCTCATGATGCATTTGCCGCTCAAGGTATCGCTATAATCTTTGCTGACAAGAAGGAGTCTGGGTTAGCCTTGGAAATCTTTAGAAAAGTCAGAGACTCTTTACAAGATGTTTCAATTTACTTGAACTTGGGTCATTGTTTACTTGAAGTTAAACAATTTGCTAAGGCAATTGAAAGTTACGATCTTGCCTTAAATAGATTCTCAAATAATGAGGACACTAGAACCCTGAACTTTTTAAGTCGGGCCTGGTTGTTAAGAGGTTTATCCGAAAAGAACTTGACTTACTTGAACACATCATTGGATATCATAAAGAAGGCTTATGATTTGAGTCCTTTGTCATCATACAAGTTTAATATTGCTTTCATTCAATTCCAAATTGCAGACTTTATCAGAAAGCTTTCTCCTTCAAAGAGGGATATTGAGAGTCTGGAAAGTATTGTGTTTGGCTTAGAAGAAGGTATCAAGACTTTGGAAGAATTGACCACCGATGAACACCCACCATACCCTGCTGCCGACTTGAAATTGAGAGTTAATGCTGGTAATGCATTGACCAAGCAATTGGAGAAGGTTATCCAAGAACAAAGAGAATATGAAGCAGAACTTGAAAACAAGTTGAAGGACGCTAAGAAGTTCAAGGAAGAAGAACAACAAAAGAAACTCGAACTTCAATTAAAGGAAGAAGAGGAAAAAAAGAAGTTAGAGGAGAAGTTGTCCGCTGAAAGAAGAGAATTAGAAGAAACTGCTAAGGTTTGGAACCAACAAAGACTTGAACAAGAAAAGGATCTGAAAGATGAACTAGACAATGCTGAAGAAGACGGCAAGAAACCAAAGAAGAAGAAGGGTGGTAGAAAAAAGAAGGACTTTGTTGCATCGGATAATGAATCCAGTGGTTCTGATAATGACCTTTTCGGTGAGGGTGATGACAACGAATCATCTGGTAGTAAGAGAAAGAGAAAAACTTCTCAACAACCTAAGAGAAGAGTGTTGCAGAAGAGAAGCACATTGTCCAAGGAAATCATTGAAGATAGTGATGAAGACTTGGATGATGATGATTTCGATGATTATACTAAAGATGACGACAACGCTGATCAACAAGAAAGCGAGAAGAATGATGATGATGATGAACAAGACAAACAGCAAGAAGTGGGCGATGATGGTGAATCACACGTCATTAAGAAATCAGCAAAGATTATTGAAGACGATGAAGACGACGAATAAGTTTGATAACTATCAAAACTTCCTTGTACAATTAATTTACTAATATAATTTATAAAATCTACCTTCAGTTATTATTTTTTTTCCCTTTTATTTTTGTTTTATAGCTTAAAATGTATTATTCTAAACTTTTTATTTCAGAAAAAAAAGCTTTAATTCAGTAAAATGTATATCAGTATACAAAGGCATAAGAAAACAAATTAATAATAGCAGATCTAGTTTTCAAATCTCTTGGATCTCTTATCTTTAACGTGCTTCTTAACATTACTAACATCATCTGCCCTGGCATTGTAATGAATGTTAGTTTCCTTGTTGAATGGATTCTCATCGGACTTTTGGAATTCCTTGTAGATCAATTGTTCCAATTGTTGCTTTCTTAAACCTGGGTTTTCCTTCTTGAATTCAGGTAATTTCCGTTCAGTATAAGCAGCTAATGCAGCCTTGAATCTTCTTTCTGGGTGTCTATCGATTTCCTTATCACCAACAGCATCTTTCTTCAATAGAGACAAAGCAGCCAATGAATCATCCAAACCATCTGCGTTAATACTGCCCTTTGGACCAAATGCATTCAATGCATCATCTAAGTCACCGCCTTTCTTACCACCTTTCTTACCCTTACCACCTTTCTTAGAGGAGGAATTGTTTGCTTCTTCTTCCATTTGCAATAGTTGCTCTCTTTCCTTCTTCTTGTCTAATTCCTGTTGTCTTTTAGCATTCTTCTCTTGTTGCTTCTTGTTTGGTTTCTTAGAACCTTCATCCCAGTCGGATTCATCAGATGAAACATCAACCGGTTCGTCCTTTGATTTCTTACCACCTTTCTTAGCCATTGTAATATATTTAATATGTAATAGTTTGAAAATGATACAACGTACGTGTTAATTCGTTACAAAGGAAGTTGCTGGTGTTCACATGATGGAGTTATCGAATCTGATTTTTGACCACAGTGAATCTCAACCGACCGTCACAAATCGCCCTCAAGAAACATCGACCGATCGACCCACTCCAGAAGTGCCTTCGATGAACTTACTTTTCAATGACAACTGCAATTAAAAATGTTCTAAACCCCAAGGCAACAAGAACCATCGATAATCGGTTTTAATTGTCAACTATAAATGAGTATGACTAGTTTCGATCCAGAACGTGAAGCTTACTATGATCCGAAGACCGATAGAAGAGTGTGCTTGATCACAGGTGGTAATAGTGGCGTGGGCTATTATTCTGTCCTTCATCTATACTTACACGGTTTCATCGTGTATATTGGTGGAAGAAACAAGGAAAGAGTGACAAATGCCATTGAATCTATAACAACAGAAGCAAAGATAAGAATTAGTACATATACTGAACAAGAATCTGCTGAAAGACAATTGGGTGAATTGCATTACTTACCTATTGATTTGTTAGATTTGAGTTCTGTCGTTGATGCAGCTACAGAATTAAAGAAAAGGGAGACGTATTTGAATTTATTGATCAACAATGCCGGTATCATGGCGGTTCCATTTGCGTTGTCAAAAGATGGACTTGAACATCAACTTCAGACAAACTGTGTTGCTCCATTGCTTTTGACCAACAAGCTTATTGAATTGATTAATTCTCCGAAGACAAAAGATCCAAGGATTGTCTTTCTTTCCTCTTTAGCTCATACATTTGTTTATTCATACGCGAAACCTGGAAATTTCACCAGTCAATGTCCAGATTGTGTGTTTACTTGGATGAGGTATTGCCATTCTAAATTAATTGATATATTTTTGGTGAAGGTTTTGGCAAAGAGACATCCAAATGTGTTGACCATGGCCGTTCATCCAGGTGTCATAACCCAAACCAATTTGTATAACAAATACTACGAGATCCCCATTATTGGACCAATGACAAAGTTGTCTGTTGGATTGGCTGATAAAATAGTTGGGGTCACTTGCGAACAAGGGTCATATTCAACATTAAGAACTGCGTTGGACACCACATTAACTCCATCCACTGCAAACGGTAAATATCTCACCACTTTAGGAGTGGACTGCGAGCCAACAAAAATGGCTAATGATGAACAGCATGCCAATGAATGGTGGGTGTGGATTTCAAAGCAGTTGGAAGAACGAGGTTACTGATTATTCTCTTAGATTATATGTTTACCAACACTAAAAATTAATGTATCAATAAAAACACACTATATACAAGTAGTTATTGAACCTTTTAAAAAGGGCCAAAATTAATAATTATACAAACGTTGTGAAATAGAAGTGACAGTGGAAATAAGTACAAGTTTCTAATAGGTATCACTCTTTAACACAATTGAGCCATCCAAAAGATCGACATCTTCGATGTAAGCATCCTCAATCAAATCACCAATTTCTAAATCTGAAAGTAAACTCTTTGGTTTATCCTTTTGTTCACTATGTCCACTTAGTGCATACCAGCTTGTTTGTAAAACAGATCTGACACCGTAATCCAACATGATGACTTCCACCAGACCATCTTCTGTAGGCTTCTTTGAAACAATGCATCTGAAGAGTAAATTACCCTCCTGAGAGTTTTGAAGTTGTTCCAACACCTTAAAAATGTAGAAAGCCAACATCTTTCTGGAAATTTTATCATTCAATTCATTCTTCAATCTTAATTGATTAGTGATGTAATTTATATTCTCTTGATTGAATAACGTATTTGTGCCATTACTAGCAATGAAAGAGTGTAGTTGCCAATGATTGACCAAATCCCAGAATCTTCTCAATGGGGAAGTCACAGTAGCATAGGAGTCAAGGTTTAACGACTCATGTTTCGATGGGAATGGTGCAATTGTGGATTTAGTCATGTAAGCCTGTAAAATACTTAAATCCCTATAAGTTAAACCTTCAGGTTTGTTAGCAATCTCAAGTAAACTGGCGTCAACATCCGGGTTCATTGGTAGTTTACTTTGGATTCTAAAAACTGCAGGAATATTATTTCTTTTGAAATACTTTCCAACAGTGTTATTAGATGCAACCATAATCTCCGAAACTAACATTTCCGATTTTGTTTGATGGCTCTTATTCTCAGCAATCATAGATTTATCGATAACTTCCTTGAATTGCAATTGGATTTTCTTGTCAGAGTCTTCTGTGATGTCAGTGATTTCCTTTTGGAAGTTGAATGAGTCAAAAATAGTGGATCGACCACCGGACACACTGGCCTTATTCAAGTGCGCAGAGACCTTAAACATATCAAACAGGTCAGCCTTTAACTTATTTGAATATATACCAGTTTTCTCAGATAATTTGGTCAACAACATGTTGGAATCAAGGGTATCATTCAAAATAGTATTGACAGAATCATAATCAATCTTGATGAATTTGTTAGCCACACCGATTTGAACCTCTTCATTATCAGGAAGTGATTCAATTTCATTGGTTTTGGTGTTCACTTTGAATGAAATTTTAATCACTCTTGTATCCTTACCAAAATTACCTAATTGAACTTCATTGGCGAACGCAGTTGGCAGCATAGAGATGGCATGTGAATTGTCCAAGTTTGGTAAATACAAAGTCACACCTCTTTCAAAACCTATTCTAGCCACCGTAGAGTCTTCTTGCAAATACGACGAAGGATCAGCGATGAATGAACTAATGATATATTCATCATCGTTTAACTTCTTCACTGAGACACCATCATCAATTTCCAAAGGATCCGGTGAATCTATACAGTAAATAACATCATCATCAAATCTTTGTCTTGATTTGTGGAAGTCTCTAGATAAATCAATAGTATAATCCATGTTTTCTAATGTTATTGAATCATACAATTCCTGTTCTAGATCGGCCTTTGATGATAACCCACTTCCTGGAATAAGCGAGATATATGACCACTTAGAAGGATCTTCAGTGTTTGAAATCTCTCCCAAATTTAACAAAAGTTTGTAAATACCAGTTCTAGTGATATCAACGTCCTTGTATGGTTCGATGCTTCTAACGACCTTCATCAAGAATGAAACCAACACCATATCATCAGTGGAAGCTGAACAATAGAGCTTTAACAATTGAATCAAAGAATCATAGAATTCAGGTTTGTCGAATGATTTTGATGATTCAGCGTTTGCTAATTTTTTGTTGATATACGAAGACATGAGTTCAAAATCGATAGGATTTGCCTTGAAATGCTTAACCATCTTGTTGAATTCCACGACACGGTTCAATGGAACTGTTGTGACGTACGTTGGTGTGTTATCAAATGAATTATGACTGAACAATTGGCTGTTCTTTCTTAAACCCAACATAAATGCATAGTATTTATCTATTTGAATTGTTTCATTAATATCTATTGAGCCCTTGATACTTTTACCCAATTTCAAACTGTCAAATTGATTATCCACCGCAATGTGACGGTTTAACATCATTAACAAATCCTTGTATGCTTTGTTAATCATCTCGGAATCTCTTGATGTTAACCCTTTAGCCAATATTTCCAAATCTGTCAATTCAGTAGCTTTGAACAATTGATACAAACTTAATTGGATCGGAGATTCACTACACTGTAGGATATTATGCAACACCTCCAATTTTAAATTGATCAATGGTAATTGGGTCCATGCATCATTGATCAACTTGGTCAATTCAGTTGATAATATAGATGATAATATAGGAGGTAGAATGTACGATTTAACGGTATCATCTAGATTTGTCTTTCTCGACACTCTTCCATCAAACAATTTATCCTTCCCTGGGATATCCTCAAGGTTGTATCTAGGTTTACCGATTAATTTCATTTCATTTGCAGGATCTATGTATTCCAATCGGATAAACTCTAATTCTTCCATGATACAGTTCTTAAACCATTCCGGGGGAAACACTCCTGGGATACGAAGACCCATGTGGTACTTAGACACAAATTGAATTTCACCGTATTGGTTCACTAATGTGTATCTTGGATCCTCTGGTGCCCTTGGAAGTTCCACCACCACAGCCAAATCATTTCTGTCAAATGACCCTGATAAATCAACAACATCACCTACTTTCAATCCAGTGTATTGTAAATCGTGTAATGTCACTTCCGTTTTCAAATGGCCATAGTCTAGAATCAATCTCTTTTTCACTTTCTCTATGACAAATTTATCATTCTTTTCGTTGTACCTGATTTCATCCTTATGATAAGGCTTGAACAAAATTTTCAACCAATAATTATTGGGATTCTTGTATCTGATCTTCTTTCTAGCTAGGAATTCCTTTTTAATTTTATCCACGTCTCCACTGGATGCCTGTTTAAACAGTTCCTCTGGAGTCATAATCTTCTTATCCAAAGCCTTAGTCATATCATCTCTTACCACTCCACGGGGTCTCTTACTCACTATTGTACTTGACGAGAATTGGGATACTTGAATTGTAGCAATGTGTTCCAATGAAATGGCAGATCTAGACACTCTAGCCGTTAACGGATTTCTCCGTATATGCAAACTAGGTCTAGCTCTAGATAACATATTTGATAGTGAGTCACGTTTGATAGTGGTAGTAACTGTTATGACCTTGTTTCCTCTTTAACATTGAGTATAGTGTCTAGTTAAAACATATCTCTAACAAATTTTAGTTTTCTGATGGTGACAAAAAAAAAAATTTAAAAAAAAGTACATGTTGCGTCGATAGAGTCGATCGACGTACTACTTTGTCTGATTTTAAATTGATATATAGATTTATGTGGATATATATATATATATATATGAATATATAAATATAAATAAAATAAAATTACACTATTAAAAGATACTGTTCAACACTGTATTCAATTTACCATTGTTGGTGTTGTCGTTATTTGAATCCTTTAACTTATCGTCAGCGTTAGCTCTATTAGTAGCGATAGATCTTTGCTTAAACGTTCTTTTAACCACTGGTTTGAATTCTTTACTTGGTAGTTTATCAGCAACATCACCATCAACTTCCACGTCTTCTTCACGTTTTCTTTTGATATTGGTAAGCATTTTACTCGTTTCGACGTTTTTGATGAAGTTCTTGTTGATTTTCAATTGTTGAGACAATTCTAATTGCATCTTGTTTTCTCTGATTTCAATTTCCTTGTTAATGGAGTTGGTCAAGTCAAACCATTTGAAACCTTTCAAGTATTTAATGTTCATGATATCATCGTAGTAGAATGATCCCTTTTTACCACCGATTTTGTTTCCGTTTAACGTTGTAGCACACAGTTTAGCGTCCTTTTTATTTATAAATTCTGCCCAACCTTCTTCGAACTTTCTCTTCTTGTTACCGCCTGTCTTGATTCTTTGCTTGTGTACTTTATCAGATTCTGGTTTCAAAAACACTCTACCGACTTTACCGAATTTGGAGAGAATGTTTCTCAATTTAGATGGCTTCATGTATGGTGGAATGGACGACAGGTAAATGACACCTGATTTCTTGATTTTGTCTTGTTGTTTCTTTAATTGCTCCTCTGTCAGAGCCTTTTTATTCTTCTTTGTCACAGACTCCGTTATCTTGTCTAATTCATCGTTGAATGCATCGTATATGTTCTCTGGTTGGTTGTCTTCATCTTCCTCATCGTCATCGTCATCATCATCTTCATCATCATTGTTATCTATTTTCGACATATCGACAATCTTTTTAGGTTTCATTTGTACCAATTCTTCTTCTTCGTCTTCATCATCATTGTATTCTCCCTCACTATCTGAATCACCGTTCACATTGAACTTATCGATTTGTTTCTTTTTCAAAGTGACTTTTTGAACCCTTGATGATTCATCATCTGAGAAATCATCATCCGATAAGAAATCGTTCTCACTATCACTATGCGCCATTACTTGATATGTATTATATAGTTGTTATATATCTTCAGATACTTGAATCTGACAATTTAACACTCCAATACCAAGACCATACCGTTCTTAGATCTAGTAGCTAAAGACACTTCCCTTCCATCCATCTACACACACACAAAAAAAAAAAAATTCAAAAAACTTTCCAAGGCTGTGCTGCGCTTGTGCTAGTAGTAAGTAATACTAATACTGATACTCATTTAACGATAGGTGACGATACTTTTATTGGTTTTTGTAAATACTATATAGATTTAAAGTCAAAAAGGAACAGGTCAAAAAGAAAAGAAAGGAAACGAAATGAAATGAAATGAACTGAATTGAATTGGGACAGAGGAAAAAAATTATATATTCTTTTCAACGTATGGCCCCCATTTACTAGCCATTTCCACGGCACAAGCACCCCAATCGTCACCGTGGTTGTGCATTCTACCTGGAATCAATCCAGCTCTAGCTTCAGCTTGTTCTTCAGTGAGACATGTCAACACACCGTAGATCACAGGAACACCCAATTTGCTTTGTAAACCCATCAATCCATGGGTCACAGAGTCACAGATGTATTCAAAGTGCATGGTGGAACCCTTGATCAAACAACCAATGGACACAATAGCATCCAATTTGTACTTCTTCACCATGGCCTCGGTACCGAATGGTAATTCATAACTACCTGGCACTGATTCAATGATGATGTTTTCACTTGGAACACCCATAGATAACAATTTCTTGTGACAGCCCTCCACTAAACTGTCAATGATCTTTTCATTCCATCTGGCATGTAAGATCCCGATCTTTAACATGGAACCGTCATATGTTTGATCTAATTTTCCAACACCTTTAACAGCCATTTTTGTATGTATATGTAGATGTATGCTATATTTTAATGTATATATTTCAACGAATCCTAATCCAAACCCAAACAGATCCAACAGATCCATTCATCTTGTTTATTGTGGGAAATCCAACTCCTTTTGTAAGCCAGTTCAATTCGTCCAATTTGAGAAATTACGAAAGCGACTGCCAAATGGGATGAACGTGTCAATAAAACCGGTTTTTTTTTTAATACAAGAGGCAGAAATGGTGATCTTCACTGTTATTCTATTCTATTCTTATTCTTACTCTTACTCTTACTCTACTCTACTCTACTCTATATGGTGTTATGATTGGTGGTGTTGATAGTAGTGGCAGTGGTAATAGTTCGTTGTGGTTATTGATTGTCTCTCTTTCAGACAATTGTACATGTTTGACAGTAAGAAATATCACATTTCGTTTTTTTTTTGTTTCCTTCCTTCTAACTTGGATCAATGTAGATCTTCAAATATAGCTTGACCACATAGCACAGTTCTAGACTGTGTTTTTATCGGTGATAGTGTCATCGAGATCGAGTGATATTGCAGAATAGATCATTATAGACATGATCCATAGAGTACACATAGTAATTTAGGTAAATCCTTTTTGCAAACTAGAACTCATGGGAAATGTAAACAAAGGGACGCGTTTGGTACATACAAAACGCTTCACTATAGACTTGATTAGATTTGCCCTTGTAGTTTTTACGATTCTTTCCTCTTTTATCATCGTATTCATAACGTTACATTTACACAACCAACCATATCCATCCACTTTCAATGCTATCTAGGAAAAGAGTTCATTCATCGGTGTCATCGTCAATGTCCATACCAGATGAGGCATTGATGTCTGTGTCTAACGCTGACAGTTGTGCCATGCCTCCTCCTACATCTGTGATCAAGACTGCATCGTTGTCATCGCCCTTGAAGAAGAGAACACAATTGTGGCCATTGAAACCAACGAACGATGAACCATTGGCTACTTTGTACTCATTGGAACCGGATGCATACAAAAACTTATCCATTCAATTCACCAATCAGCAAACGGTGATTAAATTAGGAAGATCTAAATCCAAGAATGACATCCATCTACCAACACCAGATTGTTCCACAGTCCACTGTGAGATTCAACTCAAACAGATAATCACACCAATCAATAGAATATCCATGACGATGCTATGTGTCAAAGATTTGAGTATGAACGGGTGCTTCATCAATAACAAACTACTCGGATCAGGTAACACTTGTATGCTTAAAAACAACGATAAACTGTCGTTTGCCGGTTCGTTGCATTTCATTGTGAAGTTCAATGAACGGCAGGACGTGTTATTTGTCAGTAAATTCCATGAAAAGTATGAAGTGGGTAAATTGCTCGGGTACGGCCATTACGCTCAAGTGAAGGAGATTACATTGAAGAAAAAGTCGACAAACACAACCAACATTGATTGCAATCCACAGATGGCTGTGAAGGTGTTCAATCCAACTAAGATCAATGATTCGGGGAAGAATTCGAAATCTTTCAACAGAGAATTGGAGATTTTGATGAATTTACACCATGAGAATATAGTCAAATGTTATGAATTCTTCATTGAACCATTCAATTTAACCACCATCACCACGTATTTAGTGTTGGAGAAGGTCAATGGTGGTGAACTGTTCAATAGAATTTTGAAAAAGGGGAAACTACGAGAAACAGAGACCCATTGTATGATGAAACAATTGTTGATTGGATTGAAGTACCTCCATGATAATAACATTGTCCACAGAGATTTGAAACCAGAGAACATTTTACTTGAAATAACTAAGGGTGCCGGTGTGAAGCCATGGGATTCAGGTGAAATGGATATTAAGGTCAAGATTGCAGATTTCGGATTGGCTAAGAATCTACAAAGTTTCAATTTCACAAACACTTTCTGTGGGACACCGTTGTACGTGGCGCCGGAGATTCTCAGCAATGAAAATGAACATTCCACGTATGATAAACGGTGTGATTTATGGTCCGTTGGTGTGATGCTTTACGTGTGTATCTGTGGGTTCCCACCGTTCAGTGAAGATCTAGCACCTCCTAACATGAAACAACAAATCTTGCAAGGGAGATTTCAATTTTACAGTCCATTCTGGGACAATGTGGATGAATTGATCATGGATTTGATCGTGAAGTTGCTTGTTGTTAATCCAACCAAGAGATTGGATGTGGAACAAGCATTACAACACCCATGGTTCACAAAGAGATACTGTAATGGGTATTAGATAAAACATTGGGCTTTTTTTTTCATAATTTTTTTTCACTCTTTTCTTTCACACTCTTCTGATTAAAAAAAAATTGCTGAATGCGGAGAAAAAGACACTGTTTAATTTTTGGGGTAACGTTTTATTATTATTATTATTATTGTATTGTAGTTGTATAAGTTAATATATATATATGTTTAGATAAAAAACAATCATTGATTGTATCATTAATCATTAGCCATTGCCATTTAAAGATTAAGAGATGTTATCGTTCAGACGGTGTTTGTCCACGACAAGGTCTGCCCGTGGGAAATCTGTTGATTTCTCTCATGTTATCATTGGAGCTGGAATAGTTGGATTATCCATTGCCAGGGAATTGACCAGTGTACCTGGAAACAAAGTGTTAGTGCTGGAAAGAAACGGTACATTTGGACAAGAGGTGTCGAGTAGAAACAGTGAAGTAATCCATTCAGGGTTGTACTATCCATTAGATTCGATGAAGACCAAGATGTGCCAACGAGGCAATGAATTGATCTACCAGAACCAAAGAACCAATGGTACAGGCAAATATGAGAATTACCAATTGAACAAATGTGGGAAATGGTTAGTGGCCCAGAATGATTCCCAGATGGAGTACTTGCAAGGAGTGGTGGATAAATCTAAACAATTGGGCATTCCCACTGAATTTATCAGTTTGAAAGAAGGTCAACGGAGAGAACCATTGATCAGAGCCAATGCAGGTATATTAGAGTCGAGCAACACAGGGATTGTGGATTCCCATTCATTGATGAGTTGGCTGGTCAGATGCATTGAAAATAACAGTGGAGATTTGATTTACAACACCAATGTTGTTGGCATTGAATACGATAAAACTAGTGAAGTGTATGAGATCAACACCAAGACGTTCATTGTAGATGAGGATGAACTAGATGATAACCAGGAGCACGAGGACGATGAAGAAGTGTTCACTATTAAGAGTAACAATTTGATCAACTGTGCAGGGTTAGGCGCCACTGAGATCAACAATTTCTTGATGCCCAAGGAGAAACATTTACACACGTTCTACGCCAAGGGGAACTATTTCAAATTGATCAACAAGAAACTCAACATTCATCGATTGATTTACCCATGTCCAGAGGAGGTGAATGTGAAATCGTTGGGGACACATTTAACCATTGACATGATGGGGGAGATTAAATTTGGTCCCGATTTAGAATGGATCAATGAGATCGATTACAAAGTCAATGAGCAAAGTTTACCAATGGCATTGACGGAGATTCAAAAATACTTGCCCTCAGTGGCCAGTGGAGATTTAGTCGGAGTGTACTCTGGAATCAGACCTAAATTGATTGGACCAGATTCCCATGGATTTCAAGATTTCATTGTGCGGGAGGAGTTATCAGATGGGTTCAAGGGATTCATCAATTGTTTGGGCATTGAATCACCCGGATTAACCAGTGGATTGGCCATTGGTGAATATGTGAGGGAGAAGTATTACTAATAACTCAAAAAGAGGAGTATTTAAAATTTTTTTTAACACATAAAAGTTCTTTTACCACCCCCTCTCCTCTTTTCATTGTGTTCTCCTCTTCTATTTCTCTTGCGTTCTCCGATGGCAACTCCGATTTTAGTTAATTAGATAGATCCAGCATTGTTTAGTGTTTATGGCATATGTGTAAAAACAAAAACAAAAACGAAAATTTTCTGTTAATGTACCTTTTCTTTATTTCTTTTTTAATATCATTTGATTAATTGTTCGGAACAATAGAAATTTAACCAAACAAGCATCTTCACCATTTCATAATTAATAATATGTGTACAATTCATAAATTTAAACGACAAATAGAAGGAGAAATGATGAAAAATTCAAATCGATTAAATTACAATAGCCTTTATATTTTAATTCAAACTGTCTCCATCAACCAACTCCCCCCCCCCACCTCTCTATATCTCTCTTATTTATCTATATAATCTTTGTTAGCAAACCAAACCAAAAATCAAAAATCAAAAAAAAAAAAAAAAAAAAGAAACGCGTGCAATCACAAAAAAAAGAAACGACGGAGAAGTAGTTCCGGAAAGTTTATCCGATATCCTTCGCAAAGAGGAGATAAAGACTTTGAATTGAACTTGTTTGTACTCTTTTGTTTGTTTAGTCTACTACTCCTCAGTTCAATTCAATACAGGCAGGTCCTTTTTGATTAAGGGTGTTATGATTATGATTTAACAAACCCACTCCTCTTATTGTTTTTCTTTTTGATTTTTATTGTATTTTAATTTGGGAATTTGGGAATTTGGGACTTTGCATGAAATGGATCTAACGGTATATGACGGGTTATGGCTATACATTTTCTTTCTTTTTTTTTTTGTTTTTTGTTTTTGTTTTATTCGTTTAATCTCCTCATTACCAATTGTATACGTAGTTCATAGAATTGTAAAAGAGAAGGGGGGAAAAAAAAGAAAGAAAGAAAAAAAGACATACAAATTCCAAAAGGAAGATTTTTTTTTGTCCTGTTGTATCGTAAACTCCTCTTTCGAAAAGAAAAGACTAAAAATCCACCAAACCCACCTTCCCCAAACTCCACAAAATTATGAGAAAATTCCTAAAAAAAACAAAAAAAAAGGTTAATTGAAAATTGAAAATGTAATAATTATACTTTAATATGGTTCGATACTTGTTAAAAACAAACAAACCAAACCAAACCATGTGTTTATATGTGGGGAGAGTACAGGACAGGAAATACACCCAGTGGAATGGATGGGAACGTTAACGCCATGTAAACAAGGGAGTTAAAAGCCAGTCTCGGACATACAGACATTTTTTTTTTATTTCCAATTTACTGGTTGGTACCTTGTTTCCGCCATTTATGTATCGGAGAGAAGAGGAGGAGGAATGGTGGGCTTTTTTTATTTAGTTATTCAAAGAATTGCATTATATTGTTATTGTTGTTGTTGGTTTAAATTTAAATTCAAAAAATCCCAACAGAAGACTCGTATCAAGGGAGAGAACAAAAACCCACCAATAAGGAAAATAAATTAAATTAAATTAAATAAATAAATAAATAAAAAACAAATCCAATTAGCTTTTAAAATAGATAATCACTGAAGTGTCTAAACGCCATGATTACTTAAATGGAAACGAATGGTATTAGCCGAAGTTATCGCAAGTAACGTAACGTACGTAACGTAACGTAATAATGTTTAAAAAGTAAAACTGGCTTCCTTCCCACACCGACACCCACTCTCCCCATACTTTCTTTCCCTTGCCAAAAAATAAGACGATTATTAATTTTTCATTATTATACAGGTATAGGTAGGTAGGTAGGTACGTAATGGTAAAAAAAAATTGTGTTTCAGTATATTTCTTTCAATAATCAAGGCCAGACGTAATATAACAAAATAGCTTGTCAAGAGACACAGAGACAAATACATTTTTTATCACCAGATATTTTTATTTTATTTTATTGTTTTATTATTTATTTTACTATTGTCATTGGTATTAGGGTTTTTAACCACACATATACTAGTCTGATGTAACAAAGATACAATATCCATTAAATCCTTTATATATATATATATATATACATCTATATACCCTCTTTTGTGTACATATCATTGTGTACATATCTGTTCCAACAGCCATTTTCGTTCTCTTCTTCTTCTCTTCTCTTCTCTTCTCTTCTCTTCGTTCTCTTTTCTTTTTCTGCCTCGTCAACATTTTTTTTTTCAGCCGTCAGTCAAACTCCGAAAAACCACTTTCCAAAAAAGAACAAAGCAAGACAAAGAAATTACAATAATTGAAGTTGAAGTAACTTCACTTGAATACAAGATCAAATTAAAGAAAAAAAAATTTATAAAATCCTACTAGAGATAAATCAATTGATGGATACTTGATTTCTTCTTTCTCCTTTCTCCTTTCTTTCTTGCTTTTATATATACATATATATAACAAAATGGTACCTACCAACTCCCATATCGATTCATTGGGGAACACTCAATTACCCACATCTACATCGTCTGGATCAATAACATCGAATTCAACGACTGCAATGTCATCTATATCATCATCGTCGTCGTCATCTCCGGCTTTGTCTCATCATACTCCGTCTCCGAATGGATCAACGACTACCAATTCCACATCTACAAGTACAAACTCTTCCTGCTCATCCGCTAGCAATTTAACAACAACGTTGAAACAACATTCCAAATCATCGACTTACGTCCACAAACAACATTCCTGTTCTTCCGGTCATGGATCTCAACACATCCACCATCAACACCATCGTACTCCTTATTCAAATGGTCACAATCACCATCACAATCATGTTAAAAAGGAACCTTCAATTAAAGAAGAATCAACCGTTGATTCCAATACATCCAACTCCAACTCCAACTCCAACATTCCAATCATCGAACAAGCGTGTGATTCTTGTCGTAAGAGAAAACTGAAGTGTTCCAAGGAGTTCCCTAAATGCTCTAAATGTATCCACCATGGTTGGGAATGCGTTTACTCTCCAAGAACTGTCAGATCTCCATTGACTAGAGCTCATTTGACTAGAGTCGAGAGTAGAGTGAAGGAACTAGAATCCTTGTTCAATAAACTCTTACCAAATGAAGACATTGAAACGTTGCTATCTACCAATGGTGATAAATTGAGAAGCTCATCCAGTATAATGGCAACATTAGCTAACAACAATTCCAGTAATAATTCATCAAACGGTTCACCTACACTTCCAGCAACGGCTAACGACCAACATTCGTCTAGATCGTGCACTATCCCTCAATTACCCGATGAATACTTAAACTCTGAGCTATCAAACAACATCAACTACGACTGGTCGGAAGACGATGAAGAACCGGAGAATTTCCAATCGGATGCTCAGTTGTCCAAGTCATCACCTCCAACATCGTTATCGTCGAATTCATTGAAGACAAGTAAAAACTCACTGACTTCATTATCGGCTTTGAACACATCGTCCAACAACAGCAGTAACAACAGCAACAACAACAACAATAACAACCCAAACCATTTATATAAAACTAGAACCAACGGTTCGTCTTCGTCAACATCGCCATGTTTACAAGCTACTGTTCCATCACATTTAAACTTAGATGGTATGGGTGTTAACTCCAATAAATCCGGTTTCTTAGGTGTTGGGTCATCATCATCCTTCTTGAAAGTGATGAAAATTAATGAAATTACTGACCTACAACAACAACATCATCATCAACAACAACCAAAGAGACAGCACAGTAACGACGATGTGTTCATGGGTGACTTTGAATTAGACGATGCTTCTAACAATGCCTCGTCGGCTATTAACGGAAAGACATTAACTGAAAACCAAACGCTTAATGATAGAGCATCTCAGGAACGGTATCTGACATCTTACTTCAAATACTACCACACGTCGTACCCCTTAATCAACAAGGATGATTTCATCAAACATTTTAACAATCTGATCCCAATCAAGAATGAAAACAATTGGAAGGCATTACTGAACACAGTGTTAGCCTTGGGTTGTTGGTGTTTGAATGGTGAAAGTTCAAACCTAGATTTATCATATTACCAATTGGCTAAATATTACTTGAAAATTGGTTCCAATGTGTTTGAAACGGGTAACATTATGCTTTTATCATCGTTGATACTTCTCAGCAATTACGCTCAAAAGAGAAACAAGCCAAACACCGGTTGGAATTACCTTGGTTTAGCAGTGAGAATGGCAATGTCGTTAGGTTTATACAAGGAGTTCCATGGATCTGTCAACAAGAAATTAAACAATTTGAAAAACGAAGAATCTTCAACGTTCAACCGATTCCATAGAGTCGATAATTTGATAGATAAAAAAGATGTGCTTAATTTGGAAATTAAAAGAAGATTATGGTGGGGACTTTACATCTTCGATGCTGGTGCATCAATCACATTTGGCAGACCAATTTCATTGCCACCAATTGAAGTCATTGATATTAAGTTAATGAATAACATTAATGATGATGAATTGACTGCCTTGATCAACGACAATAACATTTCCATATTATCCGAATCGATGTTGAATAAACCGTATCCAACATTGTATTCAGCCATGATTTACCAAACCAAATTAACTGTGTTGACTACTCCATTTTACTCTAAGCTGATGTCTAAACCACCTCCAACAATTGAAGAGTGTCTACAAATGAATGTTAAAATGGATGAATTCAGAAATGATCTCCCCCTGTATTTTAATGAAAGTGATGATTTGGCAAAGTTAAGTTTCTTCAAGCTGGTTCCTGATAAGATGTACACTGTCAATTCCAAAATATTACCTGAATGGTTCACTTTGTCAAGAGCTAGATTACTCTGGAGATTTAAAAACTTGCAAATATTAATGTTTAGACCATTTATTTGGCAAAGAATCGTGGCTATATCTGATGAATCTTACATGGATGTCGTCAAGACCGAAGATGCTAAAGAGGGTAGACGTATCTGTTTGAATGCAGCATCTGAAACCATTCAATCTATTGACAAGTTTGTGCAGGAAAATGAAAGTAGATTGTCTGTGATTGCTGTTTGGTATGCCACTTATTTCCTATTCCAAGCTGTGTTGATTCCAATTGCATGTCTGTGTTCCGATCATGAATCTCATCACTCGACAGAATGGCTGAATGATATCACCCGTGCTAAAAAGACATTTATGATTATGTCGAAATACAATAACTTGTGTTCCAAATTCATAAAGTTGATTGAAAGATTACTGACTCAAACCCACAAGGATCAAAAAGTAGCAGATGACTCATCATCAAAAGGGTTTGCCATGAGAAATGGTTTACCTTCCTCAACAACGTCATTATTCACCAATTATTCCAACTCAAATTCAAATGCAAATCTTAACACAATCCCATCATCAACATCCACTAGCAATAATAACAACAAGGATAATTCAGACAACAAATTTACAAGACCAGCAAAATCTATTAGTTCAAATCATTCACATAAAACTCAACGCAAACATTCTTCTTCTTCCTCCTCCTCCTCCTCTTCATTTACTCCAACAACTAATAACAGCAGCATTGATGGAACCAAAAATTTTGATGTTGGTTCTAAATACCAATCAATTGATCCGTTTGCTTTACTGGATGAATTCAACAACAACATTCAGAATGAAACCAATTCTGATGTCAACATCAAGAAAACCAAACTTGGTTCAGTTGAACATCCTGTTGCGATTCCATCTCCAAATACACAATCCATATTTTATGATTTAGTTCAAGAACAAGACCAAAAAACTGAAAGTTCTTCTGTGTCGAATTCTCCTGTTCTTACTAATGTTGCATTATCTAAGAGTGTCAATTACTCGACTCCTCAGAGTATGGGCACAAGAACTCCAATCAGTTTACAATTACTACCATCTACTAATATCAATATTAGTGATGGCCATAATGACAACAACAATAACAATGACAATCAATTCAACCCAGTTTTGAGCAGTAATAACGCTGATTATATGGATGTTGATTTTGAGTTCACAAAGAATGCAGATGTTACTGACAATTCAGGAGGTGCTCATCACAAAGAACTCCATACTAACGGTGAGAAGAATGAATTATTACACGATATTTATTCTCTGATATTTGATGAGTTCACTGATCCTATGGCATTTGGTACAAGCAACAGAGACTGATCATTTGTATACCCACTTTTCACCATCTCCTTCTTTTCTTAATTCCCTTTTTTATCTAGCTTTCTCCCTTTTTACGTTAACGAACATTTAACTCTTTCCTTTGGCCTTTATTTGTATGATTCCATTGGACATACATACTTGTTTACTTTATACATACATTTATATACACAGCGTTAGTTTTCTTTTTCAAACTTTTAACTTGACTATCTTGTATATTGGTGATATTTTTTTTTTAGTCTAACTATTGTGTTTTACTAGACTTCTTATTTACTTTTTGTTATAAACTTGTTACTTAGTTTTTATATGTTTACCATTTGATTTTATAATTAATGCTGCTTTTCTATGTTCAACTGCTTTAATATGCTTTTAGTGCTTTTTATGACTCGTTTCTTTTTGTTTAATAGATTTTCTTTCTATCCTTTTCTTTGTTACTCTTTCCATTTTAATTCAATTAGTTATCTTATTAATTTGCGTTACACTTAATTTATATGTATTAACGTCATAAGTATATTAGAGAAAAGAATGTGTAATTAACAAGGTGAAGAGGAATTATAAACAAAAGAAGTAAAAAGAATCATATTTTTATAAACACAGGTAAATAAATAGGTAAACTGACTCGGCTTAATGAAAAACTAATTTTAAGCAAAAAGAAACCAAAAGTTATGGAGGGGGTGGAAGGAGAGACACAACATTTGTATTCTCTATTTTATTTTTATCAAAGTGTAACTCAACTTAATGTACTAGAAGAACCATCATCTTTTTTCTTGTTATTGTTCTTGTTCTTATTTTTATCTTTATTGTTATCCTCCAGATCTAAATTATTACCGTTATAAACCTCTCTGTTAGTAGCGCCTCCATTTAACTCATCAACGGTATGAATAGTGCTAACCCTTGCAGAAAAATTTAAGTTTGATGATGATGCAGATGCTGAAAGGTTGGTTGATGACCCAGCAGTTGTGGTTGATGTAGTTAGTGGAGAAGATTGTTTCACTTCACTGGTGGACAATGCAGAGTTTTCAGGTTCATGGTGAGTAATCCCCATTGGAGAGTACAAATTGAAGCTTGACCCAGCACTGTGCTGTGATGAAAGCATAGGTGGTTGAGGAGATGCAGATCTTGCTCTTATTTCTGGTGAATGGTAAATCGATTCACCTTCGGAATCATCTTGAGGGTAATCATGGTATTGAGCAGGCGTGGAAAATTCAGAATTGAAGTTTTGTTGTTGGTGAACAGGGGATGGCGTCAGTGGAGTGGAAGGAGATGTATTTGGATTGTTACCCCAAATGTAACCAGCCATTTTATTTTTAAGCCAAGAGAACGATGACGATGCAGAGGATTGTGGATGGATTGGATCAGCATTTTTATCTGAGCTAGTCCGTTTATCGTAAGGGTCGACAGGTTTCATAATCAACGTTGCCCGGTTTAAGTTCAGTTCACTCAATGTTTTATCCTCGTCTTCATCTGTGTAAGTGACTCTGTCGATGGTTTTGAAGAAAAAGAATGGTAATTGTTGATACTCTGTGAAATTTGCCCAAACGTACTCTCTGACAGCATACAATGTTTCATCCTTTTTAAATTTAGCTCTAACTGCCTTACCATCAAATAATTTAATCTGCAACACGTAATCGCAAGATTGTTCAAGCTTTTTATTATGCAGGTTTTCATGGATGATTTGAGGTTGTTCTGGTTCCAATTCTGATGTATCTTGAACCTGTGTCTGATGTTGATGCTCTAGTTGTTCCCTTTCCCGTTCCCGTCTACGTTCTTCCTTGTCATCTTGTAGTAATTTCAATATCCGTTCCTTTTCCAATTTTTCTAATCTCTGTTGTTTAGCTAAATTTTCACGGTATTTTTGAGCAGACAATTCAGCAGCTTCTTCTTTCAAAGAGCTGTATCGTCTTTCTTTCTTTGGGTTTGACGATGAATTATTACTATTGCCATTGTTGTTATTATTATTATTGTTACTATTGTTGTGTGCCGGAGGGGTTGTATGACGAGAGGAATGCGTTGAATTATTGTTGGAATTTTGAGATGTTGAGGGGGTAGATATCGGAGAAGAAATTTCTTGTTGTGCCGATAGTTGTTGAGATTGACCATTTGACGAATGGGTAGTATTAGTATTAATCGGTGATGAAGAATTGGTAGTCGTGGACGTTGTTGTTGCTGGTGGTGACTGATATGATTCCGATGGTGGATTAAAATGGTCCTGTTGTACAGCCGTAGTTGATGCTCCTTCAATGTTCTTTAAATTTTCAGCAGCAGTTTTCAATCTGTCATCAAACTGCTCCACTGTGATGTCCGACTTAATCGTATCGACAATTTTCCCACAATGAATGATAATCACACATGGAAGAGAACTTATGGTGGCAAACTGGGGGAAAATCTGTAGGAATAAGTTATAATCAGTGGAACCCTTCAAGATATCCAAGTTGATATACGTATCTAACAACAAGTCCTTGGTGAATCTTGACAATCCAGATCCATCGTCGCCATCTTTGAAATGACTGAGAATCCAAGCAATTGAATCATCAGATTCATCTTGTAAAAGCATCAACAACGGTCTTTGTTGATGGAGAGAAATTTGAATCGCATGATTAGCATTTCTTTCAAACTTATAATCCAACAGGGAAGTGGTATACTCCCTATCATTGGGTGATCCACCTTGACTTAAATCTGTGTTCGTACCTAATCCTTCAGACATGTGATATATTTTTAATAATTCCTGATAATTATGGTATTGAACTGGGAGTGTACAATAAGAAACCGGTATCAATATCAGGTTAAATAACTAAGTGTGATCTTTGCCTTTGTTCTGTTCATCCGTTGACAGTAAAATAGATCATTGAGGGCAATTGTCTGAGAGATTTTTAGTCTTCCTCTCTCTCTCTCTCTTCCTTATTATTATGTCCTTTGCTAGCTAGAGGTCCAGTCGGCTCGTTTAGTCTCAGAAAAATCGTCTCGTGTCGAGGTCGACCCTCGTACTTCCGCCACTCTCTCTCCCCCCTGGCTCACGCCCGGTAAAATTCTCCCCAAGGCACCCGCCACACGTTATCTGCTATGCCAGGGTGCTCCAGGTTTCCTGGGCGTGCGTGTGCCATGGGATGCTGGAACTTTCTAGGCCATCCAGTTTCCCCAGTTAGCGAGGCCTGCCAGGGGAAGCGGGGAGAGGGCGGAAGTAAGCATGTGATTTTGGATGTGACATAACAAGGGTTTATTTAACAGAGATGAATTACGTTTTATACCGATACAACGAGAATGGTGAAAGATAAGTGAATAGTTTTAGATAAAACAAATAGATAATAAGAAGAGCTATTAATGTGTTCAAAGAGAAAAAAACAACTAAAGTGGTAAAACTAAATAAAGAAAAAAAGACAGATAAAGAGTTATATAAAGTGGAAAGATATGGGTTAATATATCATATCATTCTATGATGACTTTTCATGGGAAGTGGAGACTCTTCTCATGGCGAAAAGGAAGTCTTCCAAAGATTTACCCTTAGGTTTGTCTCTGAGTGGTTGACCATTCATGAATCTGTCAAACTTGTCAGAGGTAGACATCATCACGTAAGCACCACCCATGACACAGAAGCAACCAAATGACCAGATCCAAACTCTGGTAACGGTGACCATGTCGTTCATGTTCTGGGACCACCAACCAAAGATAGTGAACATGGTAGCGATGACATCGACACAGAACACAGCACCGGCTAATTGCCATGATGGACATGAACTCCAGAATGGTCCAACGGCTCTTGTGATGAAGATCAACCAATTCTCAGTCAAGGCAATTTGTAAGAACAAAACACCATCGATGGAACCAAAGTTTTGAACCATACCACCCTTTGACATGAACATTGTAGTCAATGTGATCCAAGTTCCAACGGCTAAAATGACACCCAAGATAATCGACATACCCCATAATCTACGTAGATTCCATTTAACTGGTTTCATGTCAAATGGAGCGTTATCGTAAGCAATGGCTAATGTGGCAACATCGGCAAAGATTGCAAGGAACACAACCAAGTTAATGTCCATAGCATCGTTCAAAATAGTCATCCATAAACCTAAGAACAATTCCAAATGTAATGATAAGGCAATTCTGTAAACCACATAAGAGTACATTCTGTGGAAAATTTGTCTAGAGGTCTTTAATGCATCAATAATAGCAGATAAACCAGGAGCCAAGAACACAATATCAGCGGCAGATCTAGCAGCATCGGATGCACCTTCCACGGCGATACCAGTATCAGCCTTCTTCAATGAAGGAGCATCATTGACACCATCACCAGTCATGGCGACTAAATGTCCTCTTTCTTGTAAAATCTCAACGACATTGTACTTGTGTTGTGGGAACACTTCAGCAAATCCATCGGCATTTTCAACAAAGTCATACAATTCAGAACCAATCATGTCACCACCACCGTCACCTCCTAAACCTAATCTTTCAGCATCGTAGATGTTGGTACCTAAACCTAGCTGTCTACAAGTTTCCTTAGCGATACCAACAGCATCACCAGTTAACATCTTAACAGTTAAACCTAATGCTCTAGCTTCATTGATGGTTTGAGCAGTGTCATCTCTTGGTGGATCCATACATGGCATAATACCTAAGATTTCCCAATGGTTATCACCAATCTTTCTGGCGACACCCAATGATCTGAAACCTCTTGATGCAAATTCAGCAACCTTATTCTCATAATCCTCCAAAATCTCTTCAGGGATTGGATGGTCTTCCTTAACGGTCTTCAAAACGAACAATGGAGCACCCTTGACACAGATAGATCTTTCTCCCTCTGGAGATTCAACAAAAGCGGTAACTTTTTTGGAGACAGGATCGAATGGCTGGAATTCAATCACTTTGTACTTTGGCAATGCAGCAAGAGCTCTTGGGTATCTGATCAACGATTTCAAGAAAGCCTTATCGATGGCATCCAAACCTTTCTTCTTTCTAGAAGCAGCTAAACAACCTGTCAACATTAAGTCATCGGCTTCAACACCGTTAACTGTGTATGGTTCATGTAATGATAATTTGTTCTTTGTCAAAGTACCAGTTTTATCAGAACACAAGATTTCAACACCTGCTAGAGATTCAATGGCTGATAACTTTTGCACAATAGCTTGCTTCTTGGCTAAGTAAGCAGCACCGACAGCCATGGTGGTGGTGACGACAGCTGGCAAACCGACAGGAACACCAATAATTGTAATAGCCAAAGTGTATCTTAACATTCTAACGATCTTTGCAGTTCTGTAGAAACCAGATGTCCAGACAACTAACAAAGTGATAATAACCAAGACCAATAAAATAGTACCAATACCGTTCAACACTTCAGTGAAATGACCAGATCCAGCTGATGCCTTGTTAACCAAAGCGGCGGCTCTACCGACGAAGGTGGAGTCACCAGTGGCTGTCACGATCATCAATGCATCACCTCTCTTCACAGTAGAGGACGAGAAAGTACTGTCACCATGGTGTTTATCAACTGCTAAGGATTCACCTGTGATAGCAGATTGATCAACTTGTAAGAAACAATCTTCAGTGACTAATCTACCATCTGCTGGAATGACAACACCATCTTCTAATTGTAAAATATCACCTGGAACAACTTCAGAAGCTTCGACTTCCACTGGTCCACCATTTCTGATGACAACAGCAAAGTTGGCCAAAGTTTTCTTCAATTCATCGACAATGGAACCAGCTTGGTATTCTTGGAAGAAACCAACTGCTGCGTTTAACAATAACAATGCACAGATGACACCAAAATCAACCCAATCTTCTAAACCAGCAGCTAAAATAGCAGCAGCTTCCATGACGAATTGAATTGGACCAAGGAAAAACATACAGAATTTAACAAGCATATTTTGTTTATCCTCTGCCATTTGGTTCAAACCGTATTTCTTTCTTCTTCTGTTAACTTCATCAGTGGTTAACCCAACAGAAGGATCAGTTTTCAATAGTTCCTCCGGAACAACCTTAAACGAAGACTCATCTTCATCTTCATCTTCCAAGTTAATATCACCAGAATTGGATTGTAAATCCATCACTAATTGTTGAATATCCTCCTCCTCTTCTGGTTCATTGGTAATGGTTGGTTGAACCTTTTCCTTGATTGGTTCAGTTTCTGTTTCAGCAGGCATTGTTGATAAAAGAGTAAGGAACCTAGATAGAGTTTTGTTGTGTGTGAGTTTTGTTTTTCTTATAAAACTTTCATAATAATCGGAATGAAAATTAATTGAAAAGAAATAATGAACATGAAAGGTTTAAATAAAACACAGGATTGCAATCTTCGTTTATTAGATGAATTCCAACAATACAGGGAAGATGCAACCCCTCATCAACTACACTAACAGTGGAAACATTTAACCTCAACCCACTATTATTTAACTTTCCATTGAATAATAACAAATGGTACATCTATTTAGACAGGAGAGTATCACCATAAACGAATGAAACTTGGTTTCTGGTGAACATCGATCCATTTCCAGATTCCCATTTTTCAAGACCCTGAGGTTTTTCTAATCCGTTTTTGGGAACATGAGTCCTGTTATCACGGGTGTGTCAAATTCAATCTGACGTGCTCTTTGTTATCAGGAAACGAAAAACCAAAATTCTATTGTTTGACAGAATATTGTTCTTTAGTGTATATTTGTTTGTGTTTGTGGATGTATATCCCTTTCTTTCGGTAACAATTCATTAAATTAAATAAAAATGATAGAGGTGGTAAGTTTATGCAAAACGGGATCTTTTTTTTTTCAAAAAAAAATGAATTAAAACTGATACTCATACATAGATATACAAGGATTTACATCTCGGACACTTTAATCTAAGTGTTTAAAACCCAAACCAAATACTACATACATTCATATAAAAAGTATATGTGATAATTGTAAATTCTTTCGATAAAGAATGACAAACAGTCCTTACACTGGGTGGACATTCTGACAGTTTGACTGGTAATCAACAGATTTTTTTCTTTTGGAAAAGCAGGTAGTTGTTGATGTTCTTTGTTTTCCTTCTCCACTCAGATCTTTCGTTTGTTTATAAAAGTGGAGTACCAAACACCAATGAACATGAACAACAAAACCGCACATCTTTTAAACTCCAAATCTGTGTTCTATTTTAACTTAATATCAGGATTGTTCTATTAGACAAGAAGAAGAATACTTGTGCCTGAGTTATCCCGAGAAATAAAGATGTTGTCCGGTCTCCCCACTTTAAACATATCACGCCCAAAATGGTGACCCTGCCCCTGTTGGAGAAATAACAATAATAAACTTATTGTGTGATACTTACTAGGGGTTTTAACTTGTGAACCTTTATTCAGTATACCCCACAACTGGGTATATCAATTTATTGATTGTTTTCCCATTTGAATATAAAAGAATGCTTTGTGTAGTTTGGTTATCAGTTATTGTTTCTTAATAAAGTAAAGGGTTTCCCTTACTATAAGCCTTATTGTATTTATAGAGTAACTCAATGGATCACACCGAGTTCCAGAAAGATTTAAGGAACACTTCTGCAATATAGTTTTCTTCTTTAAATTTACCCCTTGTGCTTTTACTGTTGAGGTGATTTTCCCAGTAAACAAAGATACATCAACTACTCTCATACTGACCAGTAGTAGTTAATATTATAATTATAGGTTAGTAAATATGTTAAAGAGGTATGAAATCCATACCCCAATAATTAGACAAGATAAAATTGGGTCGATCGGGTCAAACATTTAGCAACAACAACTGTATTATCTTATTTTTTCTTTTTATCGTACTCTTTTACAACTGTTGTTTATTGAATACTTGTACAAGTACATCTGCATGGAAACCAATACTTTTTTCCAGAAATGTTAATTGATAAACAGTTTACCCAAATAGGTTAATACAGATTACAGTATTACTAGATTACTTTTTTCGTAGTTAGTGACATCACCGACAACATCTTCTCTTGGTTTATTGTACACCATAATTTCCATATCTGTATGAGATAAAACTCATTTAACTCATTCGCAATCAGTTGCTATTTCAATTTCTTTTTCTATTGATACTGTAGGTTGTTATCAAGATATGGAAACAAAGGAAACAATTTAAATTAAACAAGAGTGATTTTACAATATTGGAATTAGGAACTCTCAGATGGCATATTAGCAATTAGTCCCAAAAGACAGGCATCTAATTTTCTCCATTAAATATCCCTCATTTCAATTAATTATTCCTTATACCTTTGATAGGTATTTGTTTAAATTGAACTTTAAAAGATTGATTGATTATTGGATTCCTTTTCAAGAATGGTGTAGTGTGGTTTGTATGTGGAACCCAAACACCCATTGACGCGCAAAACCCTTTATTAGGTACCAATATGGTAAATTTGCAAAAGTAAAAAGAAACACATCGATGTGTAATTATTAACCTCTGATATCTGACCAGCAAGAGAGTCACATTTCACCGAATTTAATTGATATGGATCAATTACAAGAAGATAAAGATATCGGGGAATTTAAGGCCCTTACGGCAGTTCTAACTGCACAGCTGAAATACGAACAATGGGCCAAAACCCATCTTCTTAAACCAAAGACTCAGAAATGGCAATCATTGACATCTGAAGAACAGAAACTGCTAAGTTGGTTCCCTGAATATTTACAAAGATTAGAGCATTCAATTGAAATTAATTCAGAATTCTTTACAAAGTTAGCGGAGACTGTGGCCGAGGGATGGGGTGCTGGAGTCAATCCAACAAAATGGTCAGATTGTACATTGCAAGATTTGGATAAAGTAAGAGGGATAATGATCCAGTACGTGAGGGAATGGTCCGAATTAGGGCACGATGAAAGACAAGAATCATTTGGTCGTATATTGAAGTTCTGTGAAGAGCAGTTCCCAGATGTGGTCAACAGACAAAATTTGGAAGTGTTGGTGCCAGGTGCTGGGTTAGGTAGATTAGTCATTGAATTTGTCAAGAGAGGATTCAGAACTCAAGGTAACGAGTTCTCGTATCATATGTTACTCAATTCTAGTTATATTTTGAATTCAACTTACTGTGCTAACAGTTTTATTGTTTGCCCCTTCATCCACAAGTCATCCAATGTGGCAAAGAGAAACTATCAATTGAGACAAGTTTTCTTTCCTGATTTCAATCCAGGAGACGTGTCCTTTATCAACAAAGAGTATCCACAGATCCCAGTGGGTGAACTAATGTCAATGGCTGCTGGATCGTTTGTTGATTTATATGGACCTACAGATCTAGGGAAAATTACAGAGACTTACTCTAATGATCCAGAGGCATCACAATTTAGAGTAGAAAACAAAGATAAATTTGACGTCGTTGCCACATGTTTTTTCTTGGATACAGCTACTAATATCATAGATTATTTGAAATCCATTAAACATTGTTTGAAACCAGATGGCTATTGGGTTAATTTTGGTCCTCTTTTGTGGCATTATGAAGACGATGATGATATTGTTAACATAACTGTCATTGACTCTGAGACCAAACAAAAGACCCAAGTCCCAACGCCTATGAAAGGATTAGAATTGTCAAAGGAAGATTTAATACAGTTAATAAAAGATATGGGATTTAACTTCATCAAACATGAATCCAACATTGAAACTACATATGGTGGTGACAACCTTTCCCTTGGAGGATGGAAATATGAATGCGAGTTTTGGGTATGCCAAAAGACCTAAACTTATTTTTACCTCTCCCTATATTTTCTACTTATATTTATATGATAATATATGATAATGTACTTTATAATTTCACAATAATAAAATAAAATGTAAACACTAAACAAATTGTTCCATTGGCACTGGACTACAATAACCTATTGATTTCTGCCAATCAGTTAAACTACCGCCAACTTCAACCAGAGGAGAGGCCAAATCGATACCAGATAGAGTCAATTGAGATCTACTGCTTGCAAGATAACTAAAAGAGAGCTTTGCAATGCCAGCAGTGATGAATTTTAACGAATTACCCTGAGATTTGTAATACTTAAACAACTCCTTACCTAGCACTACTTGAGACTCACCACTTTTCTTGATTATCTGTTCCAATTTATCTCTCTTAATTGGTAAACCAGCAGCGGATAAGAACGCATAAATTCTAATAGGTTTCAACTTCGATTCTCTGTCTTCTATGGATAATTTAGAATTCAACATTACAGAGACTTTAGATCGGGAAGGAGAATTTGGCAAGAAGAAGTTTTCAACAAACTTGCAAAATTCTGCTTGCGTTAACCTTTCAATTATGGTGCTGTCTATCAAATCATCACCAGAAGCATCTTGAGAGAATCTATAAGATCTATTCCAAATTTGATCCCAATAACCTTGGTGCTGCTTTAGAATCTTGCTTGATCCAAGACTACCAAAGGAATCGGCACTGAGACTAGTTAACCCACCCCCGTTTGCATTCAATTTCTGATTGGCATTCGAAATGTTATTCAAGAAGCTGCATATCATATTTTGCTGGAAATCAACCTTTTTTAACATTTGAAGGAACCCATGGTACCATTCAAGGACTATTTCCTCTAACTTTGAATCTAGGTCATCTGCTGAATGTTCACCTGACATAATAGTTACATGAATACCCACAGTTTTTCTTAGAGTTCGTAAACCAACAAATACAGCATACCCTAACTGGTATTGAGTTCTGATTTTAGGCAGAAATGTAATAGACAGCACAAATGAGAGGAATTTTGTGAGGGTTCTAATATACACATCATTTCTGGTGCCAATTTGAACAAAGTATACCAGAGCATTTGTCTCGTCCACGGATGGCCTGTGAATAGAATAGTTTGATCCTGGCAGCAACATCACTGTGGATGATTGTTGGTATGTATAACCGCTAAATTTCTTAATTAACGATTCCAATGAGTAGAACAAATCGTCGTGGTATGTTTTTTCCGTTACATCACCATGTAGAAGACAACTCAAATAACAATTATCGAATAAATAACTAGCTGACGTGGAAGTGGTATCATAGTCTAGTTCTTCTAAGGCTTCAAATCGATCATCTAAATCCCACGTATTTTGCTCCATCAATGCAGCCAATCCCAAAGATGCAATAACATAAGATGGATAATCTTTTAATTCATGGTACTTTGAGTTGATTCTTACTCTAGATGCTCTGAAATCTGCAGCTTTAACGAGAGAGTTAAAGTTACAGGTTATTTCTTTCAACTCTTGAGCAACACACTTCAACACGTGAAATATGTTAGCACTAGGTCCAGATATGTGCACCACGATTCCAAATTCACCCTTGACAGATGGAAATAAAGCATAGTTGTAATTCAATACCAACGATGGATACAAAATGGCTCTTAACCGTTGTTTCACCAAATCACAGATAATTTCCAAAATCAGGGCCTTGCTGCAATCTAAGGGTATCTCTGTGTTCACGATTTCTAAACTTAAAAATGCTTTATCTTGATAAGTTTGATCAGTTTCCTTTTTCAACCACAATTGGAATCCCTCACTGTTTAAAAACATGATAGGAATTGATGCCGCTGATTGATTTTGACACGAGTAACCTAATGTCGAATTATTTGACAAGTCATGCAATGTTTTCAGAATAGACAATTGAAACTTCACTTCCGGTGGACAAAACTGATTAGGTCTAATGAACCGAAATGGGAACATTATCTCATTGAGATGGATCAATGAAATCTTTGAAATTGTATATGAAAATCCAAAGTACTGGTCTTGTTCCAATTGTGATGAGCAATCAAAGGCTCTTGTTGTTTTTAATTCCGACTCATTTCCTGCTACTGCAATCAATAATCTGGAAGGTAAAATTGTATTTTTGATAAAATTCCTGAATTTACTTGACTGCTGTAACCACCATTTTTTCGAAAACTCGGTTTCACCGTATGCACCAAGGAAGCCGGTTGATTCATCAAAACTTGGGACTCCTCTTAAAACCCATTTTCCCATTAAACTTTGATTCTCTAACAGGTTTTTGCATATATCCCTAAGCTCATTGGCGGTTAGATTTGGAGCGTCTTCGTGTAGAAAATTGTATAAATCAATGCCATGTACTTGGGACAACAATTTAGGCAAGTACTTACCAGCTTGAGAATCACATAAAAATTCGATGTAATTAAACAATAATGACAATATATGATCGATATTTCTTGATCCCACTGAGGTTAGTTTCAATTGAAGTTCTAACGCATCACACTGTATCGTTATTTCGGGGGTTAATGTCGATAAATCCTTAATATAACCTAATTCAAATAATTTGGAGCAGAATGAAGTATCACTTTCATCACCCAAAATGCTGCACCACCAGTTCATGTATAATGACTTTTCAAGTCTGGTCAAGTTATCGTCAAAATATTCAGGCACGATGAATACTAATCTCAATAAAGAACTCTTTGTATCATTCTTTATGAATATTGCCCTTTCCAAGGTGGTACTATTAAAGGGCAAACAGTTGTATCGGTGTTTCCAACACTGCACAACGATGTTTACACTAGATAGATTGGAATTTGCTGATACGATTGGTGTTGTTGGTGATTTGCTCCTTTTCAACTCACGTAATAATGGTTTACGTGATGAGTTGGAGGGAATATCTGAGAAGATAGAAACAGCGAGTTTTTGCAGGGCATTCAAAGATTGAGGACCCTTGATAACTAGTGACATTTTCTCCGAACTGTATTCAGTGTCAAAAAACTCCTTTAATCTGTCTCTTATATTAATGTTTTTCGAATTAGCTAGTTCATTTAATGTGTAGAAGTTCCCAGTGGTGAATCTACGGAATTGATGATTTCGATCAGCTAATAATCTCAATCCATGATAAGTGATTCTATTCACCGATGAACAATTGTTGGTGTGTTCATTATCTACTGCTATCACTTCCCGTTTAATGTAATTCTGGTTGAACAGTGGGGATTTAAAATAAGACGAAAAAACTTTCAGAATGAACGTGAACAGAGGTTCATTGTTCTTTAGAGGTGAGTTTTTGTTGACGGGCACTTCGAAGTAATAGGTGGTCTTTTCAGCAACAGTGACGGCATTCAACTGACCTCCAGATTGATAAACAGTTTTCTTGTAAAGATCAGCTTCAGGGTAATCCTTAGAACTGACACAGACCATATGTTCACACAGATGAGCTAAACCTGGTACGTCATCAGGGTCAGCGTGATGCCCGGTACCGACAGATAAAGAACAAGATGTGACATCTTCTGTCGGATCAGAGATCAAGAATACCAGTATCCCATTGGGTAATTGGATAAACTTATGAGATCTAGATCCCATCGATATTGGAACGTATGGTTTATCATCGAATGTTTGAATCCCTAGAGACATGGTCCAAAATAATTTGAATGAAAGAGAACTAATAGATACCACAAGTGTGACACATCATGGAAACAAGATACAGTGTGTTCATTTTAGAAACTAGTTTTTCATAATTAGAAGTATATAGTCTACGAATTTTCATCGACTTCATACTGTCTTGCAGAATGTTAATGGATAAGTCATTTCCAACAGCTTAACACAACAATCCAACCCAATTGAATATTTCCTATTTGGGATACCACAATGTGATCTCAGATTAGCCGTATGGCACGACCCTTTCGGGTCGATCGATCGACGCGACTATTTAATTTGATTTTTTTATCTTCACGTGATCTTACCTATAAGAAGCAATATTGACCAATTCAAACGAAATGGCCTATGGATGTGAATACATTAACAACAACTCCAACTGATGTTCAAATATAATGGTTAACTATTGTATCAATTGTGTTACCATTCAGTTTGTGAACGGTGTCATTTCTCTTGAAGATTGATTGGCTTGTAATTGTTGCTCACATGTTGCTGTGTACCTCTTTACTGGTTTAAACTTTAAAACTTTTAAAAAAAATACTGCCTGGATGTCTCAGTAAATGATTAGATAGTAATATACTAGCATTACTGTAATACATATTCATTGAATAGCACTAAAAAGACGAAGCAACACCAACGATTGTAGTCCACCATTTTAAAACAACAAAACCCACATAGATAAAATAAACAAAACAAAAAAACAAAAAAAAAAACTCTGCCATTTATAAACCCCGTGCCAATACCGTTTACAGCCAGCCAGCCAGCCAAAAAAAGAAATAAGAAAAAGACGAAATTGAAAGGGAAGACATAAAGAGATTATTATCAAGTTGTTATCTTTCAACCTTTTTTTAAGATCTAAATCGAATTTAATTTCAGGTACAATATTTTAAACAAAACGGATACCGGTGACAGTTACACCAATAATAAGGTTATCATCAATTCAATACTGAACTCAACGTCAATAGTCACTGTCAAAATTTCTATACACAATATAAGATAAGCCAACTGTATATAGAACGACTGATTACTACCATTGCCACTGTCTATATTCACACATAATCAACACCACTCGGTCATTCAAATACACATTTAAGCTCATACATACACTACACATACACACAAATACCATGTCTGCCAATAAACAAACTTCAGTGAAACTAGTGCTCTTGGGTGAAGCTGCTGTGGGTAAATCATCATTAGTGTTGAGATTTGTCTCCAATGATTTCCAAGAGAATAAAGAACCAACCATTGGTGCCGCATTTTTAACCCAACGTTGCACCATAGGATCAAAGACTATTAAATTTGAAATTTGGGATACAGCCGGTCAAGAGAGATTTGCCAACTTGGCTCCATTGTACTACAGAAACGCACAAGCTGCTCTAGTGGTTTATGATGTGACCAAACCAGCAAGTTTCATCAAGGCTAGACGGTGGGTCAATGAGTTACGTGAAAACGCCAGCAAAAACATCATCATTGCATTAGTTGGAAATAAATACGATTTGGTGTTGTCTGAGGAAACAGGTGAAGAAATAGAGGGAGCCAGAAAAGTGTCCATCGAGGAGGGTCAAAATCTAGCCGATGAAGAAGGCTTGCTGTTCTTTGAAACATCAGCAAAGACATCATACAACGTCAGTGAAGTGTTTGTCGCCATCGGTGAAAAGATCCCAGAATCATCAGGTAAGAATAACAACAATGACCGTAGCCAAGGAGGATCTGGTGATCGAAGAATTGATTTGAACACACCTGTGGAATCTAATCTGAACAATCAAAACTGTGCATGTTAGAATAGGACAGAAACGTTTTTCATCAACAGAACATCTAAATCAATGGAAACAAAATTAAAAAAAAAAGCAACTAAGACTTTTTTTCCTTCTTTCTTCTCTTTTTCTACACACATTTCATTTGATCTCCCTTAATTCATTCAGTCATTCATTAATTCAATTAAATATTTATATCAAATACTTACATTCGTTTAATCTGTTTATACCAATTCGGTTTTAATTATTTTTGGTGTACTCAGTTTTTTGAGATTGTGTTTTCTTTTTTCATCTATTTTTTTAACCAGGTTATCATTTGTCATTTTGTGTTTTTATTTTGTTTTTTCTTTGTTTTTCTTTAAACTAAACTTTACTGGGGCTTACTACTATTTAAATGAATGTTACTTTCTCTTTTGGATACTAGTGTTTATTGTTTATTATCTTTTTTTTATCTTTATCACTTGTTTTTACCTTTTACTTCTGCAACCTTGTCACATAAATTTAACCAATATCCAATGTGTATTGTGTTGTAAGAAAAACATTAATATCTTTCTCTCCATATATTTCTTTTTCCTCTCATCATATATTGTTGCTTTTCTTACTTATAATGTTTGTTTGACTTTGTTATTCTTTTCTTGTTAAATTTTATTGTTTTCAATATACATTAAACTATTTAATTATTGTTACATTTACTATGTAAAAGGAACTAGGACCTAGAAGCTATGTTATTAATAATATAAAGATAAATAATTCAAAAAAAACAGTCATTACACATTATAATTTTGGTTTGACATCCTTATCCAATCCACCTCTAGTGGCGCCTCTGTTGATTTCCAAAGAACCAGATGGTCGTTCGTTCTTTTCAAGATCAGAGAAGAACACCACAGTGACAGTTAAATCATCTCTGTACCGTCTACTCAATGGAGATGGAATGCTAACAAGCATGTTAACATCATCCTTGTAACCACCATTACTCAATGCGTTTCTCACTAAATGTGTGGCGACATTTTCGTCTTCAAGAATGTAACCTTGTTGAGATGACTTTCTTCTGAATGGTTGCTTTTGTTTGGCAGAACTATCGGAGATGTCAACAACAGTTGGTAGTTTCTTGTCCTTAGATTTAGGCCACACAGAGTCAATTAAAGAGGACTTTTGTTTGATCATTTTTTTGTTCTCCATCCATTTAACAACTAATCCAACAATCTCTTCGTTGCTTAACATTTCATATAACCCATCAGATGCCATCACTAAAAAGTCATGTTCACCTGTTTTGATCTCAGTTGTGGTGATCACAGGTTCAGCAGTAACATATGGAGGAGTCTTCAAATTGGCAGGTGATTGTCTGCCAAAGAATTGGTTGTACACCTTAGCTTGAATGTCCTTTGTCCATTTGTAACGAGCATCACCAAATGCTCTACTTGGTTCCAATGATCCCAACACTCTACCGTTTGTCACGACATTTGGTTCATTTGGATGTTCACTTAAAAGTTTAGCCACTTCAGTTGGGTTAGAACCAGTTTGGTCAACACTCAATGCATTGACAGTCCATTGGTTTTCTTCATTCAATGAACCCAACAATGCTCTAGAATCACCAGTGACAGCAACTTTCAATTGTTTGTTATGAGAATCGTAAAACGACATCAAAGCACATGATCCGGACAGTGCAGGCATCAACACTTCAGCAGCAGCAGCCTTATTACTTGGAGTCTCCAATAATTTAGTTACGTTCTTCTTGACAATTTCATCATCTAATTTTAAGAAACCAGTCTTGATAGCCTTGTCAATGACTTCATTGGATGGAACCAATCTTAAACTTTTATCAGTGACTTTGTAAACATTGTTCAATTCAGCAATGACATAATCTAATAAATTATCTCTCAATTTAGCAGATGTGTTCCAACCAGCATGACCGTCAAACACAGACCAAAAATACCAATCTGCGTCAACTTTTTGGTTGTTATTCAATATATCTTGAATTGGCACTTGAATGATCTTCTCTGATCTGTCATCTTCAATTGGGTTATTACTTGGTAATTGACAAATATCATATCTGATGACCCCCTTGCCTCTGTTAACATTGTAACTCTCTTCGAATGATCTTAATCTTTTAGACACTTCTTCCTCAGTTAATAAATAAATACCTTGTTTATGTTGTTGTTGAGATGCACCACCGGAACTCAATGAATTTGTAGTAGAGGTGGAAAAGAATTGCTTTGAATCGACACTGGATTGTTTATTTTGAATCAAATTACCATTGGCATCAGTGTTGGAAAATGAATCGGATAAAAGACCATTTTTAGTAACAGCCATGTATGAAGTGGCTAACAACAATCCGGAAGCTAATGCAATGGAGAATTCCCGTCTCATTCTTTTCACAGTTGGTTGTCTTTGATGTTGTAATTGTTGATGTTGGTAAAATTGAAAGGACAGAGTTCTTGATGTGTGGATTCCACGCACTTGATCACGTCTTTTAGCAAGGTATTGTTTACTTAACTTTCTTTGTAACTGACCTTGACGAGCCTTGGTTTTCAAGGATTGCTTAACCAGATTGACTAATTGCATATTAAACAATGGATTCACTAAGAAGGTACGAGTGTTGATACCCTCTTCTAAACTTATCTAAACAGTGAAAAGGGAATCCCATTTTCAAATACTTTAAGAAGTCTGTGTTCTGGTGCTGTTCCTGACCGAGGTACGCTTCAATACTGACACATGAACTGAAATTGGCAGTCTACCCCAAAAACATGGTCGTGTGCTGAAATCAATTTTGATTTTTTTTTTCACAATTTTCTTTGACAAGCTTTAATGGATATCATCAGAAGAGACAAAGTTCAATCAATGACAGGGGTAAAGTTCATTTAGTGATAAACTAGTTTTGAGATTCTAAACTCTGAGAGATTTCTGATCTGTCATTGTGAAATTATAAATTATTTAATATGCCTCCAAAGAACAACAAGGATCAAAGAAAGCAAAAGGAAGCTGAAAAGAAGGCTAAGGCCAAGAAGATTGCCAAAAGTAATGAGGATAAGACATTTGGTTTAAAGAACAAGAATAAGTCTAAAAAGGTGCAACAACACATTGCTCAAGTGACAAACACTGGTGATGTCAAGAGACAAATGGAATTGGAAAAGAGAAGAGCCGCTGAAAAGAAGGCCGCTGAAGAAGCTAAGAAGGAAGCCGCTAAATTGTTACAATCATCAATACCTGCACAAAAGATCCCATTCGGTGTGGATCCAAAGTCTATTCTTTGTCAATTTTTCAAGGCAGGTGCATGTACCAGAGGTAAGAACTGTAAATTCTCCCATGATTTGGATGTGGGTAGAAAGGCGGTGAAGAGAGACTTGTACACGGATGATAGAGATGAGAAGGAAAATGATACCATGGACAATTGGGATGAAGAGAAACTTAGAAAGGTCATTCTCTCCAAGCATGGTAACCCTAAAACTACCACTGACATTGTGTGTAAGCATTTCATCAAGGCTGTGGAAGATGGTAAATATGGTTGGTTTTGGACCTGTCCTGATTCAGATCCAAAGAATAAGATTGAATGTAAGTACAGACACTCTCTTCCACCAGGATTCGTGTTGAAGACCAAGGAACAAAGAAGATTGGAGAAGTTGGCTGCCGAGAATGAACCTGTCATCACATTGGAAGAGTTCATTGAAACTCAAAGAGGACAATTGTCAAAGGATAAATTAACGCCAATAACACCAGAGACTTTCCATAAGTGGAAGGTGGAACACAGACAAAAGAGATTAAACGAAAAGGCCAAGGTAGACGCTGCAAAGAGTACTTTGACAGGTAAACAAATCATTGAACAAAAGTTCCAAGACAAGTATTACAAGGAAGAAGAAATCGGTAATGACAAGGGTACCGAACTGGATATGACTGCATTCAAGAAGGAATTGCACGACATTGAAGCTGCTGAAGACGACGAAGAAGAAATCAAAGATTATGGTGATGGTTCTACAGCTTTCTCTGAGGCAAACTCATAGAGCAGATGTGTTGAATTATTTTTTATAAAGGAAAAGCATTCATATAATCTAGATGGGATGTGGGTTTCTTCTGTGTACAAATACTCTTTTCTTTACAATTATTAATCGAATTAATTTACATGAACATATAATTATCTTGTATATTCATTGACTGTAAGTAAAATGATTTCAAAATCGTAGAGTTTAATTATACTCAGCGTAGCATTTATTATATATATGGTGCGAGTTAGACCAAAAGAGCCCTTTGGGGGTCTTCCCAGTAAGTTGATGTCGTGTATCCTGAAGTGACCTTAGTAAAGCAAATACTCTGTAGCAAAATCGAATGCAACTCCTCAATGTCTAAGACTTTGATATATCTATCTGAAAATTCCATACGGAGATAAGAACCGCTGACTAAGAAAACTAAACCAAACTTGCACAAAACCATATTCAAATCCTGCATCTGCTGCCTATTTTGAGCATGAAAGTGGTTTAGGGTTTTATACTATGTAACTTTTTCACTGTGACAATCACCCTATGGGTAAGTCTATCTGTTCCACAAAAGAAAGACCGGAAATTATGTCAGGGGAAGTAAAGAAAGATCGGAAACCTTACTAACTACTGAGACTAGTTATGAAATGATCGGAAACCAAAACAAGAAACAAGACAACACGAGAACAAAAGAAATAAAGATAAAGAGGTGAACACAGTTGGAGATTAACCACATAGCCCCTTTTCATAACAAGAGGACGAAATAGAGCAAAAGGACAAAAGAGGGAAAAGAGGAGAAAGAGAACAAAAGGATATGAGAACAAAAGCAAAAACAAAATCCTAGAACCAGCCACCCTTTTGTTCTTATGTTCTTTTGTTCTTTTGTTTTTCCAATTAAGGAAACAAAAGCAAACCAAAACCTCCCAAGCCATCAAACCTTTTGTTATGTAAAACTAGCTATGCCTAGAAGAAAAGAGCAGATCACAAAAACAAAAGCTCTTGTGCTCTTGTGCCCTTGTTTCAAACAGTTGCTATATCATTTTCAATTCCTTCCTAATTTGGAATATCTTAAATGCACATACAGTCGACTGAACCCACTATACATTATATAATAGTCGGCATAACTTATATTATGGTTTACAACTTCAGTTATAAATATTTAACTATTGTCATGGTTATAATTACCAAAATGGAAAGATAAACCGTTTACCCAGCTTCCAATAAAAAGTATGCACGTGACCACGGTAGCTTGAACGCAAATTAGATAAAGACCCATATAGAATTACATAAACACAATAGGTATTCACAAATATTTAGTTCTTGTTATACATTCTTAGTTTAAATTTACTTGATAGAGTTTTTCGAATAGTGTTTCTTTTATTTAAGCATACCAAATAATAGTGGCAATTATTACGATTATAGCTGAATAAGTAACGAGAGAACTATATAACTATTATATCGACAAATAGGGGAATCTTGATTACCTTGTAATTCACATACTTAGTAAATTAATCCACAGTAAAATTCAGAGTACGTCAGTTATTCAACAACGAAGATTAATCACAAACCAAAATAAACGACGGTCATCTACGGTCACAGAAAACTACACCAACTAGAACAGGAGAAGTTTGAATTGGAAACAATCAAGTCCTTTTGTTCTCATGTTTTCAAAAATTATATAAACCTACCTGACTCCCCCTTTCCCTAGAATTTTATTGTTTTTCTTTTGTACCTTGTTTTTTCTCGTGTTTTTTCTTTGTTTTTCTCTTTTTTCATACGTTAAGTCAATATCATTCGGTCAACTTATCAATAGAGTATTCACACAGACAATAACATCATTGAACATCAACCACAACAATGTCTTTACATTTCAATTGATAGCACATCACACAACACCAACAATCTGATGTACAATTCTGATACCATTACATTACACATCATCAACAATTTATCAATGGAAAGTTCAACAGTTCAGTGGTTCAATTGGTAACTTCAATAGGGATAGGTGCTATGCTGTCAGTTTGGTTTTTTTTTTGCATATAAACGAATGGACATTGACGTATACTATAATAAAGAAAAAAAATTGCAAGTTGAAATTAATTTTCGTATACTGTATTTTCATATAAGTCAAATTTGATTCCTTAAAGATTTGAAGTATTTAAAACATTGTCGATACATTGATTGACTACAATATACACTACATGTTAACTCTTTCAAGAGAAAAAATATATATATATTTCGAATAGAGTATGCCAGGATAAGAAAAACAACAATCAGTCTAAAGTGAAAAAAAAATATACGTAAAAATCATGTCAAATAAACCTATAGATCAATTAGATCTTCATTTGGAGTTTGTGGTGGTGTAGAATCCTGCTTCACCTTGTCACCATGAAGATGGTGTTTATGATGGTGGGACTTTTTGTGTTTATGTTTATGATTCTTTTGCTCATCCATTTTCTTCTGTTGTCTCTTTAATTCATATTTAACTAATTTCAAAGAGGAATCCATGACATCTTGAGGGTCCCACCAAAATTTGAAATCAATGTGAATAGGTAAATCATTAACCACTCTGCTGATTCTATCCTTCCAAAGGACTCTTCTTTTATCAAATGGTTCATCAGATCCGACTCCGTATTCACCAGCGGTTGGGTTGTTGTATTCGTTTTGTGTAGCACCCCAGAATTGGATTTTAGATGGTAACGCCTGTTGTTGTTGTGTGTGGGTATTACCTCCATCCTCTGACCCTGATGTAGCGATAGTGTTTGTTCTTTTAGGTAATGGAGGAGGGATAGGTGATTTAATTGGTTTCCCGTCTCTTGGATCATTTCCCGTGACATCATCTGTTTCTTCTTCATGGATGATCGGTTCTCCTCTGAGTCTGTCAGGCTTGGATGGTAATATTGGAGGGATTTTCTTACTCTTTGAGCTTGTTTCACTGTCAATCGTGGAATCCATGGAAGTATCGGCACTTCCCTCAGATGCTGCAGATTGTTGTCTGACCATTCTAACCTCCAACATGGACAACAATTCCTTGTACACTTTCGAGTCCTCATTAAATGATGAAAATGCACCAGTCAATGCTCTAATGTAAATGGCCAGCACTTTATTTGGAAACAAGCTGGCAATGGTCAGATATGCTTCAATGTCTTGTTCACCAGAGTCACCAATGAGAATAAACTTCCGATGAGGAAAATCTTGGATGATCTTCATCAAAGTGTCCTTTTTCCGCTCTGATGATGGTTGCATAAACGTTTGAATCAAATTACCAGAGTATTGTCTTAAATGAATGGAATCAGCAGGTAATCCAACATAGTCAATGTACGACGACACGACATTGTACACTTGCCAGGGGGAATTGGACACATAGTGGAAATGGCAATACCCATCAGTTTTCAAATTGTTAAACCAATCACCGATCCTTGGCACTTCACATTCACTGAATTCCTTGGAAAAAATGTTTCTAAACACTTCCCGACGTTCACCAATGACACCAGTGATTCTAATTGTATCATCAACGTCACTAATGACACTGACCCCGTGTTGGTCGATCGGATCAGCCTTCTTTGTCTCCATGATATCTGGATTTAGCACCGATGACACAACTGCATACGATGGTGGGTACGATGTGGCGATGGAGATTTGGAAAAACCCAATGGCATCTGTGTACAAGTTAGCACCTAGTGTATGATCCACCTCCACGTCTGATCCAATGGTGATCTTGATCGGGGTCTTTGGCACTGATCTGGCAATGACACCCTCCAACCGTTTCTTAATGGTATCAGTTTGTGATGTCATCGACAAGTTAGACGAAGAATTCGCCGATGAAATCGATGACGAGTCAGAGTCAATTGTATCTGTCGTTTTAATCTCTGGATTGATCAAAGAGTCCTCGAGTTCAGATTCAAATTGGTTAACCATAGCTGTTGGCACAGATGAATTAGCCTTTGCCAGTCTTTGCACCAACGATATTAGTAATTTGTTCTTTCTGTTCATCAATCCAGGCGATGTCACACTACCAGAGATGTCAGTGACGTACTCAGATCCAGTGAACCTGGAATACGTTTGGTACAATTGAATCTCAGCATCGTGTGGGATCTCAGTCGCCAGTGGGATCGTTGCTGCATTCGACTCATCTGATGTCAATCCCTGGAACGCCGTGGATATACTCTTGTAATACGATGAATCCTTGGTTGTCTTAACGGCACTTAACAATTTCTGCTTTCCCAGAGAGAAATACGATGATAAACTTGAATCATCATCGTCGTCGTCTTGAATGATCGGATCGGACCCAGATGCCGATGGTCGTTGTGGTTGTGGTTGTGGTTGCGATTGCTGTGGATGGGTAGGTGGTGGTCGTCTGTTATTAGCCATTATCTGATTGTTTAATTGAGTCAATTGAGCTTGCTGTTCCTCTGAACTTAAAAGAAAAAAGTAAATTTGATCCTTTTTAGACCCTGAAAGTTTCTTAAACACGTTATACAGTAAAGTGTTATGTTTTCGTTTGAAATTGAAATAAAGTAAATTTCTCAATTGATTTATTACCTTCAATTTTGGAATTTTTTTTTAGTAAAACGATATTTTAATTTACAATTAAAATATCAACGATGATAGAATGGTAATAGTGTGGATCCGTTAAAATACAAACGAAACCGAAACAAAACGTAAAGTTTAATATATATACACTGTGAAAGAAGCAATTCTAGTTATATAATATTATAAGAGCAGTCAAAAGGTTTTGTATGGGGAAAAAAAGAAATTTTTTTTTTTTTGAAATTTCTTTGACGTTTGCTGTTTGTTATGTTTAGGTAATATATACGTGGATGGAGGTTTATTTCAAAAGTTAAGTAAAAGTAAAGTAAAGTAAAGTATATATATATATATATATCTGGATGGTGATTTGATGGAAAATTTCAAATTCAATTGGAAATTGTGTGGTACGTATATTTTCAATTCAAACTGGATGTGATAGGAACAATGGGTTGTAAAATGTTGTAAGACACATTTACTGCATTAATGTATGTGATGTATGTGTGAATGTATGTGTGTTAGTTAGTCAACCCTACACCAAAAAGAGGAATGTCTATATTGTCCCTACACTCACACTCAAGAATTAAATACCAATTCTTTTTATTTATCATTGGATTGAATTGATGTAAATTAGGTATTATCTGACACTATGGATGGTAGAACGATAATGGCATTACCGGGCTCTGTGTACTATGGTATAGTAAAAGTAAATAGAATGTATCATTGAAGCCAAACAATCCTCAAAACAACCCACTACTAACATTCTATCTACCATGGCTACAAATATATATATATGTATGTATATATATATGTATATTTATGACTTAGTACCAATTTCCACCATACAAAATGAAATCAAATCACCCATCGACCCAACAATACACATTGTAAGAGATGATTCAGATGATTCAATTTCCCAGTCGCTTAAAAACATTTTTTTCCAACGTTTCTGGGGGAGGAAGGGTTTACATATATTTTTATAAAGGATAAAGTTACTTTATTTGTTTTACTTTGTTTCGGATTTAATCAATCAATGAACCAATCAACTTAAACAATCAATTCATATACTTGCAACAATGATCGTGATAATTTTATCGATACTACTGGCCATATTGGTTTCATTGAGAACATTCACATTACAAATTGAAGGATACTTGGAAACGTACAAGAAATCAAGAACGAGAACAGTTTCTAGGTACATTTACAACAAATACCTTCAATTCGAATCCATCTGCACGGTGATGTTAAACCAATTCATCTTCAACCCCACTGTGCAAAACACTAAGATCAAAGGTGAATTAGCTGGGGAATTACACACATTGATGGTGTACCCGATCAAATCAGCTACCAAGGGACTCAAAGTCGACAAATGGGAGATCACTGAATTTGGTTTCAAATACGATAGACAATTCGCTTTCGCCAGATTCGATGCCAGTAAGGGTCATTACATCAAAGTCACATTGAAGGATTGTCCGAAATTGTACCATTTAGACATTGTCAATTTCGACAACGACAAGAAACAATTCAATTTGAGTTACTTTGATCGTGTGACAAACCAAACAGAACGGTTCTCTGTACCATGTGAAATCACAGATGAATTCGTGGAGAAATACTCATCCAATGGATTGCAAGAACAACCGTATATGTTATGGGCTACTATGTACAATTGCTATGTGTTGGATAAATTCCTCACTGATGGGTTTAAAAAAACCTTTGATATGCCAGAGGGGACGGTGTTGCTTTGCTCTAAAAACGGGAAACCGTGCAACTGTGGAGTGGCCAAAAACACTGTGAGAAGAACGTATTTCCAAGATTATTTCCCCATTATGCTTTGCTCCGTGGAATCGTTCAACAAAATCAAAGAAACCCATCCAAAGGAATCAGAGTATTTGGAATTGGAAGCATTCAGACCAAACGTCATCATCAGTGGCATAGAGAGACCATTCTTCGAGGAGATGTTCTCCGAATTCCATGTGTTACACCCAGGAACGGGGGAAAGACATCCAATGAACGCATTTATGAAATGTGCCAATTGTACATTACCTAACATTAACAGACAAAAGGGGCAATTCGAAACTAATGGTATAGTGAAGAAACTAGCTGGTTGGAGACGTGTCGACGAATGTTACCCATTTTATTCGTACTTTGGCATGTACGTGGTCAACCATGATAGTGGATACACCATTCATAAAGGAGATTTAATTGATTTGATCTCTAAAAAGGCAAAGATCTGTGATGTTAACCCATTTTATTAATGATAAATGAACAAAATCAATTCAAAAAAAAAATGCGTTCCCAATCGGGTAATACAAAGCGAGAGGAAGAGAGAGAGAAAAAAAGCGGAAAAAACGTCAAAGATATATATACAAAATGACAGTTCATAACATCTTCTTTTGATTTTCTTTTTCTTGTGTAGTTGTATTCTTTTTTTTTTCTTTTCTTTTATCAAAATAATTAATATACATATATATATATATAGGTACTATGAAGTCAATCATCCTATCAACCATTGTCGTGCTCGGCTTGGTAATACTCGGTGGGTCATATGCAATAATCAACCACTATTCCGATGACATTGAAAAATACCTGGAAACTCCAAAGAAGTTTAAACACAAGAAAACAATCAGATCAGTGTACAACAATTACCTGTGGGTCAGATCTAAATGCATCATCATGTACCATACTTGGATTCACCCAACTACCACTGGTGTCATTGGTGAATTCGGTGGGACAGTGGACCATTTACTGGTTTACCCCATCAAGTCTGCCACTACGGGATTGAAAGTCGATAAGTGGCAAGTGGGGAGGAACGGGTTGAAGTACGATAGAATGTACATGATATCTGTGTTCAAAAAGGAAACCGGTTGTTACGAACCAATCACTCAAAGAGAAGCACCAAAATTAGTCACATTGAAGATTAAAAAATTCGACTCAGAGAAGAAGACGTTCATATTTGAATACATGGATGTGACCACTGACTCCTTACAAACGGTGGTGTTACCATGTGAGATAACAGATGCATTCATCGAAGAGGCAAGTTCATTCGGTGTGGAGGAACGGTCTTTGAAGGTTTGGTCGTTTCGACTTCAAGGGTACGTGTTGGATAACGTGTTAACTGAAGGGTTTAAGAAATCATTTGACTTACCCGATGATGCAGTGTTGGTGTGTTCCGCTGATGGGAAACCATGTGTCAAGGGAGTGCCAAAGAAGTTATTTGGCAGTACGTTGTTCCAAGATTATTATCCATTGTTAATGGCATCTCAACAATCATTCGACGATGTCGTTAGAATGGTGGGTCCCGATGGATCATATGTGAGAATGACTTCATTCAGACCGAATGTGATCATCACAGATGTGGCTCGTCCATTCGATGAAGAGTTTTACCAAGAGTTCAATGTGTTTTCACCAACCACACCGCAAGTGAGACATCCATTCTCCACTAGTATGAAATGTTCTAGATGTTCTGTTCCCAATGTCAACCAAGACACTGGTGTTCCGGATAAGAAGGGAATGGTGAGTAAGATGATGTCAAAGGACAGACGAACTGACGATGGTAGTCCATACTCGTCCATCTTTGGGGTGTACACTGTAAGTCATCACAACGGTTTTGAATTACAGAGGGGAGATGTTGTTGATTTACTGAGTAGAAGATCAAAGAATTTACTACCAGCTGATGATCCATTTGCATGAATTAGTTAATGTTTTATAGATGAAGCGAATATTATTTATAAAAAAGAATAAGTTTAAAAAAAAAGATAAAACGAGAGAAGTAAAGACGTGTAAATATGTATGTAATGTGGATAAATAGTACAGAAAGACAATGGCAACGTAATGCATAATAATATATATATATATATATATTTGGTAGGAATGTGGTATCACTGTTAATTATAGTTTGGCTTCAATGGAGTTGTAATTCAATGAAACTCCAGAGTGGTTAATCACTTTATCTAATTGTTCCTTTGTAGCGTCCTTTAAAATGACGTGAACGTGTGGGATGGTCTTGACACTTTGCAACGATGCCCAATTTTTAAACCAGACAATGTTCTCTCTTGGAATACCCAACCAATGGCAGAAAGTCTGTTGAATGTATGATTCAATGAGAGATTTATTGTATTGAGAGATATCCCCCTTACTGGAATTAGGATCAGGTAACATCGGGGATTTGATCCAAATGCAAAGATGGGTCAAATTCTCCTCAAGGTAATATGGAAAGGTGTTTGTAGTGATTATGACATCCGATGCGTTGGCGAATGGTCTTGCATCCTTGTAATGCACCAAATTTTCAATGGCATAATTACCTGGAATCGTCAATGGAGTGTCCTTAGACACCCAAAACAATTGGTTCACCAGCAAATTAGTTGTCACATCAATGCCATTGCGTTTCAGTTTGTCCTTGAATTCATGGTATTCATTGAGACACTCTGCAGATCTGTAAAGACGTTCAATGTGTTGTGATTCGACAATTTCCTTCACTGTGGAAAAATCCATGGGAGAGTCACCGACAGACATTATATATGGGCTGTTAAGACTTTTTTTTCCTTTTATCTTTTATTTGTTTGTTTGTAGACAAAGACAAGAGACAGGCAAAGGATATACCCCTTCTATGAAACGATTCTTATATCAGTGTTAACGATAACTGAAGAATGAGAAGAAGCAAAAAGAAGGGCAAAAAGTAAAAAGTGACTCAACCATAAACATTGGTAATCAACTGAACAGCAATTATCAAGTAATTTAAATAAGAATAAGAATAAATAAAATCAAAAAAAAAACGAAAAAAAAGAAACGAGAATAAAGGTGAGAGATAAGCGAATGTTACATTTGTAACATTTGGGTGGACAGCTGCTGCACAGCCAGGGAAATGGTGTTTTAAAAGTTGGGTTGATGACTATTTGGTGGTTTAATGGATTCATTGAGAAGAAAAGGAGGGGGAGAAGGAGAAGGAGAAGGAGAAGGGAGTGAAAGTAGAGAGTAGAGTAGGTTAAAATATCGAGTTAATTACTTTGGCAGTTGACTGGTACGAACAGTTGTAAAGATGTGGATGGGAGGAGTGGAAGAGGCGAGTAAATTATAATTGTATCCGGGTTTACCGATATAGTAGATGGGTTCAATGGTCAATGGTCAAATTATCAGATTATCGAATACAAAATACAAATGGAAATAAACAAAGCAAAGCGGGAAAAAACAAACAAACCCTTAGAATGTAGGAATTGGGGCACTTAATTTGATTGATTGATTATTTATTTATTTGTTATCAGCTTCCTTTGTACGTGTCGTCCTTTATGACATAAATGTATCGATTATTCATCCATTGGCACCAGTATCTTTTGGCTCCATTAGTAACATAACATAACATAGGTAGTATCACCAAATCTCGGTTTAAATTTAATAATAAAATACCGCTTGTGTGTGTTCTATTCCCCCAACTGTTTCAATACACTCTAATCTGTTGCTGTGTATCTCCACTTCACTGTCTTTCAGTTTAACCAATCTAACATCATCATCATCCACAAAGAAATATGATATGTATCCCAGTCTAAAATTGTATATCGTTGTCTTGCTAATTGTAATTGTGATTGTAATTGACATCCTATTGTGTGGATTGTTCCCGGGAAGCCAACGCCAACGCCAATGCCAATGCCAATTCTCACCACGGGAGATTAGCAAATTCACCGCAAACCAGGAAAAATTGTGGATTGAAGAAAAGAGGACGGACAATAATGTAAAATCGGTAACAATGCTAGTGTGATGGATGTAATTGCATTGTATGTGAACAATAACGTTAATTGAATTTTCATATTGTCTGTTGAGAAGACAAAGTTACTAAGACTGCCATTTTACAATATTTAATATTTAATATTTATCAAATAGAAAGCCAAAAAGGAAAACAAGCTGATATTAGATAATATACCTGTGTCTTTTATCATCCACAATTCACAATTTCAAAGACAAGAAAATTGCTGATTTCTAAAGTGTAACAGTTTGAATTTTACACAAAGAGTGTCTTTGAAACAACAGTGAAAAATTCTCTGAAACTGAAAATTCAAATAGGAAGAACATTTTAGATTGACTTGAGTTATCAATTGATAATTGACGGAGTTTCCAGTGTTTCACCACCCGATTCTTCCATTAGAAACCGAAAACAGTTGCTAAAGATTGAAATACAAAAAAAAAAAAAAAATTTTCAATTTGGTAAGGGTCTTGTCAGGAGTAGAGACTGACAGATGATTATCAATTGGACAAGGAATGAAACGTTGGCGATCCAATTAGTGACTCTGATATCCGGTATTTTATCGTTTCTAGGAACAACTCTGTCGTTGTACTGGATTTACAGAATGCATCCTGCAGAGAAAACATACCGACATCGATTGTATCTGTATTTGATGGTCACTGATTGGATCAGAGCTGTGATTCATCTGATTTACCCCCTGTTGAGCATTCATAAACTAGTGGAGGGAGATTTCAACACTATTTACTTTCAAAAGGTACACTTTGCCACTTGTGATTTTTTCGGGTACATTACCAACTCCACGTTTATCTCCAGTGACTTGGTCATTGCCATGATCGCTGTGCACACAGTGATGATTATTCTGAACTCATCGTTCAATTCACAGAATTTACACATTTACAGATCCCACAGACAAACGCATTACTTTGAATGGGAATGCTGGAAACATTGGATTTGGCCCAAGGAGGCACCATTGACTGATAACGAAAGAGATCTGATCGTTGAGCACAATGGGTATCTCGTGACGAAGAATTACATCTACAAGGGTAACCCAGGGTTGTATCGATTTGACTTTATCATCATCTCCGTATTGGTGTTTGGTATCCCCATTTTACTGTCTGGGTTGATGTTCATCGGTGGTCATAGAATGCAAAACTATGTCGCTTATTGTTACCCTCCTCCGTACCCTGTGTGGATCAGAATAGTGTGTGCTTGGGGGATCAGATTCATCAATTTCGCATTCATCATCTCTTGTTACTTTGGCATTTACATTTACATCTCCTTCCAATTGACAAAGCTTCAAAGGGAACACGAAGCCCTAGTTCGGAAAATGTCCAGAGCCAAGATCCATACAAGCCAGTCACACTCGTCAAACCATTCGTCGATGACAGCAACATCAAACCATAGCTCGTTGTTTTGGACATTTGTCGATGTGGTCAAACAGGGAATGTACAATGCTCTGTTCAACGTTGATATGAAGGATGAAGATTCATTTCTGGATTCAAGTGATTCGGATTCGAATAATTCCGTCACGATGAACGGAAATAGTGATGGACCATCATCGCATGCGGCAGTAGCAACAACGGCAGAAAATATCAACAGATCACTGGAACTAGGTAACATCACTTCTCTGAATCCTCAACCGACAAAAGTGGAACTGGAAACAAATAAGTTAACTTCAGAAATGTTTCAAAAATCGTTAGATGAATTCAAGGACCGGAAACGGCAATCACTGAAATCCATGAAAGTGGTGTTCATTTACCCATTATCGTACATTGTGGTGTGGTTTGTGCCAATGATTGCACAATGTTACAGATTCGATAACAGAAACGTTCCAAGAGGGCTTCTAGGAACTGTGGGATTTTTCCAGGGAATAGATGGTTTCCTTCAGACATTGATCTTTGCCTACAGAGAGAAGCCTTGGAGACATTTCACCACAAGTGGATCTCATATAATAGATTACGATTTACTCAGTGCATCAGAAGAACAATTGGCTGCTGATGCTGCTCTTTCAACAAAGAACAATCAATCCGAATCCCACACAGATAATGATGACCAATATGGGAATATTATTAAAATGGTTAATGAAAACCTGAACGATAACACACATTATAGCAATATACACGCCATCCGTACCTCTGACCTTGAAATGGGTGGCCATTTCGATAATCGGAAGAAAACTACAAAATCAACTGAGGAGTTGGGGTTGTTAGATATTTTAAATTCACCTAGAATGTAGTATTTACTTAAGAAGGTTGTGGAACCTTATTAAATTATAACTAAATACTGTTTTGATTATCATCCTTTTTTTTCGCTTTTATTACTATTTTAATATACAATATATAATATATACAATATATAATCACTATTTTTAATATACAAACTATTCATCTAAGAAATAGCATACTTCTTTTTGTTTGTTGCATCCTCATTGGCTTGTCTAGCTAATCCTTCCATCATCTTTTGTTTGAACATATTCACTGCTTCACGGACCTGCGCATCAGAGTCACCTTCGATCAACAAATATAATTTAGGATCGTCTTTCTCACCTGGTGTTTGTCCAGGTGGATAATACCGTCCTTTCCCTGTAATCGATGTCGATGTTTGCTCAACAACACTGGAAACTGCTTGTCCGTTTGACATGAACCATCTCGTTTGTTGAGGAAGATCATTGATATTTATCTTTGCATGGTAAAGCGATTGTTCAGGACCTTTAGTGGCAGAACCATACACAACAGTAAAGTCGTTAATGTATTGACTATTGGTGTCTTCAGAATTATCTTCATTTCCATTGGTCTTACCATCACCTTCTTCGTTGTCATCTGCATCGTCTTCTGTGTTCTTATCATATATATTCTTTTCCATTTTCCTGTGCTCTTCTCTAATAGCTTGTAGTTTTTCCAATCCTTTACCTGAAAATCCTGAGCTGTATTTAACATCTCCCTTCTTTAACTTTTCTCTGAACTCATTAGCTAATTTACCTAACTGTTCTGGGACACTTTGATTAGACACTTCCAGTAATCTGACCACATCATTAGCATTCTTCTCTTGTGTAGGCGTGATGAATGTCATACTTTCACCAGACTGTCCAGCTCTACCCGTTCTTCCAACTCTATGGACGTAATCCTCCATATGGTTCGGAGCATCAAAATTAACCACTAATCCTAGTCCCTTAATATCCAATCCTCTGGATGCAACGGAAGTAGCAACTAGTACATCAATGATACCTTCCTTGAAATATGAAATAGTGGAGTCACGGTCTGTTTGCTCCTTACCTCCGTGAAGTGAAGTGGATGGATACCCTCTGGAAGTCAATTGAGTGGACACCTTATCGCATCTGTCCTGAGTGTCAGCAAAAATAATTGCCTTCCCCTCTGGATGATTCGACTTAAATGCACCGAGAACTTGTAACAATTTGTTAAACTTCATATCCTCTTGCAACACTTCAAACTTCTGGGTGATGTTTTCATTGACCAAATTTCTGGTACCAATGATAATTTCCACAGGTTTATGTAAAATCTTTTTAGCCAATGATTGCATCTTTGGGGGGAAAGTAGCTGAGAAAAGGACTGTCTGTCTGTCATCTCGGAGTAAAGGGATAATCTTCATCACTTGTGGTTCAAATCCAAGATCAAACATTCTATCAGCCTCATCTAAAACACAGTATCGGATTTCAGAGAAATTTAAAATTCTACCACCATTGACACACAAAAGATCGATCAATCTTCCCGGGGTACCAACGATCAAATCACAACCTTTTTTAAGTTCAGCAATTTGAAGACTTATTGATTGACCACCATAACAACAAACGCCTCGTATTCCCAATGTATCCAAAAACACTTTAGATTCCTTAAAAATTTGTAATGCTAATTCTCTGGTAGGTGTCATGATGAACGAAACAGGGGCACTACCTTGAAATTTGGAATGGCGAGCAGTATCATTTGACAATATTTGTCTGAATAATGGTAATAGAAACGCAAGAGTTTTACCAGATCCGGTCTTCGCAATACCGATTAAATCAGAGCCATTCATGACATTGGGTAAAGCTTCACATTGGATAGGAGTCGGAGAATCAAAGCTTAAGTCCTCAATGATATTCTGCAAAATACTAGGAAGACCTAATTGACTCCATGTGAGAACAGGTTTCATGGCATGTTTACCGTTGATCACAATACCGTCCCGTAGTCGTAAACTTGACACTTCAGCGTCTGTTAAATTTGTTATAAAATCCAATTCTTGATAAAGATGTTTCTCAAATGGGGACGAACTTGGTGCATGGTATGGAATTGTCTTTTTGTTCTTGTCAGCTATTGCCTTTAATAGAGTATTAGCATCTTTATTGCTATCAGCACCACCATTATTCTCATCTAACTCATCATTATAATCAATGGGTTGATCATCATCAAAAATGTATTGATCTTGTTCCTGGTCAGTTGACATTGGTTTCTTATCCAATGTAGAAATTAAGTTGTCTATATCAACAATATCTGATGCATCTTCTTGCTTTTGTAGAGGAATGGTGGTTTCTTCTTTAACATCACTAGATGTAGGATCATCAAGAACGCTAAACTTCAATGGTTTTTTAAGGGAACCGATCTTCTTAGAATGTGCCTTCTTTTTGAAACTCATCAAAGAAGGCTTCTTCACTGATGATACTTGTTGTTTGTGTTTCCAATTGGATAACAGTTTTTCTTTCACTGTTGGCTCTGGAGAATTTGTTGTTGATTTACCAGGAGTTGAAGCAACACTGGCATTGTTTCCATGTGGCGGAGAAGTCACCGAAACCCGAGCGGTATCAGGTTTAACACTAGCATTAGAAGAGTTGTTAGAGATAGTATTAGTTACTGAGTTATTCTTATATGGTGTAGAAATGTTAACATTATGATTAATATCATTTGAAACTGTACTCACGTTATGTGTCCTTTGCGGATGTCTGTCATAATTCTGAGAGAGAGGGTGAGAATGAGACGGAGGAGGTGAATAATTTCTATTATAGCTTTGTGGTGGTGGTGGTTGTTGTTGTTGAAATGAGTTCACTGGTGGTTGTCTTTGATTGTAGTGACTAGGAGGATGGTTATTGTATTGGTTGTGCCTGTAATTTCCCTGTTGATTGTAATTGTTGTACCCATTTTGCTGATAGTATTGGTCTTCATGGTTACTGTATTGCCTCGTTGATTGGTTTTTGTTGTATCTGTTGTAAGAACCTCCACGATCACCACCTCTATGGTTACCCCTGTAATTACCTCTGTACATAATGATCCAATATTAATAGATTGAAGAACCACCGATGCTTTAACTAAACCATTTCGGAAGTCATCTCTTCACCCATGCCCTTCTCTTTTAGATTCCTTTCCTCGTTCAAAATTTTGTTTCAAAAGATATATTGCGTCGATCGACCATTCAACAAGACCCTCATCGACCCATCAACCTTGTGAAAGAAAGAGAATCTCTTATCAGTTGCACAAATTGGGAAATTGAGTTAAGGCTAAACACATTTGGTCCGGATTCTGACCTGTATTCGCGCAGTTAAAGGTTTCTTGATTTATAATTTATGTGTAATTATCCGGATCAGTATCACAAATCTATTATTTCCCAATTAGTTATGATGTGAGATTGTTGTCTTTTTTTTGAGTGAGAAGAGTTTGGATCAAAAAATGACCATAGAAGAGCAGAAATGTAAGGGTAGGAACCCTTTTGATAAGTATTGTCATTGAAGTTGCTGTTTCCTAAAGAGGCATTGGCTCAAGCATATAACAGATCTGTTAATCTGTGTTTCTACTCCTTTACAAGACACTTCTAGTGGAGAGAGAGAATAAATTTGCATATACACATACACACAGCTAAAATTTTATCCATATCAGACCATGCAAAGTGATCATAGGAAAACCAACACCAACCCCAGTAGGAAAAGTCATGTAACTGACCGACAACCCCATCAATCGAACACAGCAAATACCAATATCTATTCATCCATCAGACAAGCCAATTATGGTGCAACAGGGACGAATTCAAGGACCACTCAGGCCAGCACTGCAAGCCGGGGTTTACACTCTGGTGGGTCATCAGCACCTCCAGTATCTGTTCAATTAGCACAACCACAAGTTCCAGAGGTTGAGAAAAACCCATTCCTACCCAGTAAGGAGATGGTTGATTCAAAGGCAAATAAATTAGATACTATGAGTGGTGTCACTCTGCCCACTATTTTGAATGTGTTGTCCATTTTGATGTTTCTTCGTTTTGGGTTCATCATAGGTCAAATGGGTGTCTTGGGTACACTTTTATTGTTGGTGATGAGTTATGGAATTGATTTATTGACAACGTTGTCCATTAGTGCCATCGCGACTAACGGAACAGTTAAGGGAGGTGGTGCTTATTACATGATCAGTAGAAGTTTGGGTGTTGAATTCGGTGGTGCTATCGGTGTTATCTTTTTCATTGGTCAAGTGTTGAATTCTGCACTTAACGTGGCAGGTTTCATCGAGCCATTGATGTACAATTTTAATGTTGATAACGGTGCCATTGCAAAGATATTACCTGATTCTTACTGGTACCAATTCATTTACTGTTCGTCTTTTTTAGCATTGTGTACTATTGTGGCATTGATCGGTTCCAGTACGGTTTCTAAGGCTGGTACGTATCTTTGTATCATGTTGATCATCTCTACATTGTCCATTCCTATCTCTGTTATCTTTAAAAAGCCATTTGAAGACACTGAACTAAATGTGGTTTACTCTGGTGTTTCTTGGTCTACTTTTAAAGAGAATTTATTGCCTAAATTTACCAAGGGTGCTGCGGGTTCCCAGATAAAGGGTGTGGAAAACTTTAATGATTTGTTTGGCATTTTCTTCCCAGCAACGGCTGGTATCTTGGCTGGTGCATCAATGAGTGGAGACTTAAAGAATCCATCAAAATCTATTCCAGATGGTACCCTGAATGGTTTGATGGTGACTTTCTCGTGTTATTTCTTGGTCATTGTCTCTATGGGTTTTTCAATTCCTAGAGACTTCTTGCATAAAGACGTTCAAGTTATTCAAACGGTCAATCTATCGCCATTTATCATATTATTGGGTGAGATGTCAACATCGATCTTTTCTGTCATTGTTGGTATAGTTGGTGCAGCTAAATTACTACAAGCAATTGCAAGAGATGAAATTTTACCAGGATTGAAGATTTTTGGTATCGGTAATTCCGTCGATGATCCAATTTATGGTATCTTGTTCACTTGGTTACTATGCCAATTGTTTTTATTTGCCGATATCAATCAAATCGCCACCTTGATCACTATGGCCTTTTTGATGACATTTATCGTGACAAATCTGGCTTGTTTCTTATTAAAGTTAGGTTCTGCACCAAACTTCAGACCAAGTTTCAAATACTTTAACACGCATTCTGCATTTTTGGGTACTGTGGCATCAGGTATAGCTATGTTCATCGTGGATGGTATGTCTGCCTCATTGCTTTTCATCATGCTGCTGTTTTTAATTCTTTTAATTCATTATGTGTCTCCACCTAAGCAGTGGGGTGATGTGTCACAGTCATTGATTTACCATCAAGTGAGAAAGTACTTGTTAAAATTACGGCAGGATAATGTTAAATATTGGAGACCTCAAGTGTTGTTGCTAGTGGACAATCCAAGAACCAGTTTCAGATTGATATCGTTCTGTAACCATTTGAAGAAAGGTGGATTGTACATATTAGGGCATGTCATGGTCAGTCATACATTCCAAGATCGGTTAAATGATCTGAATAAGCAAAGACAAGCATGGTTGCAACTAAGAGATATTACAAAAATCAAGGCATTTATTCAAGTGTCTGTGGCGCCTACATTTGTCTGGGGTGTCAGAAATGTGTTTTTAGGAAGTGGATTGGGAGGTATGAAACCAAACATCACCATCATTGGGTTCTATGATCTATCTGTGTATGTGTCCAAATTACCGCCAGGGGTTAAATTTGAGAATACCACCATTGAATACTCTCGTCAAGTGAATGATAATTTACATGCTTTACCGACAGATAGTTGTAAGATTGAAACTAAGTTGAAGTTAGTTGAGTGGGTGCAAGTGTTGGAGGATTTATCGTTATTGGACAGTAATGTTGCTGTGGCCAAGGGGTTCCCTAGATTACACATTCCAACCGATGCAGAGAATCCAGTCAGTGAAGATCAAAAGAAGTTCATTGATTTATATCCAATTCAAATGGCATCCAAAGTGGTTAACAATTCAGGTAACAAAAACATTTTAACTACAAACTTTGACACATACACTTTGATCCTTCAATTGGGTGCCATTTTAAACACTGTTCCATGTTGGAAAAAGACCCATAAATTAAGGGTCGTTGTGTTTGTCGAGTATGAGAAGGACATTGAGGAGGAAAGAGAGAGGGTCAGTGCATTGTTAGAAGTGTTAAGAATTAAGGCAACTATCTTGGTGCTTTGTTTAACCACTGGTGAATTTGAAACGTATAATTACATTTTGAAAGGTGATACGATCAATTCACCAATTTTGGAGAAAAAGATTGATATTGTGTTACAAAACGATGAATGGTGGCAATTGTTGAAGAGTTTCAGATCAGAGGAACGGTCCGCACATTCTATGGTCAATGATCTTAACATTCCTGCTCCAGGTAAAGTGAACGTTAATTCACGTGCTGTGAGAAAATTAGCTAAAAGTGCAAAAAGACGGTACACATCTAGTAAATTGAACAGGTTAGGTGTGTCGTTGTCCATTGTGACGAATAAAATGTCTAAAAGTGATCTTAGACGGACAATGTATGACAGTGCATCTGATGATGATTTCTCCGATGTTGAATCCATTGCGTCGTCTAATTCATCACAATCGACGTTTTCCAGTCCATTACTGAAACCATCATTGCCATCAACCACATCTATACCAAATGACCAGCATTTGACACTACCAACGGCACATCATTTGAGACGGCCGCTGTTGAAGACTTTGAAATCATCATCATCTACCATTAGAGGTAAATCATCGATGGGATTCAGTGCTGACACTATGCCTAATTCACAAGTGTTTGAAAATGCCCAAGGTAATGAACCATCCATTGGATTTGTCGAGGACGACAACAAGTCTACATCATCATCGACGAAGAACAACGGTGCAAGTGGTAATGGTAACAACACAAACACTGGCACTGGTATCAATACTACTGCAAGTGGTGGTAATGGCAGTGGAAGTGGAAGTGGAAGTGGAACCGGCAATGGCAATGGTAATGGTAATTCCCATTCTTCTCCTACTCCAGGGTATATATTGAAAGAGGATTACCACCCATCGAGCCATCTTTCTGGTATTTTACACACTGTGTCATCCAAGACATCACTGAAGAACCTGATTCACCACCCATCTTCATCTTCAACTCAACAACAACAGCAGCAGCAACAACAACAATCCAATGATGCGAGTAACAATGCCAATAATGCCAACGCTAACATGTCGGCTACCGATCATTCCACTACAGCTTACGATAATTTAGTCTTTTCGTTCAATGAATCATCGAATAAGGCACAATTTTTAATTTTAAATGAATTAATGAGAAAGACATCTGGGAACTCCGCTTTGATCTTTGCTACATTACCTAGTCCAGATATTGGATTACATAAATCGGAGACAGATTGTCTGGAGTATGTCATGAATTTAAATGTTTGGTGTGATGCGTTACCTCCACTGATGTTGATTAATTCTAAGACTATGACAGTGACCACTAATTTATGAAGTGCTGTTTTTTGTTTTTTTTTATTATTATTTTCCTTTCTTTTTCTTTTGTTATTTTAAACATTTACTAATCAATTAATTTCTTTTATAGGCATGAAGCATTACGCATGAGATGATGATAACAATGAAAAAAAAGTAACTTGTAAAAGACCACCTGTGGAACTGTAAAGAAACAATTAACGGAGAGAATGGTCTTGTTTTATGTTTCATTGTATTGCTTTGGCTGTTATGTGTTGTGTTGTGTTTATCTTTGTTTTTATGCCCTATTGGACCCACTGGAATATCGATACGAATAAGACCACACATTTTGAAACCACAGGTAGATTAGATAAATACATCTGTGTCTGTGAAATTACTAGTGACAAACAGAATTTACAAAAAAAAGGAGCATACACATGCAAACAATGGATTGCCTGAGTTCAATTCAATCAATGAATCTAGAGTTTGGGTTTTTCCGAAAAATGAATACCATGTTGCCATTTGTTAATTAATTGATTGTAAAGAATATACTGAATGTTACAGAAATGAAAGCAAAAAAAAAAAGGAATGTCAACAAACGAAATATCCAAATAGCAGGACCACAATCCACTTGAAATTCACTAAAAAAACTGTAAAATTACAGAATAAAAAACTAAAGTATAAAGTAAATTAAAGTTTTTAAACCAAGTGCCCAAATTTTCTATTTCAACTCACATCCAATATCTATCTCTCATTAAACCTCCAAGGTCATTGATTAGTTAGGGACACAAATATAACCAATTTCAGATATATATATATATATATATATTTACAAAAAGAACAAGAAGAAAGTTGGGTCAGAAAATCGTGCATAAACTCAAATCGACCTGTCCCTTTAAACAAACGTCGATTTTTGGGTCGATTTTATAATATACCACTTTTTGTGTACAAAAACATACGATTAATTGGTGCACTACAAATACACTACAACATTCAATCGAATTTTTAGTTTTTCCTTCTTATTCCTTTAATAGAAAAACGAAGGAAAACTAACCCAAAAATCAGAAGAACTGTAAAATAGTAAATAATAGATAATACAAGAGATTTACACAAATCAAATCACAAAAAAAAAAAAAAGAACAAACGAAAATAAACAAATATCAATTAATTTGACATAACGATGAAAGAAATTAATTATGGGTTCGAAAAAAAAAAAAATCACAAGAAAAGACAAAACCAAAAAAAAAATACAATACCGAACAGGGTCAAGTAGTTTAACAAAGTCAAAAAAAAAACACACACAAAAAAAAATATTCGTTCTATTATTTCGACAAACCCATATTAACTAACTAACACACATGGAGAGTAACTAGACAAAAAAAAAAAATAAAGCAAACGAAAAAAAATCAAAAGATCAAGTAGTTTTTGAAATAAATCTAGGTCTTTTCGAAAATGAATCGTACGTAGTAAATGTATTAAGTGTACGAATACATCATAGGTATTAGTAGTAATTAATTTAATTTTATTTTATTTTACTTTACTTGGTGTGTAGTTAATTCATGCATTTATCCATCTTGATGTAGTTGATAACGGTATAATAAATCAAAAATCCAACCAATAGTGATTTGATAAATGGTAAGCTGAAAACATAAAATTGAGCCTCAGTTTTGGTGATTTTTTGGTTTTTTGCTTGTCAATTTGATTGAAAATACCTTTAGTAATAATATAATATAATATAATATAATATAATATAATATAATATAATATACATTAATATAATAAACTCGCCTTGAACAATTACATCCATCTACTTGTCGTTTGGTCATTTATACCTCGTTCAATGAGTGCATCAAATTCATATACATACATATATACATACACTACCAACTATCTATACCACTAGTAAACCACTCTCAAATAAATCTATCTACTTACCAACCAAATTAAAAATAAACCCATCCATCCAACCCCCATTTAAACGAAAACAAAAATTATTTAACATGCCTACCTACATCTATTCACAAATTAATATATATATATTTATAGTTTAATTCACATCCACCAAACACATTAAACAAATCATTAAAAAATAACTTACCAAATTGAAAGATCTGTCTCCTTTCTGTAACCAAAAAAAAAAAACAACAAACAAACAAACAAACAGATGCAAAAAACAGTGCGATTCGCTGTATACTGTGATGTATGCTGTAATGATGTGATGTGATGGGATTCCCACAATAACGGAATTGAATGGATGGCAAAGTTTTAAAATATTATTATTATTATATATAATTATATATAATTATTTTACTTGACTCGTCGTACCGTAACACATACACATACACATACACATACACATACACATACACATACACATACACATACACATACACATACACATACACTCAAACAGAGATATTCATCCAAAATAAAAGTATATTTCCAATCAAAATTAAATTTAAATTCAAATTGAAACCGGTGGATTTATTATTAATTAATTAATTCGTGAATGTAAATTATTAAATATTAGTTTCCCTTGCTTTTAGTTTAATCTTGATCCAAAACAGTTTTTTTTTATTTCTTATTCGTCTTGAAATTACCAGTGGGTGTGTGTTTGTATTGTTTTTGTTTTTGTTTTTGTTTTACAATTGCTTTGAGTTTATATTGGTGGGTGGATTGATGGATGCTTGTTTGATTTTAAACTATTAGATGACGTTATCCATATTACCTGGTGTACGATTTTTGTTTTACTTTTTGATTTTTTTTCTCGTAAGTGTAAGTGTAGGTGTACGTGTAGGTGTACGTGTACGGGGGTGTGGAAGTGTATGTGCAAGTATATAGTGACGTTCCAGGTCCAAATTCATTAGTAAATGGTGTAAAGGTAAACAGAAAAATTATTTGAGTGTGAGATCCAATGATTTATCCTTTAGAGTATATATATATATATATATATATATATATTATCCTATTGTTGAAAGAGAAAAAAAAAACTTTTTTTTAGTGGTTTAGTGGTTTACTCTCTCACACTTACTCGTAATTCATTAGCAGCAACGTTGTATATAAATAAACATATTTAACTTATCGTAATACAATTAAAGATAATCATGGCAGTGGAATTGATCAAAAAAGGAAGGAAAAAAAAAGTGTAAATTTTGTTTGAATTTTGAATTTTGAATTTTGAATTTTGAATTACTTAATGGGGTGTACTTATTAGAAAAACAAAATTTTATTTTTTTTGCCTGAATATTTTTTAATATATATATATATAAAGAATAAAGAATAAAGAAAAGTGACAAAAATTAGTGACAAAAAGTTTATTTATTTCTTTTTTTTTGTTTTGTTTTCGTGTATTCCTCGTATAACTTAGTAGGAGGGTGCGGGCGATACTGATTGACAGGACAGCTCTCTCTCCCCCCATCCCCTTCTTTCATGGGATCTCGCCTCGGAAAGTTTACAATGATAATGATAATGATAATCATAATCATAATCATACACTTACACTTACACTCATACACAAATGTCCATTCAAACACACACACACACAAAAAAAAAAAGAAACCTTAATTTCTATCTGGATTTTGAATTCTAAATAGGTGTGATATATACTTTAGCTTTTTTTCTTTTGTTTGTTTGATTGTTTGATTGTTTTGTGCTTTTGTTGTTGTATTGCTTATATTTTTTTCTCTTATATACGAATTCATTTCATTTAGATATCCTATGAACAAACAAACGGTAAACAAAGAATAAGAACAAGCCTTGAAATAACAGTGAAACAGGACAAACACATAAACAAACCCGATGGACGACAAATAACTAATACAATAAAGCGGAACATAACATGATATGACAAACATACATACGTGGGATGTCAGACGACTTGTTTGTTATGTATGGTAATCCATTTTGAACGGGGGATTAAATGAAGTTACCAAAATAGAACATGTTTCATATCCATTAGCTTATGTTGAATATTTTAGCAAGGTAGATAGATCTTCGGGTAAGAGTTGTAATGTAGTTTCCATTTTGTGTTTTTGTTTTTGTATATATTTGCTTTTGATTTGTTTCTTTTACATGACAATAGTACAATTGTAACATTTAAAGATTCGGAAAGGGGGGGGACAGCTAAAGCTTAATACATTCCCTCTATATAAAAAAAAGCAAGTTTTTAACGGATATCAATCTACATCTACAGATACATCTACAGATACATACATGTACATCTGCATGTAAGTACTAAATAGGTTTTCTCAAACTTATTTTTTTTTTTTTGTAACAAACTAAAAAACCAAACTAACCAGCCAACACAAACACAAACACCAAAGCCTTGTCATATGTAATGTAATTATTTTTTAAAATTTATCTATTTTTCATTTGTTCTTCTTGGGCTTAGTCCAAATGTGCACCAGAAATCCAGTATATACACATAAAACGAAAACACAAACATAAATGACATATGACATAGTGGTAATAGTCATTGATGACACATAAGACAACAGGCGCAGGCACGTACACAACACAACACAACACAACACGTATACCCTAGTGTAGTGTGTGTTTCACATTGATACAATACAGATACAATACCATAAAATATACCTTTACAGCCTAATACATGAAAAATAAAATGTAAAGAATCAGATTCGTTCCTCCTCCTCCTCCTCCTCCTCCCCATAGTTAAACTTTCAGTGTCTTAATGTGTCAATGTCAAACAAAGAGTGAGTATAAAAACATAAAGCTGGTGTAAAGATGCAATCATTTTAATAGCAAACTGAGAAAAGAACGAAGAAGAAGAAGAAGAATAAGAAAAGCTTAGTTTATTTTTTTTTTGATTTTGCTTTTGCTTTACACATTAACATTAATTCGTTGGCTGATAACTATTAATGGAGTATTTTTACACATTTATCACCAATTACCAAATTTTACTAATTATTCAAACAAGACAAAAAGGACGAAAAGAGAATTACTAAGCCAAATTTAATTTAATTAAATGGATAATCGAACAAACGATTTAAACATTAGAAATAAACCAAACATATATAAAAATAATATCAACCTTTTTATATATATATATATAATTTCTACTATTATTAAGACTTTTTTCGGGTTTTTTTTTGCTAAAGTGTATATATATTTTTGTATTCAAATTTTAACTTTAAAGTTCAACTCATTGGATGAAACTGAGTGAAAAGTGAAAAGTCTTTCACTTTTTTTTTTTTGATAATGTCACTACCGGTCCGAGAGAAAGAGATAGAAGTTTACTTCGTTTTTTTTTTTTCTTCTTTTCTTTTCCTTTCATATTTTTGTTAATTGTTGGGAGATAGCGATGGAGATGACTTAGTCATTGTATAATACAATACACCACCACCATCACCATCACCATCATCACTATCGCTTAGGCTAGTTTTCTAAAAAAATGACAATAGAGAAGGAAAAAAACATTACAGTATCCGTAGTTTGACTATTAAGCGTAGGGGGATTGGCGGCAGAAAAATAGTACTGGGGGGGGAAGGACGGACATCAAAGGGGGATTCCTCGACACCTAGTAAAATACTCTCCCCCCGGATGAGAAATACTAGAAGGGGAAGTTTTAAGCAGAAGGAGGCGCTAAACAAAAGAAAAAAAAACATTGAGTGTAGGTTTTCATGCATTATTACAATTAAAGTGTGCAGACGAAAAATGGCCTAAAAGAGTAACGGGATTGTGTGTCCGTGTCTCCCGACGTTCTCTCCCCTCCCCCTCCCTCTATCAAGGTCTCTCTCCCCGTTACAGGTTTCAGTTTTCACTTTTTAAACTTTCTAGTGTATGTACGATTTTACACATTATTATTATTATTATTACGATTATTATTATTATTTAATCAGCGGTGATTGAGCGAGCGGAGGATACACAGAGGAGGGGGGAGGGAAGGGAGGGAGAGAAACTTTTCTCCACCGGGAAGCCGGTGTGTTTTAAAAAATTTGGAACATACATCATTGTTTCAAATAGAAAACAACAGTTCTTTGTCTCCTTTTGTATAATGATGTGATACTGATGGTCAACTAGTCTACAACTACTTTACATTACATATACCTTTTGTATAGAATCACATAGAAGGAGAAGAATATTGAAAAGGAAGGCAAGAGAAGAGAAGAGAAGGGAAGGGAAGGGAAGAAAATTGAGGAACCCGATATTAATGTTTATTAGAATGAATGCATGCAATTGTGTGTATATGATCAATATTGATAGACAGTAAGTAATGTGTAGATCATATGTGTCTAAAATGGGTTTTTTCTGGGGAACAAAAGAAACACAAGGAGCAAATCAAAATCAAAATCAAAATCAAAAATTTTCATTTTGATTCTCATTCATTCATTCACCACCCCCTAATTCCTGTCAATTTACAAGAAGAAAAAAAAAAAGAAAGAAAGAAAGACAATAATGTATATAAAAAAAAGGCCCGATCCAATCCAATGATTGGAAGAGAGGCAGAGGCAAAGACAACACAGACATAACGACATAACAGACACATACACAATAAACTGAAAAGAACAAAGGGAATAACAAGGAAAAAAAAATCTTCGAGACAAAAGAGACAAAAAAAAACAACTCAACTAATTAACAACCAAGCCTCATAAATACAAACATTATATATACATAATTTAAAGTAAGAAAGAAAAAACAACCACTTGACTACGTAAATAGGCCCTTGCAACATGTGTTGTCTCCGAAACAATAATGATAATGGCAACAGTCAAAAGGGGTGGTGATGATGATGATGATAATGAAGAATTTTGACTTGATTCATTGGATGAATTTTTATTTTTATTTTTATTTTGTGTGTTTTTTTTGTCTTTGACCTAGAACATGTTTCAGAATTTTGTGTTATAACAAAATGTATCATTATATACAAAGATACACATACACATACACATACATCTACATCTACATTTACATTTACATATTTACATTATTGTAAATTAATATATCTATAATTTATTAATTAACTTGTAAATATTCGTAATAATACTTAATTGTGTTAATTATATGTTAATACTACGTTACCACGTATTTAATTACATTTATATTTATATATAATTATTATATAATACTGGGCTTTCTTGACATATGTCTCTTTATGAAAAACGAAACGAAAAACCATAAGAAAAAAAACTATAAAAAACAAACAAACGATAAAACAAAAATTTTACGATCCCCCCCATCCACCTATTCATTCATTCCAGCAAAAAAAGAAACGAGCCCTGTCTTTCGCTAAGAGAAATCTACTTCACAACTGAGAAATTCATTTATTCATTCATTCAATTAGAGAGTGATGAAACACTTGATCTTCATTTACAGAATTACACACTAATGTAATACATTATTGATAAAAAGAAATGGAGATGAACATGAAGATGAGAAATGAGAATTGATCAACGGGATGTGAAATGAAATGTCCAATTTGAATTGAACTTTGAATGTTTTTCTTTTTTTTTTTTCATCTTATTTTAAAACATTCCTTCTTACTTAGTTCAATGAAAGAAGAATGAGGAAATTCACATCCGATTAGACTCATATTGGTCAAGTGTATCTTCTGTGAAAATAATGGTAGTATATATACAATGGGGTTTGTCTTATTGTTTTTAATTTAATTTAACTAGACAAGACAAGACAAGACAATTGTGTATGTACACTAAGCAATGTTTGAATTTTCACAATGAAGAACAATGAAAAACAGATGCGAGCAGTTTGTATTCATACCATTTGAATGGGTTGGTTTTAACTTTTTAAAATTGAAAAACAGTATACGTATTTATTTGTACACGTCTAATTTAAACCGAAACCAATACTAATAATAACACGTCAATCAACGAAACAAATCTAACGGGAATCTATGTATGTATCAAAGCCTCCTTCTCATACAAACCTCAGTGACGATTCTTGTTTACACAAAATAAAATAAAAATAAACTACAACTTTATAGACATATACGTCAAAAGGTTTTAGTTTTATTTGTTCGTTTCATTAACAAGTACAACTACAAGTACAGGGTGCCAATCAAAGATAGATAAAAGAGAATTGCCCAGTCCCTTGTAATTTACAGAAAAACTGTCAACTTTTTCTTCTTCTTCTTCTTCTTTTTTTTTTTCACCCAGACAAAGACAAAACACCCTGTGGTATGTAATGTGCAAGTACAAGTACAAATCATAACTGCAAGTGCAAGTTCAAGCACAAGTTCAAGCTAGTAAGTAATCCACTGAGTAATGAATGACAAACAAAAACAATTGAATGAATGGGTGCACTTAGTTGAACAATTCCCTTTTCTTTTTATTGTCTCTATTACTGTCTAGTTGTCTTCTCTTGTCTTGTTTATCTGTCTCTCGCCTACTTTTAGTAATTAATTCGTTAGTATTTCATCTCTGTGTTACTCGTTTATACAGATATTGAACATATACGTGGATTAACCCAAACTTAAAATCCAATCTATTGAAAGACAACAAATGAACAAACCAAACTGGAAAAAAAAAAACTTGAACAAAACAAAACAATAACAGCATTCTCTCTTCTCTTATGTATATATGCGAATGCTTTTGTTGGTTAAAAATTTAAAGTTAATCCAATTGTCATATAACCAATCTAACATACTAATATATCTAAGATATATATACATACATACATACATACATACATACATACATACATACAAAAATATTTACATTAAGTAAATGTGTGTAAACACATATAATTTAAAGTTAATTTCTCAATTTGGTGTATTGTGTCTACCGTATTGTTATTTTCCCATTCAATACCCTCAACAGCTTGCGATGTGATTTCTTTTTCTTTTACTTTCACAAAAGACCTAAACAATAGAATCTTTCATTGTGAATAACATGGCAATGTAATACTGATACAATAAGACAATTATCACAAGCCACTTGCCTGCCTTCCTGTCTGTCTTTCTGCCTTGCTTTGTTTTTTTTGTTCTTTATATATATATATAATATTCTATAGATACAAATATTTTACATGTATGTAATGTGAGTATATGTATTTGAACAAACAATCTTGTCTTAACTATAACTATAACTATAACCATTCAACACATTTTTTTTAACATTAACATTAGCCAAAACCACATAGAACAAAGAACAAAAGGAACAAAGATCATAATTTTAATTTTTAAAGATTAGAAATTCTAAAAAAAAGTGCTGATCGTTTTGTTTAATTGAAGAAAAAAAAACAATCTACAACCAACAATAACAAAGAAGATTTACATGGAAAACACATCTCATGTATGTATACATCTCGGTTTCCCAAAATTTTAATTCTTGTACTATATGTATGTATGTATGTATGTATGTATGTACGTATGTATGTATGTAATCTCCTACCTACTTAGATATACAGTTTCACTAATGTATGTGTGAAAATATGTTACATTTGAAAACATTTAATACACCGATTTGAACCAAATCACACCCCATGTTAATATATAGAAATATACTTAAAAGCAGGGGGAGAGAAGAATTCAAGGAAGGAACAAAAAACAACCACACATGTACAGATATACATACATATAGATGTAAGTAAGTGTAAGTGTAAGTGTAAGTAATCTTTTCCCTTTCCCCTTCCCTTTCCCGTCAACTCCCACATTGCTTTTATTTGCCGGCATGGCATGGCATGGCATGGCCTATCCTGGTCTGGCCTGGCCTTACCCTGGCCTGGGGTGTAAAAGAACAGGGACAGCCCCATTCGCTTCCCTGTTCCCCAGGAAACATTTCTTTTTTTTTTTTCCATTCGGGGGAATCAATCTCGTTCTCTTACTCTTTTGGGGAGTGTGTCTGTATGTGTACGTGTATGTATATGTGTATGTATAATGTATGTGCAAGTGGGCAATTAAACTTTTGCCTAAACAAAGCTTAGTTGATTCAAATAACAATCAAAAGTGTAAATCGATTCATAATAGAACACAATAGGAATAAGCTTTTTTAACACAATGAACATCCTTTTTTTTGTTCATTGAAAATAGTAATTTGCGTGTGTATGTGTATATAATCAATAATAGCTTTTTTTTGTCTTTTTAAATAATAACTCTTCCACACCTCACACTATTTTTTTTTGCCTCTTTTGTATTAAATAATTTATTCTCCATCTCTGGTAATAATCTCTTTGACAGATTAACTGTTTGTCATTTTTTTTTTTTAACACACACGTAAAAAAAACCACAAAAAAAAAAGAAATCACAAAAAAAGAAACAAATATGTCATTGTTTACTTTGTATTTCTTATTGTTTTCCTTGTATTATGGGGGAGGGAAATTATTACCAAAGCATTTCTATTCTACATATACACTGTTGTTAAAACAAACCTTTATTTTTGTTGTTAACATATATTATATATATAATATGTATACATTAAATATTTTTGATTGTGTGGTTGTGCATATGGTTTTAATTCAAAACATCAGCGGTAGTTGAGTGGTTCACCGTAAATTTACATTATTGTAATAATTATAATTATTTACAATTTATTATTTATCTTCGTTTTTCGTCTTTGTATTTGTCTTTGTTTTTTTTGTTCGATTTTTTTTTTCTTACACTTTCCCCCATTTTGGTTTTATAAATACCAAGTCAAATCATCTTGTTTTCTTTTTTTTTTCTCTTTCCTTGTTCCCCTTTCAAGTATTTTCTTTTAATCTTGAAACCGTTTTTTTTGTTGTTTTTTTATAAAAAAAATTAATTTTCTCTTTCTTATATAACATCAGCTTGACTTAACTTAACTTAACTTAACCTTAACTAAGAAAAAAAAAACACGTTAAAGTTCCGTTATCTATTGTTCTGTTCTGCTCTTATTTATTCATCATTTCCATACATACATTAAATTATACTCTTATACTCTTATACCTTGCTTTATTTATTTATTCATTCATTTATTCCCCTCCCCCATTTCCCCCTTACTCAGTCTCGACTTGTTCCTTATTTGTGTCTCTCTAAATTCATTCATCAAACATCATGCAAGCTTCCACTAATATCATGGCTCAGCCATATTTACCATTACCTCAAAGAATGACACCTCCAAGTTCTCCAACTGATTTGTCTAAATACTCATACTCCCAACAACAACAACCATCGGCAAACAACAATGATCACTCAAATAAGATCAAATTGCCATCCATTCAAGCAGTGTTGAATGCCACTAATGCTCCATTACCACCTCCAACTCATCATGATACATTCCCACATCCAATGAAGATGCACCCAATTCAACTTCATCATTCTACTTCCGCGTCTTCCACCATCACTTCATCCACCAATAACACAGTTTCCAATAACACTTACCCTTACTCTCCATTGTCCTCCAGATCTAGCTCGACTTCGTCTATACCCGAGTCAAAGCCAATCAACGGTGCCAGCAATGGAAGACCTCCAATATTAAGTACCATTCCAAGTTACTCCACCACTACCTCAATGCCATTGATATCTCCAAGTACTCCATCTCAGATGTCCCAATTACCAATGGCCCATCAACAACAAATCAACAATTACAGAATGAACGGTGCACCACCACCTCCTCCTCCACCTGCCAATTATTTACCTCACTTCCATCACGGTGCCACTGGTGCCGTGCCACCTCCACATTCCATTCAACAGTACACTCCAATGCATCATCCAACCTTGATGCCTGCCAGATCAGTGTCACCAGCAACAAACATCGTCAATAACATCACTCATCAGGAACAACCATCAGTTTCTAAAACTGTGCCATCACCAACTTTACCAACGGTGAATGCCAATGGTTCTCGTTCCAACAGTGTTGTCTCTGATTCCAACAGCAACAAGAAGAAGAGATCTAATTTACCAAAGAAAACTACAGTGATATTATTGAATTGGTTGAACGATAATTTAGATCATCCATATCCAAATTCTAAGGAGAAATTAGAATTGATTAGAAAAACTGGATTGACTAATCAACAATTGTCTAATTGGTTCATCAACGCTAGAAGAAGAAAGATTCAATTACTGAGAGACATCAAAACTAACAACAATGTTTGATGTTTTGACTTGATTTCTCTTTGTATCTTATCTTCGTGTATGTGTTACTTTGTTTTTTTTTTTTTTTTTTTTGAATTAATTACCTGTACTATACCCTTTTCATGTGGTTTTTTTTTAATGGAAAAACCTTTCTTTCGTCTTTTTTATTATCATTATTTCTCGGTTTTTTTTGCTTTAGTTGATGCTTTCTTTTTCTATTTAGATTCCAACTGTTAGATACAGTGGATGGTTTTTTTTTTAGTTTTTTTTTCTTGTTTCGTTTTTGTTTTACTCTTACTTTTAGGTGTGCTATGCTTTAAAAAAAAGTTTCTTAATGTTTTTATTCTATTATTTTTTATGATGTGTCTTTTGTTTTCTTTACTTTACTGTTTACCTTTTACCTTTTACCTTTTCTTGCTTGTTCTTTTAAATATTTTTAATTTTTTTTTTTAAAAAAAAATAAGGAAATATATAAAAAAAAGAATAATTGCTTTCTCTTAGATTTACTTATTTACAAATATTAACATAATATAATACAAATAATTTATAATTTAATTTAATATAATATAACCTTTTAGCATTTGATCATTTAGCAATAATACAGTGAATGTAATTGTAGCTCTAGACTTGGTCTTGTCTTGGTTTAAAAAAGACGAAAATTGAAAAGAACGATTTAATTTGTATGTATTAAAAATATGATTATGTCTCAAATATCTATGATTCGCCCGCCCTGTCTTTGTTGTTGTTGTTTTTTCGTCTTTTTGTCTTGTTCCTTTTGTTCTCTTTCTTTGGTATATTCTGTTTGTGACTTTTTTTTTTTATTCATTGATAACTGGCTATATTACATTGGGAACCCCTACGTGTATATGTACAATCCAATTTACGAAATTTACTGAGACTAAGATGTTACATGGCTTAGATTTTTTTTACTTAATATATACTGTAATAGATTGAAGGGGAAGGGAGGGAAAATATCCTAAAACAGAAATAAAATTGTGTGTGTCAATTATAGTGAAGGTTTTCTTTCGGAAGGACGTGTGTTTGTTGGTTTTGTTGTTTGAATAGTGTATAGTGTAACTAAAGTAAAGTAAAGTAAAGTAAAGCAAAGTAAATTTAAAATCAAGTAATGTTAACCCGGTCAATGTCTCTCAGCCTACATACATAGAATTGTAATGTTTAATACTTTACGCGTTATAATTTATTTAGTTCCTCTAACTTTTAGCTTTTACATTTTACATTTACATTTACATTTACTTAATCATTATTTTACATTTCAAACTATTTTTCCTTTATTTCGATTTCCTTCTTTTTCTTTTTCTTCTTCTTCCCCCCCCTAAATTTGATTCTATTATTGTTAAGTAGAATAAAATAAAATAGAATAGAATGGAATAGAATAGAATAGAATGTGGTTAATGGTTGATGCAAAAATACATACATACATTACTGGACGGTACACATACCAACCAAAAAAAAAAAAAACTCACTCAAAACATAAAACATAAAACTCAAAACAATAATGTCCAAATGTGTAAAATTAAAATTATGTCCATATTGGTATGGTGGATACCACAATACTATACTATACCATACCATACTATACTATACTATACCAAACATATCTCGTAATATGCCATGCCATGCCATGTCATTCTTTTGTAATTTTGTCTTACTTTGTGTGTCTCTTATATCATTTATTGGTATTGTCCCCCTTTGAGAGAATGTCCAGAGACCTGCCAGGGGAAAAATAAAATAAGATCCGGTCACGGTCGCGGAAACAGGAACTGGAACTGGAACGGAGATGTGAAGATAAAGAAAAATGGTGGAGGGTGGAGGGTGGAGGGTGGTGAGACCAGACCACAGACCAGGCAGTGAGTGCCGGGGAACATAGACGGCTTATGCCACAGGTCTCCTGTATCTATCTTTCCATTTCTATCTATCTATCAATCTACGTCTCCACCAGGCCCAGTAGGAGATATTATTTAGCGTTTGAACCGTTTACTTCACCGTACGGTACTACACCGCACTTCACCGCAATGTACCGCTCATGCTCATGGTACCATTCATACATATTCTCTCCTTACTTTTGCCTTTGTTGTTAAAAATGTACTTAAATTACTATACACTATGTAGTAACTAAACAAGTTCATGTCATGTCATGTACTGTACTATCATGTAATATTTTTGTTTGTATGTGTTTTTTTTTTTTTTTGCTGTCTTTGCTTTGTCTTGTGTTTTATAGTGTATATTTTAAAATTGAAATGGTTTGAATTTTAATGAGAATGGGGGAATAAGGAGTGAAATTGGAAGTTACTAAGATTTAACCATTTTATATATACATTCGGGAATTACAAAACTTTTAATCTTTTGTTGTTGTTTTTTTTTTTTGACATTGATAAATAAATATCTGATATATCCGGGTTTTAATTTAAATTTCTTCTATGTAAAGTTATTAGTGTATACGATGATAGACAGTCTGTATGGGGAGAGATAGATAGATAGTACATGGTTATATTTTGTCTTTTGTCTTTTGTTTTTGTTTTTGTTTTGTACTTAATAAAAAGAATTGACATTGGTATTCGATACATTTGATACAATGATACAATGAATTGTAGTCACATACAAGACAAGACACGACAACACTATTCAAATTAAAAGTCCCATTCTCTGTAAGACACAAATATTTAGTACCACCCACCAAAAATACTTCACTATGATTCAATGGAATATTGGAAATAATAAAGATCATTGGCGGTACAGTCACTTCATTGGATCGGCGCAATTTGCTTTTGCTTTTGTTTTTGTTTTTGTTTTTGTTCGTTGTTTAGTGTAATAAAAAAAAATTAAAAAAAAAAAAGACAATAAAGTAAGGGCAGTGGGGTGGGTATAGTATAGTAGAGTATCGTGATGTGGCGGGGAGGGAAGAGAGAACTACTAATAAACACATAAAAAGAAATAAAAAGAAATAAAAAGAAAAGAAAATAACTGATTTCAATAACTTAAAACAACTTGTTGTATATAGATAATATATCATATATATATCATATATATACCATACGAAAAAGCAAACAAAAACTATATATATACACAACTAGAACCAATGGGGCTATTATTAAAAAAGAAACCTAACCGCTGGTTGAGTTTTTCTGTTTTTTTTTTTTTTTTTTTTTTGACTTGATCATGCCCTTGTTTATATATATAGATATAGATATATATAAAGGATATGTAAATATTTTATTTACAGCAAAGCAATTCATAACAATGAAAGACAATCCGTTATTATTCCCTAATAGGAACAAAGAACAAGTAGTGGTTTAATTGTTATTTGAAGGGGAGGGAAAGAAAAGGTTAATTTGTCATTGTTCAATTGTTCCATTGTTCAATTGTATATATCTTTTTGTTTGTTTGTTTCTTGTGTCCTTTGTTCAATTGAATCTGTAGGTATGTATTTATATGTGTTATTACTTGAAACTTAGTAAGGTTAATTTGTATCAAGCGAACGAAGGAAATTTAGGTAAGGGAATGTTTTTAGTTTTGACCTTGTTTACATTTTTACATTTTGTACTTATTTATTTATTTACCTTAAGTTACATTTACATTAACGTGTTCAATTGGGTTAAGTTAAAAAATTTAAAATAAATTGTTTTTTTTTTTTTTTGATCAATTTGACATATACATATGTATGTAAGTATAAGTATATACGTGTAAAAATACATGTATGTATATGTATATTTACTAACATCAAATGTAGATATTTTTATATATATTAAAAATTAAATTAAATTAAATTAAATTAAATTAAAAATATTTTTTTTGTATATATATATATATATATATACAACAAACAAATGAACAAACAGTGTTCTCCTAATTGGGTATTAAAAAAGATACAATGAACAAAGTTAATAAATACAACTGAATTTTTTTATTTTTATTTTTATCTTATTTTGGTTCATAACATTGACATATTTTCTACTTTTACAATTAATTACTTTACTTTAACAATTACATGCAACTTTGGTGAAAAGGAAATATAGTGGTATGGTTATGTAAAAAAAAAAAAATAAAGAATTCATTGAACCCATAAACACCTGAACACCGTAATATATATACACTAACTTAAATTCAAGTTAATACATTTGACCTGTTTTTTTTTTTGGCACTTTACACAAACTTATATGATATTATATGATATTACATTACATTACAAAATTCTTTAATTTAATTTCCAACATTCAGATTAGATGGGTTAGATTGATGGATAAGTGGTGGAACATTCTAGCTGGCCATGTATTTGTGTATGTATTTATGTATGTATGTAAATGTGGGAAATTGTATTGTATTGTATTGTATTGTATTGTATTATGTATAATTGAATGTGAAACCAAATAATATCCCCTTCCTCCTCTGATGATGACGTGCATATGTACCCTGGCACAAGAGAGCACAAGAGAGAAGAGACACACAGAAAGAGTCCTATCTTGTTTACTCAGTACGGTGAACGCATTGTCTTTTGCGTTGTGTTGTGTTGTGTTGTGTTGTGTGCCCGGTCCCGGTTGTTTTGTTTTGTCTTTATTTTTTTTTTCACACATCTGTTTTAATATATTACAAGAGTATTCAAAACCAAATTAACATTTTCTAACATTTCTTATATCTCATCCACCGAAAAGCCGATACAACTTTATTTATTTATGTGTACCTTGGATTGTCAAGTTTACAAAAGTATGTTTGACATTATATTTATCTATATAAACAAATTTTATATAAAAAACTTAATTTTATAACTGGGATCCTGGGAAATTGGTACATTGGTAATTTTATTTAAGTTTGTAAAAACAATAAAAGACAATGACAAATATGAACAATGAGGTGATTTGTATTTAGTGTATTGTGTGGATTGGATTGCATTGTATTTCTGATTGGTGTGTTTTTTTTTGTTATTTGTTATAAAACAATAGAACTCATACCAGACGAAAAGGCTGGCTAATGTTGGGTTTGGGTTTTTTGAAACAAACAAACAAAAAAATTCCCCTTTCAATCCATCAATTGGAAGATTGATTAGTCGGTTGCATGGTTTACAGTTTGTGGTTTTTCACTTTTAACTTTTCACTAGTAAAATTTATTCATTGTTCATTGTATCTTATCCCAGTGTTATTAAATTGAATTGTGTAAAAATAATTTCATCTTTTGTTTAATTTACTAGTCTTTCAAATTGTTCATTGTCATTGTAAATACACACACACACACCCATTCATGGAGTTCCACACATGAAACCCTATAGTTTTAAATGTACCATGGTATGGTTCCATTGATGAGAGAAAGCATCAAGAACTCCTATTTTGCAACACAACAGACAACACCGGACACAATTAATTGATGAAATTATTTTGTTATTTTGTAATTTTAAAATTTTAAAATTTTAATTGAAAAAGATATATATATATGTATATATATATATATAAACTTTATATAATTAAAAGACAATGAGATACACACACTATTGGATAGCAATGGAAATGAAATTAAATTACACTTTATTTCCCGAGGAAATTGTTTATGTAAAACTCCTTAATGGTGTTGTAAATGTATTGGTACTGTTCAGTCCGTTGCACCATCAACCCCCGTTGATTTCTCATCTCTTTGATGATGGTAAACACAGGATCGAAACTGTCCTCCACATTGTCTGGTGTGTTTAAATCTTGTCTACTCTCATCTTGTGTCTTACCATCATCGACTTTCAAATACTCCAAGCAATGGTTCAAGAAATAATCAATGGCAATGAATGTACCTGTACGTCCCACACCAGCGGCACAATGAACCACTATTGGATCAGTGCCTCTGCCATTGGTTCCCTTGGTTCCCTTGGTTCCCTTGGTTCCCTTCGTGGTACCATTGGTGATTCCCTTGATTTCATTGATCTTTTCAGATATTTGAATCACTGGTTCGTATGACGTTGGGGCGGCGAAATCCGCCCATTCATCAAAGAAGAAATGGTACACTTCCTTACTGGTGTCACCACCATCGGTGGTTAATAACCATTTGGTCAATCTGTAATGGTCGTATTGTTCCTCTGATTTAAACGTAAACGTTAACTTATCACCATCGGAGAACCCCCCTTCGTTCTCTATAGTGAAATCAGAGTTTGTCCAATACTTATGGCATTGTTCTCGTCCCTGTTCCGCCAATGGTGTCAACATAACCACCACTATCTGCTCATCGCTGGCTTGATTGCACATGTGCCAGAAATGTTCAGTGGTTTTACTGGTAGGACCCTGAGTGGCGATGTATTTCCCAACACTGGAACCAACGGTCAAATCAATATTGGATGCATTGATGTAATCCGAGTACGATGGAGACACCGTGGTGAGCTTGAATCTGGTTCTATCATACGGTGACACATTGCTGTACTTGTTTCTGGATTTGTTCTCGTTTGCCACAGATGTGGACCATGGTGATGTGGTTGGGTTCTTGTAAGCGTCAAATAACCATTCCTTTTGTAACACGTCAAGGTCTTGCAGTTTCTTTTCAAGGACTGGTAGATATGATCAATTTGGATGGTGTGTTAGTTTTTATTAATTGGAATGTTTCCTCTATAGTTTTGAATTGAATTGAATGGCAAAATACACATACCGTCGTTGGATTGAAGGAGAAACTTTGGCATATTAGGAGAATCTATAAATAAGTTCTTATTTGTCTGGACTTTCTTACTCAAGATACGGTTTAGTAGTGAAACCATACAATTAAAGTTGATTGATTGATTATATTTATGATTAATGATATATATAATTCTATAAAAAAATATATGAAATGGGGAGGGAGGTTTACTGGTCTCGTGCAATCAATTCTATGTGAAACATCCACACTTTTAAATCATTGATAAACACAATTTTGACGTGGATGTGGATGTGCCTGTCTGTCTGTGTGTGTCTTTTTTCATTGTCGCGTGGCGGGAGACTGCCAACCAGTGCGGATCTGGATCTCGATTTGTTCAGATTCAGTTGGAGTCAAATTTAACCCGTTGTGAATGATGCCATGGATGCTTTGCTTCAATGGACTATTGTCTGTAGAGTTGTGTTGTTGGTATTTGTCGAGTCTTTTCAATGTCAATAATAGAACTTTCAAAATGTCATATTTGACGGTGTCCAATGGTAATGCGAATTCCCGGTGTTTGTCAATGATCACCGACTGAACCATTTGCAAACACTGTGTAGTCAATTCATTGGAATAAACCATGTACGGGTTCAACATTAAATCCAACACACTGTAACTGATTTTATCGGCAACGACTATATAGTACGTGGATAATCGGGGGAGAATCTCCACCTGGATCAATTTCAATAGGAATTCAACGATGGTTGGGTAATCAGATACCTTGTTCAACGATGAGATGACGAAATCCGTCAACACAGAATCTAATCTTGCATAATACGTATTACCGCCATCTGATGATTCACCCTTATACGCACAATCTATCAATTTCAAAACAGCTGAGTACGCAGGTGGTAACACTAACATCGACTTCCCAGCTGGTGTCAACGTCGGTAACGCCAATAAACACGAGAACATTGTATCGTAAAGGACTTGGAAAATGTCAGTTCTTATAATGATATTGTCGTGGGTGTGGGTGTGGGTGGGATTTTGTAGCAGGATCTTGTCCAAGATGATAATCAAATTGGCACATGCATTGGATTTCACCAATAGGTCAGAGTCATCTAAAAACGCCAACAGCATCGGCAACACTATATTCCAATGCATTTCAATGGCATCCAATGGTAGTTCCTGTACGACAAACCTCGTGGAAAATAATTCACCAATGTGCTTCAACATGAACGTTTCTCTTTGGTTCAAAATACTGGTGAATGAGTTCCCTAATAATGGTGTAATCCCCCGGAATAACTCTGAATTTGCATTATTATGCCGTTTAAATCCCCGACTGGTGATCTTCGACGATGTTCCGTTGTCTATTTTACTCAATTCAGACAACGTTGGTTTGAATGAAAACAATACCTGTAATGTTTCCTCTGTTGTTATTTGTAGCAGTGTGAGACATTGATCACACAGGGATGAGACATTTGAACTTGACCATGGCGCTTGTTCACTGTGATAGTACATGGATAATGTCTTAATCATTGGCCATCTAATGGTGTTGTCTATATTAGTGTTAGTGGTATGATCTAATATTTGCTTCAAAAGTCTGAAAATGTAGTAATTTTGTATTCTTAGAGTTTTTTGAAAAGTATCAGGTTGTTCTTCAAACCAAATGAATTGTCGTTCTGGAATTGACAATAACTGGATCAATGGCTGAAATAATTCCACTTGCACTTCCAATTGAGAATCAATCTCTAAAAATATGGAACATGTTATCGGATCTGTAGGTAATTTGTTCAATTTAAACGATATGGGTAGTCTCTTTGATAATCTTTGAATCTCATCTCGTTCATTCTCTGGGAAGTTCCCCGTGTGGATCTGTGTAGTGTACTTCCTGAGAAGTTGTTGTAGTTCTCTGTAAATCACAGTATCCATTTCATCATGTTGCATATTAAATAGTTTAAATAGAGGGTTGATACCAGTTCAACTTATCTCAAGTTAAGCCTAGAAAGTCAATGAAAATCTATCTATCTATATGTGTGTCTTAGAAATCAAAGTGAAAATATGTTGCGTCGAAAATGGTCGTGTTATTGCGTCGATCGACTCGTGTATTTTTTTTTTAGTTTTTTTTCTTTTTTTTTTTGGAAAGTGAATTTGAAAATGGTTAAAGGGTTTTAAATGGGTTTTACAGTGTTTAGAAGTTGTTTCAAGTACAATACCTTTTACGTATAATACTTTCTTTTAATACATATAAAATATTATCAGAAAACAAAAAAACAGGAACGGAACCGTGTTTGTTTGTTTGTTTGTTGTCATTCACGCTACAAGTGTTTCTCTGTTTTCAACTGCATTTTACATTACATTACCATTTTTATAGATCATTAACTTAGTGACAGTCTCTGTTTCCTCACTTGTACATTAACCCACACTCAATTAATTAATTATGAAAAGGGTGTTTTCCGGTGACTCTTCTCATTCCTTCAAACGGTCCAGAATCACCCAATTGAAAGACAACGTTTGGGGGATATTAGGGTTTAACAAAGATGTTAACAATACACAGCAACCTTTGAAAAATATTAATAACAATAATAATGCTATCCCGAATAGAAATGTCATCACTGCAAAGCAATTGTCTGACATATACGACCAGGTGAAGAAGGAAAACAGTCAATTGATATACAATTTGAAGAGCTTGAACAACACCATCCATGATGCTTCTATGGTTGAATCCACTAACATTAACAACACTGATGCATCAATTTTGCCAAATGCTGACACGGATAAGGAAAATGCTGATTCCAATGGCAATGGTAAAACTGATGCAGATGGATTGCAAGTTCCCAATGAACACACCACAGATGGCTCTATAGATCAATCGAGACCGACAAAGAAAATAAAGACTAACGATGAAACTCCCGTTTCTATTGTGGCCCTACCTCGTAAACACGTGTTTAGCATTGATCCAGTGGAGAGAGCACAACTCATTCAATTGAAGAAAAGAATGGAAACTGACAGATACCGGAAATCAAGATTGAATTACCTTAGACAGCATTCTAGAAATTTGGTGCAGGTGAAATCATTACAATCATCTGCAAATCCAAAGTATATAGATTCTGCAGTGGAGACGATAAATCACAAACCTGACCTTTTATCAACAGCACAAAAAATAATCACTAAAGATAATCAATTAAACATCCCAGAGAACAGAAAGAACAAGGATGGTTATTTTGTGTTGAATGCACAGATTGATGATGACGTGGATGCGTCCTCTGATGACGAAGAAGTCGGTAAAATAGATGACTTCAAGCCATTATCCAGTAAGGTCAAATTTGTCCCAAAACAAACCAATAAATTTGATCCAGTTCAATTACCTTCAACATTTGACACAGCAACTAAACCAAAATCATTTGTGCCATCCAAAATCGATATCGAAGAATCGTCAAAGATCACCCCAGGCCACCTAGGAGATGAAAAACATGCAACTGTAGAACAATTAGATGATACTGATCCATCTTCTCTACCAACATCAGAATTCAAATTTGGAGCACCGAAAATGACACAGACAAAAATACCATCTCCTCCAAGTGATGCATTCTCTTTAAACACAACAAAGAAGGACATGAAACAAAAAAGAAGGGCCGGTGGTGATGATGATATTACTCCAGCACCTACATTCTCATTTGGAAAATCCAATACTTCTGAAAAACCATCTATATCATTTGGAAGTGTACCAACTGAAAACCCGGTTGAAAAGGATACCACAAAGTCTGTGTCGTTCGGGCTTGACACCAAGGCTCCTGCTATAAGTGAAAAGAAACCAGCTGCACCTGCCTTTAGTTTTGGTAAATTAGATAAAAAATCTGATTCAAAACCATCGTTTGATTTTGCATTTAAAGGTCCTTCTAAGACAGATTCTTCAACTAAAAGTACATTTTCCTTTGGTTCGAGCGGTAAGGACCCAACTCCTTCGGTGCCTCAATTTGGTTCCTTAAAGAGTGATCTTAAACAAGATGCATCTACTGGTTCTCCTTCTGTTGTTCCTGCTGCTCCATCGTTCACATTTACTGTCCCTAAAAAGGATGATACCCCTATTACACCATCATTCTCACTAAATTCTTCTAGTTCTCAACCAGTTAAACCAACCACTGGTTTTGTGTTTGGTGATAGTTCCGCTTCCACTTCTATTAATACTGAGAAGAAGTCAGAGCCAACTAAAAGTGCATTTACTTTTGGTGCTCCTTCATCTTCCTCAACAATAGACAAAAAAACTGATTTAGAAAAACCAACGAATTCTACTCCACTTACATTCGGTGCTCTACCATCCTCTTCAACTACAGATAAGAAACCGGATTCAGCAGATCCGGCAAAGCCTACTCCCTTCACCTTTGGGGCTCCTTCTGAAATAAAAGGTAATACTACTCCTGCGAGTATTGCTAAAACTGAAGATGTTAACAAGCCATTCAGCTTTGGTACTGTCTTAAATGGCAATGTCAATTCTTCAACTAAATTAACATTTGGTGGTGCTGCTGCGGATGAGAAAAAGGATACACCTGTGAAACCAGTCATTTCATTCGGTGCTCCATCTACTTCTTCAACCCAATTGGCTACCGAAAAGAAGGAAACTACACCTGCTCTTCAGAGTTCTACGTCATCCGGTGGGTTCAATTTTTCAAAGACGGACACACAGGTTGCGCCACAACCTCTACCAATAGCAAAAGACAATAACAGTAGTACACCATTTTCTTTTGGTGTTGGACCATCTTCTTCAGCTTCCAAAAGTAGCGGGTTTAGTGGGTTTGGATCTACAGCTGGATCTGCTGCAAGTTCAGCTACATCCACTGGTTTTTCATTTGGGTCAAATAGTAAAGAAAATGAGGGACCTAACAAAAAACCAAACAATTCTAGTGCTTCGGTGTTCACAATGAATGCATCTGCTGTTACTTCCTCTGCATTTGGTGAAGCTGATTCCACAAACAATAGCACTACCTCAGCCTTTGGAACTACTGCTCCTACATCAACTGCCCCAACTGCTACCCAATTTGGATCTGGTGCTAGTGCTGCAACTGGTACTGGCACTGGCACTGGCACTGGTACTGGCACTGGTACTGGCACTGGTATTGGCACTGGTACTGGCACTGGTACTGCGTTCAATTTTGGTTCATCTTCTACTGCTAAACCTACATTTGGTGGTTTTGGAACAACTAATTCAAATAACAATACGAATGCGTTTGGTGGTAATGGTTCTGCATTCGGAAGTAGTGCCAATAACAACAATAGCGCCCCAAGTTTTGGAGGGTCAACAGGATCTACTCCATTTGGCTCAAACTCAAGGGATTCTACTCCTGCATTTGGTGGTGCTTCAAATAATAATAACAACAATCAACAGGGTAAAATATTCAATTTCAACAGCATGAACTTGCCTCAACAACCTCCTGCACCAAGCTTTGGAGGTTTTAGTGGACAAAGTGGTGCTGCGTCTCAGAACCAATTCGGTGTCCAACAAACACAGTTCAATCCTTCCCGTTCCGCTACGCCTAATTTTAACTTTACTGGACAACAGCAAACGAACCTGGATCCATCAGCAATCTTCTCTAGCGCTCCACCTTCTAACAGCACTCCCCCTCCTGGTGGTAGAAGAAAGTTGATGCCGAGAACAATGAGAGGACGTCGTTGAATAGAAATCAAACTTTAGTGTGTGTTTTTACTAACTTGTATAATTAATTAGCTTTTTAATATTAATATATTAACATTTATATATAACTTGGATAGTGCCTAACTGGACGAAATCTGATTCAAATGATGGTCGCCTGTATTTTTACCCCATCTATCATTCCTAAATCTAAATTCACAGTTTGTAGGAATACCTATTGTGTTTAAAGTATTTCCATCAAAACTTTCAATATTGATTCGAGTAACTAGATTGTTATTTAACCCGACAAATTGCAACACAAGTGTACCCGTACCTCCCATGGAAACCGAAACATCTCCCAGTGAAAAATAATCAGAGCGTTTCAAACAATTAACATACATAGTGATCTTAACCGAACTGCTATGATTATAACCTACTTGTAAATTCAAAGTAAGTGATCTGATACTAGAAGGTAATTTGTACAATCCATAGCCTTCAAAATAGGTTCTCATTGTAAAATGTTGAATTCTCATTTGATATAATTGAATAATACTCCGGTCACCTATGACCAGTTTTGAAGGAGCACTGTAACCATTGAAGAAACTCACATCAATAGAGAGCAATGAAGAGGGTAATGCACTGAGAATTAGAGAAAATTCATTTAACGATTCGACATGGAAAGTTATGTGTTGCAAATGGTTCAAATCCCCGATGTTTGTCATTGTTGGGAAATGGGTTTTTAATAGTTTTAGAGATATAACTGATTCAGGAAGGGCAAGAAATCTCTTTGTCCGAAGGGAATCATTATACTCATAAACACAATTATAAAGCTCTAATATCTCGATATATTTGGGAAACGAATCATCAGCTAGTGAATAGTAATTGAGTCTTAACGTGTGTAAATCTTCTAGCTTGCTAAAATCCACCAAAACACGGTTATACGTATTGCATTCCACTACTAATTTTCTAAGTGGCAGCTTAGGTAATGGATATAAAAATAACCCTTCTATAGCTCTATGGCAGCTATGTGTTCCTATAAAGTCTAACTTCAGGTCTCTTAGGTTGCTATAATCAGAAAGATCAGCTAGATTGAATATGTCACCCTTGTCACCTATTGCTAAATATAAATTGTTGATATATCTTTTAATCGGACTGAATCTGGATGGCCAGGAACCAATTCTTTCATCGTAAAACCGGCTTTTTCCAGAATATTCATCAGGAGGAGCTTTTAGTTCAATATTAACAGATATCAATCTGTTAGAAATCTGGGACAGTAGTACCGAAAGTATCAAAGGGTAATCTAACCTCCAATTGATAGTAACATGTCTTTCAAAAGACAAATTAAGTTCTTTCAGTGACACTAAGTCTGTCAAAGGATACAATGAATCAGGGTCAATGGGGTTAGATATGTTCAAATTTACCTTTTTTATATTGGGTTGGCTGAGTGACTTTGAGAATTGTCTATTGTCCAAAGAATCTTGCGTCAGTGGTAGGAATAGCTCAGTGATGGCACCTGTGGCATTTTGGAGTATCACATCGGTGAAACCAAGTAAGCAGAAATTCTTTACAAATCTTCCCAATGCAATCATCAAGGCATTCGAATCATCAAATGATGCTCTATTGATCTTTATTCTCTGACTGGTCAACAACTGTAAAAAAGATTGTAATTCAGAATCAGATCCAATTCTGCCAGTAGAATTAACGTCCGCCCGACGACATTTCATCCTATCTCTAACCAGATACACCGTACGAGTCTCATCTTCTAGTATTTGTTTGAATAACATGTCAGTGATATCGTCCTTATTGGCAATTGAAATCCAATCGTCGTTTTCAAATAAATCCGTTAATGTCTGTTTGTATATCTTGAATTGCAATTCCTTCGGTAATTCATAGATAACGTCCATTATATACTTGTTGATTCCCAAATTCTCATTCAAGAGCCATAGTTGTTTAGAAGGTTCCACCTCGGTCATATTGATATACCTATATGTGCTTATATGAGTATCATTTCTGTATAGTTTGTCATCATCAGATTGTGTGCCATCATTTTAGTGAACCTCCTACTCCACAAGTCTGATCTTCCTTTTATTAAAAAGTACAAGATTTGGGGCTGTTTAGCGGCGTGGGTTATCATTGGTCAAAAAAATTATTTTTGTTAGTTTGGTTTAAATATATAGTAAATTTGAAATTTAAAGGGCATGAAATCATAAAAAAAAACATAATAAACAACAAGGAACGATAAAGTAAAAGTAAAATATAGTATAAAAACAAAGGTACAAATTAGCTTTCTCAGTTCATCTCTGATGGGTCTTCTTCGAATCTGACACTTTTCCGTCTTCTACCGAAACCGACAGGCACTTCTAATTCAATTTCATTAGATTTACTAGTTGCAGTAGATTGCAAAGAGTCTCTTCTATTACTATAGGCACTGGAACTGGACCGTCTTTTACCCTTTTTCCCCTTCTTATTCTTACCGCCTTTCTTTGGTGCCAGTTTTTGGAAAGTATCATCGCAGATGGCAACAGCAGTCTCGTCGCTTTCCTCATCAGTTGTGGAAAGACCAATCAACATCTCTCTAATCTGCATTCTATTGTATTTGATTATCCCCTCACCGAATGAATTACCGGACGATGTGAACGATGCAGCTCTTCTCTTCCCGTTTCCATCAGGGCCAACGATGGGAGGAGGTAAAAATGTACAATTGTTCTTGAACGATGGAGACAATTCCGACACGACATCATCATCTGAGAAACACGGGGGTGGAGACGAGAATTCACTGTCCTCATCGGATGAGAAATCATCATCAACAGGATTGCAGTAATCAATGTCTTTAATGGTTAAACTGGAATTCTTTCTCAGTGTTTCCACATTAGACACTTTAAGAATCTTCTTTGACACTTTACCTGTGGTTTTATTAGTGTAAATGGGTTTCTTCACCGTTTCCAAATGGTGTTGTTTGATCAATTTGATTGATTTGTTGTCACTCTTTTCGATTTTAAAATCATCATATTCCTCAATGCATGCATTGGAGTTGGACCAGTTATTGTCATTATCAAAGTAACTGTAACCGACTCTAGCATTGGAACTATTAGATGATCTTGTCAAATAGTTAACAACAAGGTAAATGGATCCATTGTAATTGTTAAGTCTAGTGATCAGTAAATACTTTAAGAATCTTTCAAATGAGAAATCAATTGATTTGAAACATTTGACAAACAAATCATGACACAATTGATAGTCAATGTCTCTTTGTTCTAATTCATTCAAGAATTCAGTGATAACGTCTGGATCATCAGTGTCAAATTCAGATGGATTTAAGTACCGAAGAGATTCAAAAGTCTCCACCAATGAATCATCGTGAAGCAAATGGAACATTGTCATGACACCATAGAACACTGAATCCAGTTGGTTTGTCAAAAGGTACTGTTTCAATTTCACCCAACCTTCATATGCAAAAAACAATTTCACTTTACCATTTGTGTTATTGTCAAAGTAAGGAAATTGATGGGTCATTGATTTGTTCTCTGGTTTATGGAACAGTAATTTATGTTTGAAATCTAAATTCTTGCATTCCTCAGAACACCAGCAGGAATCACAGAAATTACAATCCAACCCATTGACAAATCTGTCAAGTTTCCCATCATTGGCACTATTATTTTTATTGGATTTTTTACCACCATTACCATTACCATTCTTATTGTTATTATTTTGTTGTTGGTGTTGATGTTGATGTGGATGGTCAAAGTGATCATCTCTCATACGACCCTTGTCGTACACTTTCAACACTTCTCCACAGTAAGAACAACATTTACCCAATTCAATTAATTTATGCAATTCGAAATTAACATTCAAGATAAATGGAGCCTCCATGAAAATGGTACCAACAGAGTTAACATCGGTGGCTAAACTCAAATCACCAGTCTTTGCATCGACTTTCACAGAATGGCTTGATTTTGTGTTTTGTAATATTGTAGTGACACTTTGTCGCAATCGGGGACCAGGAATGACCTTTCTCGGGGGTGTTACCATTATAATTATATTATTCTTTTAAAAATGTACTACCTAATGTAAGTTACTGGGCAGTATTGTATCGTTGTGCGATAGTATTGTTGTGTGTAAAATTGGAATTGGAAGTGGGAGGTCTTGTGACGTTTAATTCCTCAGAGGCTTATCAGTTGATCTATCTAGAACGGACTTTAAATCAATTGGGCGGAATCAATTAAATTCAATCAAGCAAACAAGAAAAAAACAGAATATGTATTAAGTATATGGATACTGATTTCAATAGTAGATGTATATGAAAGAGAACAATTGATCAGAATAGAAAACAACAACAACAACAACAACAACAACAGTTTCATAAATACTGTGTCTGAATGACCCCCCCCTTGTTTTAAATAATCTCTCTCCGCTGTTTGTTCGTTTGTTTTCGCCCTCACAACAAATTTTTGTTGAGTGAGTGGTTGTTAGTAGTGCGCAACTCAATATTCTTATATCAGTATCAGTATATCGGAGAAATTAGTCATTTTATATACCAGAGGATATATATACATGTTCTACTACTATACAATAGGTTTCGCAAAGGGTTCATCATGCTCTCCAGTATTGAGCCAGGTTATGTAATCTATCGATCACAACAGGTAACACTGCATTGATGGAGTTATTGATCAAGTTTTGGAAATGGTAAATGGCCTCTTCATCGTTTAATTCCAACATAAACTTCTCCTTGATCTTCAAGATAATCTCCAACTTCTCCGCTTCGTTCGATGACCCAACTCCCTTGTGATTGCCATTCAATTGAGCAGTACCCTTGGATAACTGGGCCTGGTACGTTGGTGTTTGCAAGATTGGGATCGATGAATCGATCATTAATTGGAACAAGTTCAAAATCAATGATGAGTTCTTTCTTAATGTGTTGTAACAAGTGAAACAATAATCATAGAATTTTTTGTAATTTTCATCGTTTAACCCACCCATACCTTCGATAATTTGAATGGGTAGTTTCATCAACGGTGGGAACGGTTTCGGATCTTGCCCCAAAATGTATCCATAATCAGCATGGAAAAAATACCCATCCTTGGTCAATAACAAATTCTCTAAATGACGATCACCAACACCAAGAATGTAAGTCACCACACAGTACCCTGCACACGATCTGACATAGTTATCCATCACTTCAGGCAACACACCATGAGGTGCCGTAGGGTCTGGATTGAACGTTTGTAGGTACAATAAAATGGAATTATTGTACTTGGCCAATATGGACGATAACGAACTGTTTGGAACAAATTGAATAAAACCTTCAACTGGTGATGTGGCCAAAATCTTGTACGGTTTCAATTTCAAATCCAAATTCTCATTCTGTAAGATCTTCTCCATAACTGATATAATTTGAACCATGAATTGATCTTGTCTCAAATCATCACCAATTTTAAACATCACAGGGTACCTGCCCCCGTCATTGGTTTTAAAAGTAACCTTCAATGGATTCAATGAACTTTTAAACACTGTGGAATCTTCAGGTATAGTGCCAATCACCTTGATTCTAGGGTCTAATGGCACTGACACTTCCACCGAAAACTCAGATAACGATTCATAATCACCGTGTAGTAGTGACTTCTTGTGACCTCTAGTGATTCCATCAATCCTTGACATGACAAGATCGGTTCGTTTCTTGTACCGTTCCACTAATAAATTCTTCAAAATCTCAATCTTCTTAGGAGTACTTTCCTTTTTGTAATCAACTTTGATCTTCATTGCAGTATCGTGTAGTCTACTGACTAGATCAACTTGCGCCCGTAATTCTTTAATCATTTGTTCACCGTGTTCACTGGTGGAAAGTTTCAACATCAAATGAAGGATGGTTTTTTCAAATATATGAGACACCGTCTTCACTTGTGATCTTTCTAATTGATTATAGTTATCAATCACTTGATCCTGTGCGTAATCAATTTCCTCAAATCCTGTTGTAGCGGTAGGTTCGTTTGACCGTGTCCGTGGTGCACCTGTTGACGTTGTTGGAGTTCCCTCGTTATCACCAAACCGTAAACCAGTCTTGTTATTCTTTCTTTCCTCCTCCACTTCCACTTTCAAGTTCCAATATAAAAAGGAAGTTAAATTGAAATTGCCGCACGCTCTTTCAATTAGGAAATTCGCCAATGGTGAATCTAATTTGGGTAAATTCGATGTCAACTTATGACGCTTTTTTGGATTCAGTAAATACGGACTGAATAAAAATTTGGAAACTGGGTCATCTGTTTCATTTTGGTCATCCTTGATGAAATGGAACTCACTATTTCCTGTGGCTATTGTACTGCTCAATGATTCATCGGTATCAATGACACTATCTCTTTGCGATGGCAGTTCTTCATCTTCATCGATGTCAGTATGTGGGTTGATATAATTCCGTTCATTTCTGATGCTTTGAACCAACTGAACCATAAACATCTCCAATTCATCATCATTGGCTTTTCTTAATCTTTCAATGGCCATATTTCTGATTATATGGTTTCTGTAATTGTCACTTAAAAGTTCCAAACAATCCACAATCTCCAATTCCTGTACAAACACATTTGATGATAAACTGGATAGCATTTTATTGTTTTTGTTGTGACTGCTAGTACCTTCAACTGCATTGATTACATTGGCCTGTATTGTTGTTTGAGTGGTCTTTGGTTGGAGATCATTGATTATGGTTAAAAATTCATTAACTTCAAAGTTATCATCCCAATCTATACATTTAATGAAATTTATTAGGAAATTGTTAAATTGAGATGTGTTTTTATTGAGTATCAATGTGTTCAATAAATAAAATCTGAATTTCCAGATCATGTTTTTCTCCTTTGGTGTCAATTTTTCAAAGAATTGCTTTTGTAAGATTCTATTCAATTCTTCTCTGATCTTCAACGTTGGTCTGATATCCTTGTCTAACGATGACAATTGATGCACTCTTTCTAGCTTTCTAAACTTGTATTCAATTGGATCTTCCACTAACTCTGATCTGTATAAATCAGGGTCAAACACCCAGGGTTTTAATGGGTTATTTTTCAAACTGAGTAAATTGCTGTATGTTATCTCATTTGACACTTCATAATTATTCGACACAGAACCTATTCCATGTGAATCTGAAGTGGGGACATTCAATGTCGCATATTTAACGTCTGAAAACACAATGGGGGTGTCAAATTGAAGTAATTCGACGTTCAAATACACTTTATTGGATTCACTGCTGATCTTTTTAACTGAAAATTCACGTTCTTGTTTGTTGATCTCAGATGCATTGATTTGTTCGATCTTTCTATACGTCAATTGATCTAGCCAATCAGGACTATTAGCTAATTCACCTAGCTCTTTCAATTTCAATTTCTTCTCCAATCGTTGCATTTCAGTGAGCTGATCATCAGTGGTTGTGTGTTCTTGGTCATTCGATGTAATTGAATAATCGTGCACAAAAGTGTTATCAGCTACATCAATTTCAATCTTTTGATGACCTCTCACCAATGTGCAATTCCCATTGATGTCAAATATCGTCAATGAACTGTTACCCAATTTCAGAATATCCCCCTTATCGTAATCGAATGTATAAAGGTCAAACCGTAGAATGGAATCTATTGGTAATTGAGAGTAATTTATCGGTAAAGTGAGCCATTCTGGATTGTTTTGAAGTAATTTTTCCGAAATCAGTGAATGAAAATCCGAAGTGTTTGATGTGGATGATGAAGTACCTGTCGATGACCGTTTACTGCTGATGGATTTATTGTAATTAGAGTTAAAGTATCGAAGACTAGTAATCACAGGACAAGTGAGTTGTTTCCCATCAGAACTTTGAATGGACACCAGGATGAACAATTCATTCATTTGCCTCTCCTGGAGTTTATACGTTATCATCTTGTCCGTTGTAGCATTGTGGCACTTCTTATCATTGTGTAAGTAATGATGCAACTGTAACTGTTGAAACCTCTGTGTGAAACCGGATAATTTGTTGATTCTAAGTCTGAATGGATGGTGGATGTCCTTCGACAAGCAGAAATTCACCACCAGCTGTGCCTTAAAACTTGAATCCATTAAGATTTGATGTTACCACTGCACTTATGGTATTGTCCAAAGTTAACCGTGTTCTGCTTCTTATCTACCAATTGTAATCGGTGTTGCCCTGTTTGTGTTTGTGTGTGTTGTTTTACATAAAAGAGCGTTCCTCAAGTGTCTCAGAGTTTGCAAAATAGTTGGTCACGTGATTGTGCACAGCCTTGTGTTCTAGAACAAACGAGAAAAACAACGTGTGTCCTTCCTTTTCCTTGGTTACAAGAGGGTATAAAATGGAAAAAGACGGTGTCTTTTGTTTTAAACTGGTTCAATGTTTCCTTTGGTTTTTATTTTGTGTAATATTTGTACAACTCAATTGTTATAAATAAACATACGATAATAATGGCTGCAACAGTTATCCCTCCAGAAGGTATGTTCTTGTCTCTTTTTTGAAGTTGGCACAGATTGGCATTTGTGGCAATCGAGGGATGACGATGTCATCATATATATACATATATATTTCATTTCAGTACCAATTCCCTTCTTTTAATTACTAACACAAACATTTTTTATACAGTTTTATGGGCTCAAAGATCAAGTGATTCTGATAAATTAAAGAATTTAATTTACCTGACTGTCAGATTAGTTGATCCTGAAAACTTGAAGATCAATTTGACCTCATCAAAGTTAGAAGTGTCAGCTGCATCCAACGGTGACAACTACCAATTGAACTTGGAATTCTTTGAAAGTATAGATGAAAAGACATCCCGGTATGAAGTCACTGGTTCTCACATATTCTTCATATTGTTCAAGTCTAAATTAGAAGCTGACTTCTGGCCAAGATTGACAAAGGAGAAATTAAAGTACCATTACATTCACACTGATTTCGATAAATGGGTCGATGAGGATGAACAAGATGAAGTCGATGAAAAAGAGGATCTTCAAAAATCATTAGGTGATTTGAATGCCTTCAACACTGATCAAAACATTGACTTTGGTGAATTGGCCAGACAATACGGTGCTGCAGCCGGTGCTGATCCAACTGCTGATTTGAACGTTGATCAATTCAGTTCCTCTGATGATGATGACGATGAAGATGATAAGAAGGCTAAACACGGCGATGAAGAAAAGATCGAAGAAATCAATTAACCTTAGTTCCTTTGGTTCCTTTGTAGATTACTTTATTCCGTGCTACTTATTTATATAATATATATTTTATGTGTCATTATTTAGCTCTTTTATTATATATTTATCGAATCTGTTTACTGTTATGATAAAGTTACTTTAGAAAAAGAAACATTAATTAATTAGGATATAAACAAGTATCGGTTGTTGGGGTTGAGGGGAGGTAAAGAGAAATAAAAGCAGGTAATAATAAAAACCCATTTTTTTTTTTTTTGAAGATAATTTCTTAGTAAATAAAGCAAAGGGTGAAAGATAATAATAATTTTTTTTTTAAAAAAAAGTCATAGTTGATGCATCGTTAGGTATTAAAAAAACATTTTCTTAGTAGTTCATTGGCTGGTTGTTTTTACATGTTATCCAATTTTTTCTCTAGCTCTTGAATCTCATCAATGGTATCTTTAATGGCATTTCTCTTCTTTTGATCGGAAGGACGAAATGAATTGCTTAATTTTTGTTCCTCCTTAGCCAATTCAATGCTCAACTTCATCATAAGCAATTTCTCATCGGTCAGTGAATTGCCATTACTTTTCTTAACATCGTCCATACCGTAATCGTAGATGGACTTCAATCCGTATAATGCAGCAATGGTACACAAGGCCATGGCAAAGTAACCCTTGGAAGTGAAACCTAATGGTAATGGATCTGGTTGTAATCGTTCACCAGTCAAGTCCAACCAATTTTTGGTGTTTCCAGCGGCATTTCCTTTGATTGGAGTGTGGGACTTTAAACAAGTTCTCAAATAGTCATCTGGTAAATCAGAGTATTTCAAAGTAGATCTCAATTCCAATGGAGCCTCCACTAAGGTGATTGCTAACCCTTGTTCTAAATGGAAATCTAGATGACAATGGAAAAACCACACACCAGGATTGTTAGCAATGAATCTCACCACCAAGTATCCGTTAGCCTCCACAATGACTGTGTCTCTCTTTGATGGGTATTCAGGGAACTTGTTATCGTCAGCGTCAGGATCGAAATGATGTGGATCGTCATCGTATGCATCTGATCTAGCAACAATTTGAAATTGATGGCCGTGCATGTGGAATGGATGTTTGTTATCGTCCTCGTTGTTAATGACAACTTCAATGACATCACCATGGTTCAAAACGTACGAGTTGGTGTTGGAACCATAAAGCTTTTCATTTGAGACAAATTCCTCTGGAGCGGAAAGCAACGACAACAACGAGGGAACCTTAGGTTCAACATATGTGTGGTTGTCAAAGAATGCATAGTTGATACCATCACCCAAGTTCTCCATGCGAAGAGCAACTTCGATTCTTTGATCTGGTTCAGGTAATAGAGGTTCAGATGACAATGGTTTCAAAATGAAATCGTCCAATGGTTCGTATGCATCAATGTCATAAAAACTCTTTGATGGTTCAGAGTTAGGTAATGATTCATCATAAGTTAAATAGTTGATTGAAATCACTTGTAAATCGTCTGGGATCACATCCAACATTGAATCATCGAAAGAATTGACAAAGCAATAGTTCTTTGTGGCATCCTTCTTAGATTTCGTCTTCAAAAGAACACTCATTCTTTGGCCCACTGCAAGGTAAATCATATCAGTCTTTTGAGGCTTAGTGAACACACCATCGACTTCCACCACTTCCAATTCATGGTCCTCGATAAAAATGTATTGGGACACCATCACACCCATGTTGGCGATTCTCAACAGATAAGTTGTATCTGGTTCCACCTTAACAGTAACATTTTTAGTGTCGTTGAACAAGGAATTCTGAGGGATAGGCTCAGCACCTGTTGGATTGTATCTTGTCAACTGTTTACCAGTCAACACATCACTGGCATCATGGTACCAATCACTGACACTCAGTGGAATCTCATAATCCCATTGGTATTTGCTCTCCAAAGTTTCATCGTGGACGATCATCATCCCTCTTAATCCATCACTGTACTGGGCACCAGAGTGACTGTGGTACCAGTAAGTACCGACTTGATTGACGTCAAATGAGTAAGTGAAGGACTCTCCAGGAGGTATCGGACACTGAGACACACCAACTGGTCCATCCATATGCGTGGTTCCATTTTGAAACATACCATGGAAATGTAACGATGTGGTGGTGTTTCCTAACCCGTTGTGTAATGTCAGTGACACATGGTCACCCTTGTTGATGTTGATGATAGGTAATGGCCATGTACCATTGAATGAAATGACAGGTCTTTCCTTGACCCCATCGGGATTTGCTAACACCCAAGTTGCATTGTAGTTGAAATAATGTGTTTTAGCTGACACAGAAACAGTATGGAAGATCAAAAAGAACAGCCAAATAAATGATTTGAACATTATCTATTGTAAATGATCTTTTTATATAATAAATGTAAATGTATTACAGAGTAAATGGCCAAACTGAAACGCCATTAAGGAATAATGAGTTAAAAGCCAGTGAGCAAATTATATCATAAGACTCTGAGTGAGTAGAGGGAGGGAACCCTTTTCCTCTCTCTCCAGTGGAAGGGGGGAAAGAAAAACTTTTTTTGCGTCCTCGGCTGATTTTCTTTATCTTTTTCATCAGGGACGATCGTCGGGTCGGTGGATGTCTATGAATATTATATTATATAACTTACAGTATATACAGGTATACAGAATCATTCATTCTTCTTCTAATATATAGTTTCCTAATTTATCCATCTTTAAATTGCCAACACCACTGCTCAATGCTTCGATGATCTTTTCGTTTTCCTCTTCCTCCTTTTCAGCGTCTTTGTCTCCGTTTTCGTCGTCACTGTCACTTAAATCATCATCATCATCATCATAATCAAGATAATCTTCTGCTTCATCATCTTCATCTTCACTGTCGGCTTCATCTTCTTCACTATCGTATTCCTTAGCCTCCTCGTCATTCTCATCTCTCATACTTGCCACTGCACTTTGTAATGATCTATCCACTTCATTCAATTTCTTCTTGTAACCCGATGCTCTCACTTGAACATCCAAGTCTCCTGTTCTTTTAATGTCTCTTTTAAACACAGGGTATGCGTATCTGTACCCATCACCGTATTTATCCTCCTCCAGCATCATTGAATCGTTCTTCGGCTGGTACCCAAATCTTCTCTTGAAGAACCGTCTTATACAGTCAATGTCTCTTTTAAAGTAAAATTCAGCATCTGGGTGTTCAATCGATATACATTGTGGGAAATCAATCACTAAGAATCCATCCTCTGTTTTGAAATCATACGATCCATCCTCTTTGATCATGATGTTATATTCGTTGAAATCACAATGGATCAACCCGCTGTTACCCAACTTCACTGCAAACTCCATCAATTGTGAGTACAAAACCTTGTACGCAAAATGTTCTTTCAACTGTCTCATTGGGAACCCATTAATCTTCTCCATCAACACACAGTGTCTTGAATAATCATACGGTGTAGGCACAGAAAAGTCGTTTCTGTACAATATCGTCATAAACTCGTATTCCTTCTCTGCTGCTAACTTGGACAAATACATCCAACTACCAGTGTGCTTGTTTTGTAAATAATCTCTCTTGTTCTTCACCGTTCTGAAAGACACTCTACCTAATCTATGGATCTTCAACACTTTAGTGTTCCCCTTGCTGTCTGTACATGTGTAAATGTCCGACTCCTTACCAACACCAATGGTGGTTCCTAATGTGTCGATGGATCCTCTTTGATGCATCGATTTCAAGGCAAGGTAATCAAATCCATTGTATGTGATTCTGTACCCATCATATTTGGCATTTCTCAATTTAGAGATTAAACTCAATTTGGCTAAATCAGAGATGGCCTTATTGGCAGATCCCATACCTGTTTTCAATGATGCAATTTGTCCAATCATCTTAGTTGGCACAACTTCATGGTTACGAGATCCTAATTCAACGGCAGTCAACACTCTCCAGTCATCAGCCGTCAAATATCTCATATGTGTGGTATCTAACTTCATATTTTTGGTTTGATTCTATTATTAGTTATTTCGATTATTGTATTTAAATAGATAATGAGATCTTTTAAAAGGTTTCCATTCAAAATCAGCCATCTCTTATAGTATGATAACTGTCCTTTTGATATACACAAAAAAAAATTTTTTTTTGAATTGAAAAAAGCGGCTGTGCAAACTCCGATTTGGTCACGTGATTGTATTATACACAAGGGAAAGACAGGACTGATGCGATCTCCTTTTGTTCGTTGGGGGGTTATGTCTACATCAATCCTCTTTTGTTTGGTTATCTTGTCTATTCTATGTTGTGATAGTTTTTTTATTTCAGCTTCAACTGGTAACAAACAATATACATGAAGTTCAAATTATGATACACAGGCAAACTGATAATGAATCACAGTCATGGATCCCATTCAATCATTTATTCATTGCGCTCAAAGGATGGACTGTATCAATACCAACAGTTCTCTCTTACTGCATTGACATTGCATTGTACATTATCATTCTACTCATTGCTACGATGTGGGAACCGGTGATAGAGCCAAGGGCAACGCAATTCAGTTTACACAATGAAAGCATGTGGTTTAGTTTTGTCCCTGAGGAGGACACATTTGCTCCCATTGGAACCTTATTAGTTGTCTCTGTGATGTTCCCCATGGTCACAGTCTGTTTAGTCGGTTTGCTCAACACTGATCTTCCATTAACCAGAAAGATTTGGGATGTCCTGATGGGGTTGCTGGTGTTGCTAGGTAGTTGCTCAGTTCAGTTATTGATAGTATGTGTGATGAAAAACGTCACTGGTCGTCCTAGACCCGATTTCATAGATAGGTGTCAACCGTATCCACTAATGGCTGATACTCCAGGAAAGTTGCATTCCATTGATATATGTTCCAATAATGATACAGATGTCTTATTTCAGGGACTGAGATCATTCCCGTCTGGTCACTCCTCCACAATTTTCTCGGCGATGACCGTGCAATGCTTGTTCACCAGTGCAAAGTTTAATGTGTTTGATGGTAGAGGTTTAAGTTGCAAAATCATAATAAGTGTTGTGTTACCAACAATTGTTGCCTTCTCAATTGCATTGTCTAGGGTTTCCGATAACAGGCATAGATTGATTGATGTGTTTTGTGGAGCAGTCATTGGTTCGGTGTCAGCTGTAGTTCTTTATTCTTGTTATTTCCCATTCCCTTGGACGTTGAAGAACCTTGGAAGAGCGTACCCTCCAAGAAGATTCGGAGTGAGTGGTTGGTTTGGTGGTGTTGGTGGGTTTTGGAGAATGCCAAGGGATCCAGATGGAGAGTATGATGATAGGTATATATCATCGTGTGTGAAGACTCGGCTTGTCCCTGGATTTTCCAGAAATATTGGCAATCAAGAAAACAATAATAATCATCATGGGTTGTCCCATCAGAGTGTTTAACACAAATTCGGTTTATTTTATTTTATTTTATTTTATTTTTCCTTTATAATTGTTTCATTAACTATTTACAGATGAAAAGGTATCTATAAAAAAAAACATATTAGAAAAATGGTAAATTATTACAACGTAGAGACACTTATTTCCCTATACAAAAGCTTGAAAACACAACACCAAGGATTTCCTCCACACCAACAGCTTCTCCAGTGATCTTACCGATACCTTCAATACTGTATTTCAATCCCTCCATAGCTAGTACTATATCATCCATCTGTTTGAAGTTGTCAAATTCTTCAAATCCAAATAAAACATCCTTCACTAGAATGTCTTGAGCTCTCTTGGAAATTGTAATTGGATCTTGAGTCTCTGACCAAGTGACATCTTTAAACCTCATAGTTAAATCTTCAATTAAATCATTGATCCCTTCACCAGTTAAACAACTGATAAATTTGTATTGTTTGTTGTCGTAAATGGCTAGTTCTTGGTTCAATTTGTTTAACAATTCCTGTCTTTCACCGTCACTTTGAAGCAAGTCACTTTTATTTAATATGATCATTAGTTGCTTATCAGAATCATTTTCAGTTTCTTCGTTAAGTGTTTTTAAATGATCCACTAAATCATCGCCCAGTTCTTTAAAGTCAACTGGAAGTATCACCAAGTTCAAATGAGCATCTATGGACTTTAACTTTGCCCGTTTAACACCCTCCATTTCGATCATATTTTCCGATTCTCTGATACCAGCAGTGTCTCCAATGATAACCTTGTAACCGTTAATATCTATCGGGATATCAATGGCATCTCTAGTTGTACCTGCAATGTCACTGACAATGGCCTTATCCTCGTTAGCTATCAAGTTTAGCAACGATGATTTACCAGCGTTAGGAGGACCAAGCAAAGTGACCTTGATACCATCCAACAATATCTGTGATCGTTTGACCTTAACCAGGTACTGTTCCACTTGTTCTTGCAACTGTTTGATACTTGCATCAACTCTATCAAACAATTCATTCACTTCGTCAATATCGTGGTCTTCTCCAAAATCAATCACAGTGGTTAACAGAGCCACATTATTCACTAATTCAGATCTCCATGAATTGAATAATTGCTTGGTAGAACCCTCCATGGATGATAACGCAGACACTCTCTGTGACTCGGTCTCTGCATGGATCAGAGAGTTTATCCCTTCCACTTCCGTTAGATCAAATTTACCATTTTGAAATGCCTTTTTAGAGAATTCTCCCGGCTCAGCGTACCTGATCGGTATTTGTGGTGTGTGCAGTGATTCAATTGACTTCAATATTGATTGCACAACGGCAGTACCACCATGACAATGAACTTCCAGTATGTCCTCTCCTGTGTATGATTGTGGTCCTTTGAAGTAAATCAACAACGATTCATCTAGTAACAATGGTGACGCTAGATTGTCGATCGATGGCTTGTACAATTTCTTCACTATTGTCCTTCTCGGAGTTGGTAACTTGTCTGATCTTGTCAATTTGGAATATATCGATAACACAGCATCACCTGACACTCTGATAACTGCTATTGCTGATCTTGCCGGTGATGTGGATAGGGCATATATTGTAGGTAAATGAAATGATGGATCATCGGTGAAGGATACTTCTGTTGATAAAAATCTTCTTGTTTGAGTTCTATTAATTGAGTTTATACATGAATACCGTGGTATGAATCCACATCTCCTTATGAACCTTATCATCAATAGTATTTTGTAATTCCTTGGTGTTTTGATCAACTAATGAAAATAAACAAGAAAACACCGATCCATCTATCATTTGTTAAGAAAAGTCCATTGGAAAAAATGTTTTTTTTCTTTTGTGCGCAGGTTCAAGATTGTTTTACCGAACTGTACAAGATATGTATGTATGTATGTATGTATGTATGTATACGAATACAACTTATTCTGAAATTATAAATTAATGGCGTCTAGTTGTGATGAAAAAAAAAAACAAGACAAAGGATAGTAAGAATAAGTCATATAGGAGAACAGACAAAAAATAAGCATGATGAAACAAAAACAAATATTGGTGATTAATAATTAATTAACAGTTATAGAGAACGAATAAATGGTGGGTTAACCGTAAAAAGAAAACAAATAAGTAAGAGAGAGAGAAAGAGAGAAAGGGAAAGAGAAAAAGAGAATCTATAGCAAAATAAAAGGAAGGTGAAATTGGAAGAAAACAGAAAAGCAACAAATTATGAAAACAAAAGACAGCATCAACAGATGACCTCTGAATTAGTAAAGGAAAAGAGATAAATTAATGAGTTTGAAATAGATAAATAGATATATATGGTAGATCAGGGAGGAATGAATATTGATTGATGGTTTAAAAAGCGAGCGGCATGCGAATTTGTGGATTGGGGATAAAATGAATAAAGAGAAAAAGAAAAAGAAAAAGATACTGTAACTCTGACACATGAATAGAGCCAGTTAAATTAAGGATGTTCTTGTTTGGTAAAAAAAAAATAGCATGAATCCAGTGAAAGAAATGTCTAAAATCAAAACGAGCGAGCGATGAGAGGGTTGGAATGGTTAAAAACAAATGTAAATTAAATGAAAGCAAAGAAAGAATTGAAAACACAGGTGTAATGCAAATGGTTTGGTTTATGTTAATATCAATTAGCAGAAATGAAGTAATTTTGGTAAGGGTGAGGGGGTAATATTAAAACAACTTGAAGATAGTAAATAATTAAATTAAATTTGAATTGAATTGAATGCTGAAAATGTATAATTTTTTTTTTTTGTTTAGTCAGTTTGTGTTGTCTATTTTGCTGTTGTCTTATTTTATTTTTGTTTGTTTTCCTTGTTTAAATTTCATATGATCACACAACAACCATTCTTTTGTGGTTTCTCCTTCAATAATAAACTGGACCTAGTAGCCACTTCAAACACATCATCAACGGCTTCACCAGTCAAGGATGAACACTCCACGTATTTCTTAGCACCAATGAATCTAGCCACTTGTTCACCACGTTCCTTCCTCACGTATTTTTCATCGTAATAAGGGTCAGATCCATCATCGTCTGGTCTTAAATCCTTCTTCAATCCTACCAAAATCACAGGTGCATCGGGACAGTACTGGGACACTTCTTGAGCCCATTTAAGACCAGCATTATCCAACGAATCAGGAGCGTTAAGAGCAAACCCGATTAAAATGATATGAGCCTTGGAGTACGACAACGGTCTCAACCGTTCGTATTCCTCTTGACCAGCAGTGTCCCATAATGCCAATCTGACTGGTTTCCCATCGACTCTACAATCTGTGGCATAATTTTCAAACACCGTTGGATGGTACTCTGTCGGGAATTCACCCAAGGTAAACACATAAAGCAATGACGTTTTCCCACATGCACCGTCACCAACAATGACTATTTTTCTTTTGATAACGTTATCTGACATTATTTTATGGATTGGTGGTTTTATATATATTATTCAATGCAATTGAATGTAGATGTAAATTGAACCTGAACTGAACTGATGGTTACACACGTCAGGGGAGGTGTTATTGTATTATATTCTTTTTGTTCTTGTTCTTGTTCTTGTTCTTGTACCGTTAATAACTAGAATTGAGGGGGGGGGAGAGAGAGAAGGAGAAAGAAACTGATAATGTTTATTGACTTTGAAAGAAACACAAATGTATGAAGTGAAACAATTCAATAACAGAAAAAAGAGTATAAACTTGGTGTAAAACTTCCCTTAGTTCAATTGACCAGTTAAAAAGTTAAAAATGAATAAACAAATGCAATGGTTTTTAAATGAATGAACGGGTTCAGTTGTTTGTTAGTTTGGAGAAGGTTTTTTGGTTAACTGTAAATTTCACACAACCCAAACAAGAGACACAATCACAATGGTTTTCTTTTATAAATATGCAGTGCAAAAAAAAAAACACACACACCCACACACAATCAAACAATAGAAATGATAAAAACAGAGGGATTGTTGAAGAGACAAAAAAAAATAAACCACCTAATCGTTCAAAATTAAATGAATACAATTAATATTGGTCAAGAGTAAGTTAGTTATAATATGATATGATTGTAGTAATAAGTAAAATTGGGAAAGAAAAGGTTTCATTTCAATCGATTCAGGTTCAATTGTTACAATGCGTCTTTTCGATTTTTTGATTTTTTTTTTTTTTGATTTGTTTGTAACTAACCGTACAGTTACAGTGTTCCAATGTACCAGTGTACGGTACTGTTCCCCGTCACTTCGTTTCGCTTGCCCGGTGTTCTGGTCTGCGTCTGGCCTGGTGTTCCCTTCTGTCCCTCTTCCCTGCCCTGCCCAGCTCCACTCCCAGTGTCTCTGCCGGTAAGCCCAACATTGACACAGATTGACAGCTTCAACATCCAGCTTGGCCGCCTGCTTTTGTCCCGCTTTTGTCCAGCTCTTGTCTGGTTCTTTGTCTGGTTTTTTTGTTCTTTGTTTTTCTGTTAGTTTGTGGGCAATTGGGCCAGTTCCCGGTACAACAGGGGGATGCGGGAACTGGAACGGGAACTGGAACGGGTACTTACCCTTGTGGGACTAATACCCTGCCCCTGCCACTGTCCCCGGGGGTCCCTCCTCACCCTCCCGAGGGCACGAGGGTTTTTTTTTTTTGTTTGTTTGTTTGTTTGTTCGTTTGTGCCTGAAATTCTGCCGCAAAGTTTGTAAAATTATTCCGTTCAAGTAATATTCAATCAGGTCGATCGACCCGTCGTTATTGGTGGCAGAGAGTTTTTTTATCCCTCATTAAATGAAGAGAGTGTTTGGTTGTTGGTTGTTGGAGGAAGGTCTAAAAATAACCAAACCATAAAATCTACAAGCTACGAAAAAAAAAGGACCCACAATTCAACCAATGGGGGAATGGGAAGGAGTTGAGTTGGATTTTAACTGTTATTGTTTTTATTTATTTAAAGATACTGAGATATACTTTACTTTGTTTCCCTTGTATCTTAATCATATTCTCTGTGACGATGGTTCTTCATCCTGGTGCCCTTGTCCTTGTATTATTTTCTTTTATTTCATTTCATTTTATTTTATATTTTTTTGTTTTGTTTTGTTTTGTTTGCTGTGCCACTACCCAAATCCTATAGTTGCTCCTTTTGTTGGTTTGGTGACACTTAAAAACAAACATTACCACTTTGTATCTTTTCTAACATAAGTATTTAAAAATAGTAATGTTTCAGTAACTAACTTATTTACCCGCCTTGATTTTCAGTACTTTGTTCTATTTCCTTCAAACGCATTTTTGTTGGTTTTTTTTTTCCTCTCTCTCTCTCTCTCTCTCTCTCTCTCTCTCTCTCTCTCACTCTCTTGGTGTTTTCATTGGTGTAGTATATATGGCAGGTTACCCTGTTTTAAATTTTACCCGTGTGGCAACTTATCACACGTCGATATTCTATGGTTACTTTAATCAGAAAAGGTATTAAACATTCATTTCATGAAAGAAATATTCAAAAAGAATAAAATAAAAGACACAGAAACAAACAAAAAAAAGGTGGGGGGAAATATATATATATTCAATCAACGAAAGCCAGTGCCCCATGAATCCAATAATCCAGTATCAGTGAATCCATTGGATCCATTTCTGAATCCACCAAGCAACGATGAAGTGCCATTGCCAACAACCATGTTATTAAACCCACTTCCAGTGCTAGGGAATTGACCATTGGCACCAGAAGGTTGTTGCTGTGGTTGTTGTTGTGGTGGTGGTTGCTGTTGTTGTTGAAGACCAGTCACCACTCTAACAGACACAGGAGACCCATTCAAATCATCGTACACAATACTGAACGAGAAACTCAACTTGGAATTTAACTTCAATGACAACGCATACACAAATTGGTCAAGAGTTAAATTTGCAAATTGACTAGCCAGTAACGACTTCACATAGTGGTAAAGTAATTGAATCGAATAGCATCCATTGGCATCTGTTGGTAACTTAACAGATGCTTGAAACACCTCTAACTGGATCATCTCACATTCAGTAGCCGTCAACTTGTTATTCACCAAATTACCATTCGCACCAGAAGTTACATGTTGTTGACTTGGACCATTCGGAGACAACCCATTAGTGTTGCTCAATCCTACAATTGTCTCAGTCGGTGTGCCAATGGCACTGGTAGCGGCAGTTGTTGCTGCAATTCCCACACCACCACTAGTAGATGTAGCAGTACCAGCGGAAGCACCGTTAGACCACAAAGAATTTCCAACGTTAATACCACCTAATGGAGATGAATTCCAAATAGAGTTATTACGACTGGTTGAACCAGTGTTGACAATTGGGTTGAGTCCCGCGGCACCAGTGTTAGCAACACTTCCAGTACCCCATATACTGCTGCTCTTAGTATCCGTAGACCCAGTGGCCCCACCAGTAATATCACCACCAAAGAAATTAGATGTCAATAATGAAGACGCTGGTTGAGTAGTTGCAACGCCAACATTACCTAAAGTACCAAATGATGGGGTGGCAGTGGTAGTGGTAGTGGTATTGGCAGTAGCACTGGTAGTAGCATCATTACCAAGTGCACCAGTACCGATGTATTTACCTAATAAATCAAGATCACTTTCACCGGTGGTTGCAGTTGCACCAGTGTTACTAGTAGCACCAACTGCAGCTGTAGTTGCTGAGTTGACCAATGGAACACCAGTAACATTGTTGGTCGTAGCAGTTTGGCCAACACCTCCGAATGGAAAGTTGTAGAAAGAATTCTGATTAGCACCAATACCTGAAGTCGAACCAGGGAGCCTGTTGTTGGATAATTGGGCAGTTTGGAAGCCCCATGGAGATGAGGTAGCAGTATTTGCGTTGGATAATTGACTGGCAGTCAATGATGATAAATCCATTATTGGTTGTGTAGCAAAATTCATAGGAGTTTGTTGGCCTTGTGGTTGATCTAAGCTAGTAGAAACAAAACCAGGTGGAGGAGCCACAATACTCTTTGCTTGTGGTTGTGTGTGTGTTTGCAGAGATTGCACTGGAAACCCTCCATTTGATAAATTATCAGTGCTAGAGCTAAATATAGGAGCATTTAGATTAGCAGTTGAGCCAGAAAGAACATTTTGTAACGGATCAGTTGGTAGCATTGATAAAAGTGTCTCAACTTCAGGAAGAGTAGGTTGTGATAACTGTGGTTGCGGTTTCTGTTGTTCCTGTTCTTCTTGCTGTTGTTGTTGTTGCTGTTCTTCGAGGTCTTTTTGCTTTTGCAAATCGGCTTTCTCCTTTTCTTTTTGTAATTTAAGCTCTTGTTTCTTTCTCTTTTCCTCTTCACGCAACAGTTTCTCCTCTTCACGACGCTTTTTCTCAGCTTGCTTCTTCTGATCCTTCTCTTCCTTCTCCTTCCGTAACCGTTCTTGTTCAGCTTCCTTTTTCTTTCTTAGCTCTTCCTTCTTTCTCTTTTGTTCTTCTTCTCTTTTCTTTCTTTCAGCTTCCTTCTTCTTACGTCCTTCTTCGGTCTTTCTCTTCAACTCCTCCTTGTGCAATCTTTCTTGTTCGATTCTCTCTTGTTCTTTCTTCTTTCTCTCTTCTTCCTTTGCTAGTTGTTGTTGACGTTTCTTCTCCTTGAGTTTTTCCTTCTTCTTTTTCTTCTCCTCATTTTTGGCCTTTTTCCTTTGTTCTTCAGCTTCCAATTCCTCGATCAATTGTCGTCTGCTGTCCTCTGCTGTCTTCTCTTTGAATGCAACCATTAATTTAACTCTGAGAATCTTCGATGTTATCAACTGCCACAACTTGTACGTTTCTTCCACTCTTCTCGCCGACCCTTGTTCTTCATCATAGTCATCCTCTTCATCATCATCATAATCTTTACTGTAGTCTTCTTCATCTTCATCTTCCTCGTCATCATCATCCTCGTCATATTCTTCGTCATCATCATCATCTTCTTCTTCTTCTTCATCTTCTTCTTCATCATCATCTTCTTCTTCCTCATCATATTCGTATTCAGAATCAGTATTCTCATGGTTAGTGGGGAAAGCACCGGGTATTTTCTGCAGATTTTCTCGTCCAGTGCGTTCATGATCTAGCTGTTCAACCATATCGATAAATCTCTTACCATTATTCTTGAGTAAATCTTCAGCCACAGACATGGCTTCATTTCTCCTTTGAGTGAGGAGACTGGTGTTACTACCATTGCTTACAGCGTTGTTGTGGTTTTCAATCTTCTGATTTGTCTCTTCACTCAATTGAGATAATCTCTCAGAAAGTATCGTCTGTTCACTTTTCACGCCAAGAATGTAATCCATCAATGCAGAGTTTATCGTGTCTTCATCTATGGAATCATTTATACTGTTCTTTGCAATGAAAAATAATTGGTAAAGTTTATCCAATTCTCTTTCCAAGGTGAATTTTCTATTCCCACATGATTTACAATTGCAATTTGCTTTCTGTTCATCACGGATAATGTTCAGTATTTCTTCATTAGACACTTTCACTATAGACTTTTTCTTGTCATCTGGTAAACCTATCCAAAACTCCTTCATTTTGGTTAATTGATCGGCGGGTATCTTCGAGTCCCAAAGATACTTTCCAAAGGATGGCTTCTTGCTCAGTTGTTGTATCAGTTCCCTTTGGGTTTCTGGCGTTCCCAATGCTTCCACTTGTTGATGATGGTCACTGCTATGGTTATGATTATTATGGTTATGGTAATGATGGTCATGGTATTGACATTGGTAGTGTTCACTGTCTTCGTCTTCATCGTCATCTTCCTCGTATTCGTATTCGTCGTCATCATGATGGTGGTCATGGTCGTGGTCATGGTCATGATCACAATGATGGTAACAACCATATCCACCATCTTCATCATCTCCAACTTCATATTCACCGTCTTCATCATCTTCATCTTCATCGTCTTCATGTAACAATTCCCCGTTGTATGAATTTTTATGTATTGTTTCATTGGCATCATACGGAGTCACTATGACACCTCCATTTGGACCCTGTCTAATCACACGTGAAGTTGGATAATCTGCATCGGGATCATTCAGCTGCACTTGCATTTTCAATCGTGAATCATTCTTGTTACTTCTTATTTTATCACCTGTGTTCTTATCCACATAATCAAAATGAACGTCTTCTCCGGCAATCAGATTCGATGACATTCTTCTATTGATATGTGTTGTTTTATCGTATGTATTTGTTGTGTTATATTAAACGTTTATTGTTAACATAAATTTAATTCCTTTTTTTCTCCTTAGATATTAAATAAGATTGAAGACTTTTAGGAAAGTTCGGTGATGTAAATCCAAGTTAGAATTTACAAAAAAAAATCAGACAATCTTGTTAATAAACAAGATACAAAGCAGATACAAAATGAATAAAAAGAGATGTTTGATACTTTTTGGATCTTAATCTGATGAACACTTATGTTATGTAATTGATCAGATTGATAATAAATATTGTATTCCCTTAAAACTTGATTGGTCTTTTGAACTTTGTGCAAAAATCAGTGGTAGATTTGGTTAAATTTAACTGTTCCAACGAGCTGTTCTGTCAAGGGAAATTTGTTTTTTCAATTTGATACGTTGTCAAAGTACAAATTTAACACAAATTTGATATTTTTAATGTGATGTAATCGGTGATAATCTTCAATCAATGTGTGTTAAAATCCCTTCCCTCTGTCTGAAGGGCTATATAATTATGGTGATGATGTTGAAAGAGTTCTCACCGATTGACCAGAACCTGGTCGTGTGTGGGTTAATTTTGTGGTCGATCGACGTAATGGAGGCTTTTGAGTCCATGTCATGTCCGCGTACCAGAATAGCATATTACTATAGCAAATATTATAGCGGAGTTTGACAATCAATACCAACAACAGACAAGACTTTGATAAGTGTACATTGAAGGAAAATTGATATTATCTGATTCTTATATTACGATGAATGGTATGTGAAGCATATTAATGGCATTACAGTTAAAACTTTAAAAAAAATACAAATGTTTGACATTTTACTTTAAATAATGAGAGATAAATGAAATCATTTTTACTTAACTTTTAATAGCAGTTTTTTTTTAAAAAAGATACACTTTCGTAAAGATGCTCAAATTTTGCTAAGTTTAGAAATACAAAATACCTTGTTTACAAGCAAGGTATTGGAGTCTATTTGTAAATTAGAATAATATTTTTTTAACAAAATGTAATAACGCTATTTAAAAAAAATTAAGAAAACCAGTGGCATAATTTACTATTACAAGAACAAAAGAACAAAAGAATCCTGATAATAGAGGTTAGTTCATACAAAAGATACTATACAACAAAGTGATACACCAATTCCTATCAGCCACAAATTTCTTTTGCTACTACTACTGGAATGGTATTACCGGTGCAAATAACTTAAGTTTTTCCGTGAATAAAGAGGTTCATCGGGACCCCCCCCCCCACATTCCTGTTTGAGGACAGTTTTTGGATAAAGTCTTCCCCAGAAGGAGGAGTAATATATTAATGTAACGAAAGAGTATAATGTTATGTCGACAGGAATCCATCGGAACAAAGCAGGTTCCTTTGGACTCTGTCGGCAAATTACTATGACTTTGTAAAACAAAAGAAACTTTTAAAAAACGCATCCCACTCTTTTTCTCGGATTAATATATAAAACAAAAGAGAAAATGAAACAAAGAGGAAGCATTAAAAAAGACAAAAAAAGACCGGAAATGCTTTCAAAATACAAAAGAGATATAAATTTGATTCATGAAAGTACCGGAAACTAATTAAACAAAAGAAATCAAAAAAAATATGAAAAGACATTCTTATAACAAAAGGTTTTAATTAAATAATATCCTATTCTATTAGTAAGTTTACAATTTGTAAATAATTATATATAATTATATATCTTTTCCTGATATAAAAATATACATAAACAAAAAAGCCGGAGAATGGTTTATTGAATAAATTATATTAACTGAGTATATTGTAGTTCATAGACTTGAAATTGATTAAAATAACAAAAAAAAAGAAAACTTCGTCATTTTAAATCAATTTATCAACTACTATATATCTATTTACTGTTAATTATTGTCTTATCTTGTTAACAACTGTCCAAACACAAGAATTATAGTTGAATTTTAGGATTTTTTCAAAAAAACAGTTTTTTAAAGAAAATATCCATTCAAAGAATTCCTGTTAACTTGACTTTAATATTGCGGGCTTAGCTCAGTCGGGAGAGCGTCAGACTGAAGATCTGAAGGTCCTGAGTTCAATCCTCAGAGATCGCATCGTTTTTTTTCTTTCTTTCAAACTCTTATATTAATGATAAATATCACTAAATTTCCCTTGTTTCGTTTAAAAACTAAATCCTTGTTCAATATTTTATATTATATTTCAACTAGAACAGATTTGTATAATTTTAAATGAAACAATGTTCATACTGTAATTCAGATGGCATTGCATTGGGGGAAGGAGAGTGTCCAATGGATCCTTTTGAACGGCAATTTGTACTTTCTCCGTAAATTTCCAGAAGTGATCTTTCACATCTCGTGGTTTTCGATAAAAATTATTTACAATTCATCAATTCATCGTTGTTCCTCACTGAGTCATTCTTGTCTTCATTTTTTGATCTGGTAACGTCTAAAATAGATAAAATCATAATACAACAATCACTACCACTAACACAATTACACAAATGAAATTCGAAACAAAGAAATTATACGGAGGTGCCATCACTGTTGAGTTGCCTGGTGGTTTAATCGATGCATCTCAATTCAGACAAGTGCCCGACACTCAAGAAGTGTACGTGTCTGGTCCTTCATCGGAAATTGCAAAGGAAGACGCTATCATAATAGATCTCCTGGAAAAAGTGACAGATGTGGACGATGACAAGGCAATTGAATACCATTTATCTGAGATTTCTAAATTAAACGGTGTGGACCAAGGATCTCAAAAGATTTTATACAAGACCGAATCAAAGGCAAAGAATTTCCCAGATGATTACTCTGCTGTGATCATATCAGGTGAAGAAGCCAAGAAATGGGGTAGAGATTCAACTACGTTAGTGTTGGCATTGGGATTGATCAGAATTGCAAAGACAAACACTGATTTACTTGTCTCATATAACATCCCATTCACCGATGCAAGTGAATTAGAAGATTTGAAGAAGGCTCTAGACGGTGATACAGATGAGAGTAATAAGGCAGTTACCAGAATTAACACCGGTAAGTTAGTGCTATCCAAGGTCATTGATACAATCAAAGTCGAAGACTGGAACTTGTTTGGTTAAAGGTGTTTTGTTCATAATACGATTAATCCTGATAAATCCACCATCCGCAATCAAACACCCACCCACCACTACAATGTATAACTCATATATAAATATATTTTTAATGCCATTCACTAAACAGATTATGTCTTTTTTTTCATATACACTTACCTTAATTTAACTTAACTTAACTTAACTTAACTTAACTTAACTTAACTTAACTTAACTTAACTTGACCTCACTGATCAGAAACGAGATCCTTTCTAAAAATGGACTTTTAAGCGCGCGCAGAATTCTTTCTTTTTTGGCTGTTGTCACCAAAAAAATTGAAACACAAAAGAAAGTAAAGTGAAAGGCAGTTAGATTTCTATTTAGTAAATAGGTATATGTATACAAAAACACTTTGTTAAACTAACATCAAAACCAACGAATCATTTAGTTCAGTGTGGTTTACTGGTGACTTATCTACTGCTCCTGACTATTCTTTTTCAAACACTCACTTTCATTTAAACACGATTCTCCAATATAAAAAAAGAAGGTTTCCCCCTTTTGATGTTGATACGCTAATTCACCTTCACAATCCGCTTTAGTCATACCAAACATTAACATCATCTCATTGATCTAAATCCATTCTCCAATACCTACACAAATACACACACATAGAGACACACACAACTATGAAGTTTAGTTCAATTCTAAATTTGGGAGTTTCTGTTCTCTCATTATACACTTCCTCTACCACCAGTATGGCTATACCAAATGAAGACAAGGTTGCCATCGCTCAAAAAGAATACATAGTGTCCGATTTACCTGGATTATCGGCAATCCCGGAATTGAAGAGACCCATCATGCACGCAGGTCAACTAGAGATCAATGGTCAAAACGATACCAACTTGTTTTTTTGGAAATTTGCCAAGCCACAGACTAATTCAACATTATCCAAGATCCGTGACAACAAACTGGTCATATGGTTAAATGGTGGACCTGGTTGTTCCTCTATGGATGGTGCACTCATGGAGATTGGTCCATTCAGAATAGGAACCAATAAACATGTGAAGTTGAATGAGGGTTCATGGATGCAATTGGCAGATTTGTTATTCATAGATCAACCTGCCGGTACAGGATTCTCTTACACTAATGTTTACGATAATGAATTGACTGAAGCTGCTGATGATTTCATCAAATTTTTGAAGAAATACTTTGAATTATTTCCAAATGATGCTAGCAAGGACATTTACATTGCTGGGGAATCATATGCCGGTCAATACATTCCTTATTTTGCTGATTACATCTTGAAAGAGGTCCAGTCTAACGATGCATTCAACTTGAATCTTAAAGGGTTATTGATAGGTAATGGTTGGATTGAACCTGACATTCAATCTTTGTCATACGTTCCCTTTTTTGTTAAAAACAATTTAATTGATCCTGAGGATGCTGGGTTTAGTAAAGTGTTGAAACAACACGAAAAGTGCCAAAATGCATTATCAAATGACCACTACAAGGATCTATTTGAAAAGCCTCAATGTAATAAGGTTTTAGATGTGTTGTTACAAGCATTGAAGACCGGTGAAGGTGATGATCGTAAGTGTCTTAACATGTACGATTACAGAAAGATAGATTCATACCCTGCTTGTGGTTCAAATTGGCCTGAGGATTTGGCAACAGTGACTCCATTCTTAAATGAACCTGAGGTTAAGAAGCATTTGAATTTAAAGAAGGAGAAAGGTTGGAGTGAATGTGATAACACCGTGTCCAGAAAATTTGATCCAACTTCAAAGAAATCATTTGAAATGATCCCTGATTTATTGAAACAAGTTCCAATCATGTTGTTCAACGGTGACAAGGATATCATTTGTAATCATTTAGGTACTGAACTAATGATTGAAAAATTGAAAATCACAGATGACCAAATTGGATTTCTCAATGACACTGCAGAATTGGATTGGTACTACGATGAGAAGAAGGTGGGAACTGTTCACACTGAACATAATTTGACTTATGTTAAAGTGTTTGAATCATCGCATATGGTTCCATACGATCTTCCTGAGGTGTCTAGAGGTTTATTAGATCTTATGTTCCCTGACACTAAGATAGAAAACAAAAAAATTGTCACTCCTGTGTATGATTACACCACCGACAATTACTATTATTTCAAATCAGAAAATGACTCATCAGATGAACAAACATCAGATGATGGTGGATCCAAACATGGCACTCCATTTTACTTTTTTGAATTGGTTATCATTGTGCTCTTAGCTGTGGTGTTCTTCTACTGTTACAAGTCTTACACCGGTCCTCAAATCACCAAATCATCATTTTTGTCCACCCCATCATCAAATTCCAGAAAGAAGAAAAGAGTTCATTGGATAGATGACTCTGCGGAAGAGTATTCCCATGGATCCATTGGTGAAGATTTACCTAATCAAGAACAACCTGGAATGCTTGGGTCTGTGTTGAGTAAATTGGGATACAACAATAACTCCACTAGTTATTTACCAGTGGGAAATGATGGCGAAAGAGACATTGAATTAGGTGATGTGGATGATCAGTTCATTGTGCAAAGTGACGATGAAGACTTTACCGGAAATAGAAACGGTACACCTACCACACCTGCGAAGAATTCCAAATCAACCTCGTCATCTGATGACGATGATATTCTCTTTACTCGTTAAATGGGGGTAACTTCTTCTGTCATTAATCGACTTTTATGTCGAAGAACATTTTTTTTCTTTCCTTATTTTCTATTTCATTCCTCTATTTCTCTTTTTTTTCATTATTTATATTCATCATCATTTACTCACTGTATTTTATATAGATATCATTTTGTGTTTTGTGTTCTTTTTTTCTCCTCACTTCATTCTTTCGTTCAGTTAATCAGAACTAATATAATATTTACTATATGTAAGATCTTTATTTTGTTTATATACAGACATGTTATCATATTGAACATTATACAACCATGAAAAAAAAAGAAAAAAACAGACACTTGTAATCACACAGACTTTAAAATCTTTGGATTGATCATGTATTTCAATAAGCACATAACCATAGCTGAGGCAACACAAACGACACCGGAACAGATGATCAAGTTAGTGTAAGAATCCATATCTCCAGCTCCGATGATCTTACCACCGATTGGCAATGCTGCCAAATCGAATAAGGCTACAAAACTGTACACAATACCGAATCTCTTTCCTGCATCCTCCACTTTGGACAATTGTCCAATCAACGCAGGACACAACGAATAAGTGGCAGAGACCCAGAAACCGTAAATAATGGCAAAGAAGTAAAGACCAAGTAATTTATGAGGGTAATGTCTTGCTGGTAACCATAATGAAAATGTCACCACTGCCATGAATATTGTGGTGAAAATAGTCATGTTCAATCTACCACAGTAATCCGACACTAGTGATGGGATGATGTGACCGAATAACCCAGACACGGCAAACATGGTGATCATCAAGAAAGACGCAGATTCAGTGACCCCCTCGGCAATGGCGAATGAAGGTAGATACGTTAACACTAGAATCAAGGAGAATTCTAACAAAACAACAGAGATGATCAACACTAAAAACACTTTATCCTTCAATTGAGACGGATCCAAATTTCTCAGAATATGTGTTCCGATGGACTCTTTAGGTTTGTACTTGGTCAACTCCTTGCATCTATCCTTCACTGTCAAATACGAGATAGCTATACACACCAATGAGAACAATGCCAACACTCTGATAGCCCAACCCCAACCTGATTGTTCGTACATTTTTCTTAAAAACAATGGGATGATCACACCTCCAAGGGAACCACCTAATTCAGAGACACCTTGCATTAATCCCAATTTTTTAATGTAATAATGATTGATCACGGCGACCAATGGACTGATGACAAACGATGATCCTATCCCGACTAGGAAACCGAATGCTAGAATGAATTGGTAAGTTTCATGGCAGAAACTGGTCGCTATCAATCCAGAGGTCATCAGAATCATTCCCACAAGAAGCAATGGTTTCACACCGTAATTATCAAAGATAGGTCCGATGATGATTTGCCCACCCATAGTAAAGAATGTGTAAATGGAGAAGATCCACGACGATGTGGACGGTGACACATTGGACAATTGATGTTGATCTAAATACGATTGAAACACACCGATGGAACTTGTTATCCCCCAACCAGGCATCAACCCAATCATCGATCCAACGACAATCATGAAATGACCCTTGTCGTATTCGAATCCATCTTCATTCTCGTATTGATCAATCTCTTCCACATTGAACTCCTCCAATGGGAAATGATGGTTACGGTAATTGTTGTAATTTGAACTTCTGGATTGTTCAGCAGTGGTGACTCTGGTTATCACTTGTTCCAAAGTGTTCCCACCAGTGGTACCCTGTTGTTTGCCCTTATTCTTATTAGTGATGTTATTGGTGTTCCCTGTGTTTATTGAATTGATACTATTGACGGTACTGGTGCTACCGTTTGCATTGTTATTGGATCTAGCGGAGATGTAGTTGTTATCAGTCAATGAACTCTCATCACCATGTTGCACAGTGATCGATTGAATGGCCATGTCATGTTGCATGGATCTTTGTTTAATTCTATTCATCTTATATATATATAATTGAGTATTGTAGAAAATAAAGAATAGAAAAACGAAACAGAAGAAATAAAAAAAAAAGGTGGAAAAAAGAAACCTACAGGTATTTAAGTAGAAAACATTTTATCCTCCTTCTCCCTGCTCAGTTAAAAAAAAAGAAATTGATAACGCTCGTACAAAATTACGAAATTACAATAATTTTATTACCGAATTAGTCAAATTACAAGACCGGTCTAGAAAGGATACCCATACATGTAAAATCTGCTATTCTCTTTTTAATTTTTCCTTTTGTTTACTGATTCATATGACTGATAAAGGGTCATTGAATCCATCGTATTTTTATATATTACATCCTTACCTTACAATAGTATGTGTACTGACTGAGGCTACTTCTCTCACCAATTTCCCTTCCCAGCTACGAAAATCAATCAATGACAGAGAAGGCACTCGCATCAGGAAAGGTGAAAAATTCCGACGGAATTTGAACTGCAATAGGAAATGAGCCCATTGATGAAAAGCCTATGTTTGGTTCGTATAGATGAGTCAATTTGATCATTTACATTTTATCCCCAGTCTGTCATTCTTGTTGAATTCCAAATGTGTACAATGGAATAGAAAAAATTAGTAATCATCAATGGAAACAGTTAAACTTGGTACTCGTTTATTCGTTTATTTGTCCTGGTAAATTTAATAAATTTCCGTTTTTTTTTTTTTTTTTTTGGTTCTTATCACACATACTAGCGTCGATCGACGCCACCACAAAATACGTCGATTGACGCATCGACTTTCTCTTTTCGAAGAAAATTTATTATCACCAATGGAATTCATTGGTTTTATAATAATGTCATGTATTGTATTGCATAAGTGTGTGATCGTGTTGCCAATACTTGCCTCTCTTCTTCCCTCCCCCACATTTCCCGGATTTACAAATTACACACTGATACATAGTCAATCAATCAACCAATCAAACAAACAAAACTATGGATCCAGCTAGTAAATTATTGTGGAAAAGATCATTAATCTTTGGTGGTGGTATCATTTTAACCGGTGTGTTTTTGTACAAGTTCACCACACCAACTGAAGAACAATTGATAGCCAAGTTATCACCTGAATTGAGAGCCGACTATGAGAAGAACAAGGAATTGAGAAGAAAAGAACAAGAGGTGTTGATGGAGATTGTGAAGAAAACCGCTGCGTCCGATGAACCAATTTGGAAAACCGGTGACATCAGATCCCCCTGGGACAAGGAGAACGTTCAAACGAGTGAATCTATTCTAGTTAAAAAGGAACAGTTTGAAAAGGAACAAGCAGCATTGAAACAACAACAGACTTTGGCTAAATTGCAAAAGGAAGTGGAGTTGACTGAGAATTTACAAGAGACAAAGAAGAACGGTAAAAGCTGGTACAAATTTTGGTGATTTAATTTTAATTTTAACTACTTGTTTATAACATTTTAATATATAGTATAATTATTGTACATAGGAAAAAAAAATTAGAAGCCATTAATATATGGATGTAAAATGAATAAATGACCTAGTTAAACACCTCCACCCCATCTGTTAAACAGTCTTGATGCATCAAAGTTAGACAACCCAGCAGTGGCACTGGCCAACACATTGGCACCGGACGTTGCAGACGATGATAATTTGTTATTGACACTCGTTATATTCGATGATGATTCATCTTGCTTATTGGCCTCATCTATCGCCATCACTATCTTATTGATATTTGTATCTATCACCATGCCACCTTGCACAATCTCATTCAATGCGGCTTGTAACACCTCCCAATGCATCACTAAATCCAATTCACACACGTTTTTGAAACATTTATTCAACACTTGCACAAACACTTGAATCAAGTCTAAAATACCCAATTCTGATTCTTGCTCATCGACAATAAACACAAAGTACAAAGTGGCATAATGTCTGTAAATGACCTTCAATTGATCAATGTTTTCAAGTAACGGCGGTGATGATAGGAACCAACATTGGGAATCGGACCGTTTATTGATCAATTGGTACACTTGTTGTAATAGTAATTGTTGTGTTTCTATATCTACTGGAGTGTAGAATTTCATCAATCTTGGTAATCCAGACTGGTTGACTTAACGATAGAAAGAACAAAAAACACAAAAAACATAAGGACATATGTTAGTATAATTGATAGATCTTTTTTTTTTCCTTTTTTTTTTTTTCGGGGACGTAGATAAAGCTAGAAATACATACATATAAGAACAGATTGAATCATGGTATGTATAAATGAGAATGTTAGTCGTTTGAGTGATTCTGTGGAATCAATGATTGTATCCACCACATGCACCAAAAAAAACATAAAATAACGTCAAAAATCAATCTTGATGATAGCCATAAATGATACCGAAAAAAAAAGGTACATAATAACTGGTGCAGAGATGTGTCTAGTTTATCATTACACAATCTATTACATAATCTTACCATATAAGAACTTTTGTCTCTTCAAACAGGCTGAATGCGCCTCTTTACAAAATCAATTTATGCTTAGAACTTAAACTGAAAGGATGGACCAACCAACCAACGAATACTGGGCTTTGTTTTATTATCGGTTAATAAATACTACTATTACTACTATTACTAGAAGGAGGAATGACGTAAATTTACAAGAGAACAGAGGGGTATGAACATGAACAGGGCAAGGTAAATTGTATTAAAAACTATTGTGTTAATTATAGACAGACATGTAAGGTATAAAGGTGTAAAAAGTATAAAAATTATTAAAAGTATTAAAAGTTGATACATATGTTATCATACATACATACATACATACATACAAATTTACTTTGCCTATCTCTTTGTAACATATGAATAGACTCTTGTATTATACCGTTGTACCATTATATCATTTTACCAATTTACCATTAATTAACCTATATACTTACAATTTGCTTTATAAACTTTAAACTTGCTCGCATTTTCGATTTTTTTTTTTTTGTTTTTAACTCGGTGAGATAGAGTGAGTGAGCCTCTTTCGGTTTCTGTTCTTATTCCCTTCTCGATGGGAATATAAAAGTATACAATTGTATATAATTTGTATAATTTAAACACATCGCATTGACTAACCATCAACAAAGTATAACAATAATACTACTACCACTACAACTAATATAGTATAGGAAATCTAAATTTAACCCTTTTGTTTTTTTTAAGATTTCCCATTCCCATTCCCGTTCCCGTTCCCATCCATCCCTTTTATGTCCCTTTCTGAAAGTGTCTATTGTTTCTCCTTTCCTTCTACTTGTATTTAAACCTTTAAATACAACTACTATCCTTTCAATTTACCACCACTACAACAACTCTGTGTCTTTCTCGGAAAGTTAAGTTAGTCCTTACAAAATCTCTATTCCGAATCAAGTTTTCTACTTCTCACAGGTAGGTGCCTTCTTCGGTTGAACAAAAATTAGTTTGCACACTAAACAAAAAAAAGAAAAAAGAAAAGAAAAGAAAAGAAACAATAACACAATAGATCCCATTCAATCAATCCCATTTAATCGGCATTTATCAAGTGTTTTTCTTTGAAATCTTATATATCTTATATCTGATACACACACATTATACACAGGTACAAACCATCATCATCATATAATATATATATATATATATAGATATAGATATAGATATAGATATATATACATACATTCATTGTCAATTTATCAAACCTTCGCCTCCTTCATAACCTTTTTACCTTGCTGAGTGTCTTTTTTTTTTCTCTGGGCAAACAAATAAACCAAACAAACAAAAATTTTTTGTGAAACTAATTCGTTTAAAAAAGTCCATTCATTCATTGTTTTCAAAATTTTTACAGTTTTCAAAAAATTTAAATAAATTTAAATAAATAATAGATCCCCAGCATACATACAACTAGCAATCGAATCAAAAAGTATAACATCATCAAATAACAACAAAATTACAAGGAATTTGACTCTAAATATCTATATCTGTTCATTCAATTTACTATCTCCGTTTTTTTTTTTATCAAATTAAACTAAATTAAACGAAAATTCAGAAAGAAACGAGATAATTACAATTACAATTATAAATAAATAAATATAAAATAAGCAATACGTAATCAACGCATTGACATCAAACCACACGACCGACAACATCTAGAATTTTTTTTTTAGTTTTAAATTTTGAACTGAACTGAAGTTTTCCTTTGTGTGTGTTTTTTTATTAATTAAATTTAAATTTATTTATTTTATCTTCCTTTCCCCTATCTCTCTCTCTTTATCTGGATACAACAATATCATTTATTCAATTCAATTTCAAATTACCATTTCAATTCATTCACTTTTTTTTAATCAAAGAAATCTTTTTTTTTTTTCATTACCTTCGTTTAAAAAAAAAAATTCGTCTTTTCTTTTTTTTTTCCCTCTTTGTCTAGCGGTGTCTCACTCACTCACCCACTCGCTCACTCAGAAACAAACACACAAAAAAAAAAGTTCTACGCATATTTATCTCTTTGACTTCTCAAAAAAAGCCCCCCCTTCTGGTATATTGATAAAACACACAGTGGATTTCTTTTGTATCAATTATAGCCTTCATATCTTGAACAATTACAACTACTTCATTCATTATATAACACATTAGAAGTATATCAAATATGGGGTTAAAGAATTTCTTTTCAAAGAGAAAGAAATCCGTCTCCAATAACTCTAAGAATGCCACAACTACTACTACATCCAACATTACCGACAATACCAATTCAGTTGCTGTGTCCAATGAACGACCGGAGATACCTCCCAATATCATTAACAACGACACAACACCAACATTGACAGTGTCTCAATCACCTCCATTGCCTCCACAGATGCCATCAACGACAAATTCATCGTCTACTAGAAATTCATCAAACAGTTCTATTCCCGTGCCATCAGCTAAACAACAGAGAAACATGACCGGTGGATCCCGTGCTAGAACTACAAGCGCTGGTTCTAAGAATGGTGTTAGAAGAAGTACCATTTCGGAATCCAAGAGAATCTCCTCTGTGCCAACTACGTTTTTAAGACAATCAAACACATTATCATCGCATAAGAGAGTGTCGTCTAATCCAAGAGCATTTTCATTGTCAAAGACATTGACCGATCCATTGGACTCCTCCAGTGCTAACATTCCAGATGAATTGATTCCTATAATCACTTTGATCCACGCTCAACAAGCTAGAGCTTACTGTGAAATGTTTGTGCAAGTGCCTGTCTCTGAAACCGATTTGACTGCCGCCGCTACCGTTAACACGTCCAACATTGATTGGGTGGTGGTCAGTGCTAAATTAAATGGTACCGAATTAGCCATCTGGGAAATGGATGACATGACAGCCAGTGAATTGAGAAATGACTCCAATGGTGGATTTAAACCGATTTACATCAACGTTGCAGATGCAGAGTTTCTTTACCAAACAACACCAGATTCCAAGATTCCAAACAAAATTTACTATGATTTGAAAATTCAATTGACTTATTCTAAAACTTACCTGATAAGATTCGCCACAAAGGAGGACATTGATTACTTCTATTCCACTTTACTGTTGGCTCAATTCGAGTTTAAACAATTACAAGAATCATTCACAGGTGCATTGCTATCATCGAAGGCTATTTTCTTTTCAGACATTAGAACCTTGTTGGCACCAAACAATAAAAACATCAAAGAGGAATGGTGTGTTTTGAGATTCCCATTTTTAAACGATAAATGGATCAGATGTTATGTTGTTGTCATTCCAAAGCCAACGTCTAAAAAGCAACACTTGGGTAAAATAGAAGTGTACACTAATTCAAATAAAAACAAGAAGAATCTATTGGCATCCATCGTCAATGTTAGATCATGCTCTTCAGTGTACCCTGAGAACCCAGAGTTTATAAACTCAAATTCTTTGCTAAGATTGACCGGTGATAATTACATCAATGAAGATTTGTTGGCTCAAGTGATTAACAATGACATACAAACCAATGATTCATCAAATAATAACAACGGTAACACCGTGAGATCAAGATCGTCATCCATGGGGTTGTCAAAGAAACTGTCCACAGGATCATTGATTTCCTTGAAGAAGAAGAAATCATTCAATGCCAGTCCGATCCATTCTAGAACAAACTCATTAAGCAAAAACACCAATAACAACAGTGACATCCCTCGCCACAATACAAGTGATTCAATCTCATCTAATAACACTAGTTCATCATTGGATGCCAAGACTGCAAAGAAATTGAGAAGTTCGAGTATCCTATCCACTCATTTATGTTACTTGATACCGGAGACTCATTCAGGTGTGGAACCATCTGAGACAATGATAAGATTGATGATTCCAATCATGAATGCCTTCAAATTATACGGTAGACCAAACAGATTCATTTCATCAAGGGACGAAAGGGAATCGCTATTGTTCGGATTACCTCAATTACCGCATACGCAATACTTGGACAATGAAGTGTCTTACCAACTTGTCACCTTAAACATCGACAACTCCATTAAAGAAAACTGGTCTAACTCTGATTGGTTCCAGGTGTTCAAGGAAATGGTGTTTTTCAAGATGTCCAAAGGTTGGCAAGGTTCTGGTAACTTGGTGGACACATTCAAAGAAGGTTTGTTGTACAACAAGGAAAGATTCGATGAATTGGATGCCTACGATTTCGATGATTACAACCCTGATGATGATTTCGGTATAGCTGATTCTAACTCTGGACTGCTGACTCTGTCCACCAACTCTGGATTCACTCCTTCTGCAACGACAAACTCTTCAGTCAATGGAGCAGCAGGTGTTAACAATAACTCATCCTTCACAGGTAATTACCAATCACTGGCTCCTAACTTTGTGCAACCACTACCTAGAAGTCCAAGAAGTCCATTATCTCAAACACATGCCTTTAGAAACATGAATGCTCCAGCTTCTTCAAATTCAAGAGTCGACATCAACTCTAACAATGCACCATCTCTCGCTGCGGAAAGTACACCTGCTACTAACGGCAACGCTCCCGCTACCTTAGACCAACCATACATTGCTTCTTCATCTCAATACTACCAATCATCTTCATCGTCGCAATACCTGAACGAACAATCACAATACTCTAACGTTCCAATAATCAAAGAACCTCCAACCCGTGCTCCATTCAATGCTGACGAATCTACTGGTAATGCTAAACAAATGAATTTGAATTTTTTCACTCAACCTTCACCACAAAACCCAGCATTACAACAATCCCCTATCACTAACAGCAGCTCAGGTGAACTTTACTCTGCTGATTCAGAAGACTATGGAGGAGTCACTGAAAGTTACTCGCCACCTCCATCAAATAATCAATCAGTTACAGCTTCCCCAATTCAATACGATCAACAACACGGTTCAAACAAAAACTACCGTCAATCTACTAATTCTGATGATGTATATGTTGATGCCATTGGTGGATCTCCTGTGCAAATAGCCACTGGTGGTGTTACCAATACTTCCGCTAATAATGATCCAGCTGTTTCTCGTGGAAATCATAAATACAGATCACTTTTAGATTAGTTTGATTGTATTTTGCTTTGATCTCTGTCCATGCCATTAATTTCCCTTCACTTCCCTTCCATTCCTTCTAACTCTTGTTTTATTCTTTTTACTACATTTCACCGCCATTTTGCATCACCAATCCATGTCAATACCACCCCTTTAATACTCTTCTACACCATTCGCATCGACGAAATATTTTGTTAAGTTGTTTCAAAAAAATCTCTTTTCAGTTTTCTTTTTTTTTCCGATACTGCTTATTCTTATTTTTCTTTTTTTTAATTCTGTGTTAATTTTTATTTTATTATTGTCTTAGTTTTATTTTCAGTTTTTTTTTAAACTCATTATTTTTTTGTTCATACTTACAAAGTTTCGTTCTTGTTATATCTTATCTTTTATTTTTAATTAGCTTTTTTAGTTATACAATCACTTACCATTCTTTATTCAGTTTCCTTTCTTTCTTTTTACTCCATTTTTTGTGTCTTTAACAATCCCTTTGTAGAAATCATAATTATATAAATAGTTTTTTATGTATTAAGAATATATATACATACATATTATCATTATCAAAAGATTACACTAAACGTAAACACATTAAAGATTTAAGGCAACTTCATCATCACTAAACTCATCTTGATCACTGACATAAACAACAGGGTTGCTTTTATCTATCTCTTCCTTTTTCACAGTGACAGTTTTCTCTTTCCCATTAGCTATCTTGTGGGTTTTAACATATACAACTTTCTCTAATTTTGGAACCTCTGGGTAGGCATCATTACCTGTTTTCCGAACATCAATTATTTCAACATCATTTGAAAACTTAACCATACCAATATCACTGACAGGAACAGTGGTTTCAATTTCAATGACAGGCATATTCTGTTCTGGACCATCAGGAATTGAATCTAAATCTATGTCTCTTCCTAGAATCACAGCAAATATAATAATAGCTGCAAATTTGGATAACACCAATGACTGCTCCTTACAAAATGTCGAGGCACAACAGTTAGGACACCCCCAATCACAATCACAGTCCAATAATGCCTGTAATGCTTGTTGTAAAATAACATCGATATTATCAAACACTTTAGTACTTAAACCTGATCCATATTGACCACCTTTATTGTCATAAAGAACCAATCTAGCTGGCCTCTTTCTTTTTGTCTCTCTCTTGGCAAATTCCTTTTCAGGAGCTTTACATTCAGATTTGATCTCATCTGAGCCTGAAATGATAAATAACGGTAGCAAGTTCATAATTGCATGTTGAGCAGCATGGATTCCACCAGGAGCACTTAGTCTCTTTTGACGAATAAAGTCTAAAGCCTTTTTAGGGATATCAATCCACATCCCTTTAGAGTTGATTATCACAGGAGGATTATTGACTTCAACAGCATCTAGAATCTTGTTGTTTTTGTCCATCTTAAAGAAACCAAACACAACAATAGTTGTTCTAATATTACCAAAGTAAATTGGAACATCACTACTTTTCAAGGATCTGATTCTTTCAATTTCAACTGGGTCAACATCGGTGAAATCCCTCTGAGAAGTGATCCAATCAACATTCACTCTTTCAACTTTAGCGTACCTTTGATCAGGATTAAAATCTCGCACAATGTATGGTAAACCTTGATGAATGAAAATACCACCATCATAAAGGGTAAAACTTGTTCTAGATGCTTCAACCTCTTCAATGACAATATTTCTACCATTAGTGATGTCAACAACAGCATACATATCCTGTTCAATGGCTCTGATTGAAACTGATGAAGATGGCCATGGTAAAAATCTGGAATTACAATGGAATGTCTTATTAATAGGGTCAAAGTCTAACTTTGTTTCACAAACGTCTCTCAATTTTTTATATTCACCAAAGTACCTATTCTCGAGTTGTAAATCTTCCTGAAATGGGATTTCAAATGCTGCACATTGTAAATGTCCTTCCAACACTATAATATTATCGAAATCTAAGGCAAGGTCAGGGTATTCACTTTTAATCAATTCTTCAGGATGTTTCATAAAGTGCTGTGAGACTGGGTCACCACTACCAACTAACACAGTCAATGAGTCCTTATTTCTTCTACCGGCTCTACCACTTTGTTGATGGAAGTTAGACACAGAGATAGGGAAACCACACATGACAACAGCATCTAATGAACCAATATCTATACCTAACTCCAAGGCATTTGTGGAAATGATAGCACTCAAATTACCATGAAACATCTGTGATTCAATTTTTCTTCTATCCTCAGCAGAATATCCTCCTCTGTAACTCATAACTCTACCTAACAATTCATTTTCTCCAGATGATTTTAATTGTTGACGGATCTCTTTCATCAATAATTCCACAACCTTTCTAACAACGCAGAAGACAATTGTTCTCACATTGTTTTTCATTAACTCAACAACAATTTTAGCTGATTCACCGATAAAGTTTTGTCTACCAGCCAATCTATCACCTGGGTCAATGTATGGTGGATTCCAAACAACCAAATGTTTAGCACCAGAAGGGGATCCATCTTTGTTTATATGTGCTATTGTATCCAATGGAATTCCAAATATATGATGCATGTGCATAACAGGATCTTTCAATGTTGCAGAACATGAAATAAACACAATGTTTTCATTGCCCAACATTGCACACACTCTTCTTAAACGTCTCATAATCAAGGCAACATGCGATCCAAACAATCCCTTATACATATGTAACTCATCAACAATGACATACCGTAAGTTACTTAAAAACCGTCTCCACTGCTGATGACTTGGAAGCATAGTGGTGTGAATGATATCAGGATTAGTGAATATGATGGATCCATTATATTTGACAAAGTCCCTTTGTTTCCGTTCTGTGTCACCATCATATGTCTCCACCACCAAATCATGCAAACTCGGGATGTAATCCAAAAGTTCTTTCAGCGATCTTCTTTGATCTTGAGCCAATGCCTTTGTTGGAAAAATGTACATTGCAGTCAAACTTGGATCTCTCTCCAAAGCTGATAGAACTGGAACTTGATACACCAATGACTTACCGGAGGATGTGGAAGTGGAAATGATTATATTATTTCCTTTACTTATTTCCGTCATAGCATCAGATTGATGTGAGTACAACCTGTCAATTCCATGGGCCTCTTTCAATGCATCTTTAATCACAGTGGTTAACTCATAGGTCGGTTCTTCAGGATATTGTGCATCTCTAGAGTCTATTAAAAACTGGGCACCATCTTCAATTTGATCTTTGTAAAATGGTGCCTTACGTAACTTTGAAATCATTTGAGTCATTGTCGGCCTTTGTATGTTTGCATTTGGATCATATGATTTATTTATCATTTCCTCAATTGGGTCCACAAAATCAATGGGTTTCGGAATTCCAGATTCGGCCTTTTTGGTCAACTCTTGCCATGGGTCGTCGATACCACTGTCTTGACAATCTTTTAAAAACTTGGATATGGCTATTTCAAACTTGGTGTTTCTTTTAACTATCAATTTTCTCATTGAATCTTGACTGTACACAGGGACTTTTATTTCATTTTTGAAAGAGGAACTAGTTTTCGATTTTCTCAAATCACCATCTATAAACTCAAACACAAGCAATTGTTTGCCTGCCTTATCACTACCCTGATCATCTTTCAAATCATATATATCAACGTCCTTTTGCTGATACCCATCTCTCCACGTAAACTGTTTATCTTCCAACACAAATTGATTCTCATCAAAATAGTCGAACACAACATCACCTGGAATCAAATATGCAATTCTGGCCACATCAATCACCTCTAATTGACGCTTGATAGCCTTCTCCACTGGATCTTTTAGTAGCTCAACAGTTGTTATAATGTGTTTTCTAGATGATAGGAACGTGAAATAGGAATTCAACCTGAAATGGATTGTGTCTAGTTCTTTGAACTCATCTGGCCATTTATCCTTGAGGAGTAACTCTCTTTGTTCAGTCTTCTGTCTCTTTGCAGCTAGTAACCTGTTGTCATTGTTGTTATCATGGTTATTCCCACTTGATACCCTCTTATAAGACATGTCTAGATGATGTTAGGGATGATTTGTATACCATAAATTACAAGAAACAATAAGTAGGGAACCAAGATCTCATTTTGCCATTAGAGAATTCAATTGTTTGTGTGGAGATATCACAGAAGTCCGCGTCAGGGAAGAAATTTATTGAAAGAGAAACGGGCAAGATCTCAAAAAAAAAGATTGACCATGTGCCAAATTACTTAACCTTTTGATCTGTTTGATCTCCATTTTATATTGGTGTCACAGTACCGTTGCCATATTATACATTAACCGGTTCAAAAAAAAAATTAATGGGACCGCAGTTCCATATAACCACATTTTCCTTAGGGAAGAAGCAAAGACATTCAAGAGCTTGCGAGAGATGCCGGAAGTATCACAAGAAATGTAGATATGAAATGGCCAATGATGAAGTTTGCACTCTTTGCAGAAAGGCTAATGCTCCTTGTTTGTTACCTGGGGACATAGATCCAGAATTATCAATGGACAATACAATCCTTACACCGAAACAATTTGAATTCAACACTCCACCGACTAGCACAGGACTGAGTTTAGACAACTTACTCAATGATGATTCCTCAACTCTCACGACCACTAGTGGATCAATTAACGGGAACATCAGTGGCGATGAACAAAGACAAAGGAACACACAAGAATCTAATACAACTACAAAACGGAGAAAGATTTCCAACATTGATAATGATAATGATAATGATAATCATAATACCACAACAGTTGCATCTACTGCTGAAGATGAACATTTATTTAACAATGATAAAATTTACGCTAATGTGATCGAACAAGAAGGTGGAATCAAATCCCAATTTGTCGTTGCCACTCAACCATTAGCACCTTTACTCAGCAGGGATTCATTCTTATGTTTAAGCGACGCTGGTAATTATGATTTGTTTTTCCCCTGGAGAGATGTGTACCTCCCTAGACGTGACCAATATGCTGAGAAGATGGACAAGGACCTTTATGAATTTTTAACAAAGAAAGGAGCATTTGAGACACCTCCTCTAGAGCATCAAAAACGGTTGATCCAATTGTATCTTGACAACTTGTATCCAATAATACCTGTAGTTGATAGAGATATCTTGAAAGAGTTGAAGTTTGTGTCTCCGTTGCTTTTAAACGCACTGATGTTGTCTGGTGTCCGGTATGATGACACTTTGAGGGACAGAGAGATCAGAATTACCGCAGAGAAGTTTAGGAAGAAATGTAAATTGTTGGAGATTGCTGAAACCAACAAGATCACATTGATTCAATCCTATTTGCTACTAAGTGTTCACGAAGAATCTCCTCAAGGACCGCAGATGGCTAGAGAGTATCTTTGTAAGGCGTCTACATTGATCGTTGAATTGGGATTACACAATTTTGGTGCTAATAACAACCATAGAACCACACCTGGATTACAAAAATCACTAAACAGTGATTTCAAACTATCGTACAAGAGATCTCTTTTATCGAGGTTATTTTGGACTTCTTATTGTTGTGATAGAATGACCACTGTGACCAGTGCTGCTGCCATGTACTACCATAAGATTGATTTAATTGTAGATCAACCAGAGCTTGACGACTTTGATGGGAACCAACGGGATTACCAGATCTTTAAAAGGTACCATAGCATATGTGAAATCTTAGAAAGGATCATCAATGTTGTTTACCGAATTCCTGGATTCAGGTCCATTGATTATGCACTAGAGAAGGACATTTTGTACTGGCAACCGGCAAACTTTCCCGATGAGATCCAATCATTGATAGGTGAACAGTATTGCGGGTTCTTTAAGATTCTGATATCGTTTTGTATCTTGTTGTACCTCCGATCAAAGGTTGATTTCTTGTCGATGTTAGAAGACGAGGATGAGAAGAAGGAAGTTGTGTACACAAACTCACCGTTGACCGACAACAAGAGTAGGTTCTTGACTGATGCGTCCAAGATGATTGTGGAACATCTTGACAAGGATTCCGTAGAGCACGTTGTTGTCATTCAAGCTGTACTACACGTTGTTGTGTTACTACACCTGGAGATTAAATCAAGAGAGGAAGTGATGATCAATGACATCTATGAGGATCCGTCTAATTTACTTGGGTTTAAAAAGGAGCTATATGATAAATGTTTAAAATACCTTAAGGCAAATTCCAACAAATGGTTTTTAAGCGCAGCATCGTATTACCTTTGTAAAGAGCTGCTCCACAAGCGAACCACTGTTGAGAATCATATAACATTCAGTGATGATAATAGTCCTCTTGATTTAATGGCGTTCATGAATGAACAGCATTATATTAATCTTGATATCTTGAGGTGATGTCACTTCAATTGACAATTTGTTTTCTATATAATAAAACGATGTACTTTCTTTCCTAAATATTATTTTTTTCCGATTATATACAAAATCTACAAAATAAATATGTGTTTTTAAATAATAATAAGTTAACAATAGAAATAGTAAAAAAGGGAGGAAAGGAGGAGGGAGGAGATAAAAATGAGAGGAGAAGATAAGATAAGAGAAGAGAAGAGAAGATAAGAGAAGAGAAGGGAGTTGGTTAAAATCTATACTACACAAGGGGAAAAAAGAGAGTTTTAATGCAAAAATTAGAAGTTGGGATGTTGATTATGTATATTTGAACTTAATTAATAATCTTTTATGGGTTGGTTATACATAAAAACTTAATTTACTCATCGTATTCTTCATCAGAGTCTTCATCGGATTCCATAGCGTTTTCCATTTCCTTTCTTTCCAAAAGAGCTTGTAATTCAGCATCTTCAGTGGCCGTGACAGCTCTTGGAGCCATGGCAACATCACACACACCACCATACTTGGTGATAACTTCATTAATCTTGTTAATGGCTTCATTCAATGATTCAATACCAGTTTGTTTATCTAAACTTTGTGTAGTTATAACGTATCTTGGTGCGGCGACTAATTTAACCTTGATTTCATTGTGTTCCACTGATAATGCTTCACCGGCGGACAATGCCTCCTTGATGGCATCGATACCTTGGTATGCGAAACAGGACACTTCAATGTCTGCTCTACATTTGATGGCTTGAGGGGTTAATCTTCTTGAAATGTGATCTCTTAAATCAGCCAACACTTCAGGAGATGGAGGAGTCACAGTGTCAAACACTGAAGGGTTTGTAATGGAGATTCTGAATGCGTCAAAGGCATGACCGTATTCCTTAGCCAATGGCCAAGCTATTGTTTCATATATTTTCTCTAATGGAATGTTAAATTTTTCAGCACATCTTCTCAAGATGGAGTGAACAGCCTTTGATTTGTTGTAACGTTCTTCACATTTAACAATCTCCTCTGCTGAGACTCTTCTCTTTGACAAATCAATGTAACCCTTTTCCTTGTCAACTCTCAACACAACGGCAACTTCGTTTCTACCGACTCTGATCAATTTTTGAATGGATCTGATACGTCTTCTGGACAATTCTGACAAAAGAACCATACCTTCAATGTTGTCGTATTCTAAAAGCTTAACGTATGCACCCATTTCAGCGATTTGTTGAACATTGACCATGACAACTTCATCGACTTCAGGGTATTTGTTTTCGTAGAATCTGCAATTAGAAGAACTCATTATGTAAATTAGTTGTAAATATATATATCTATACTTGAAAAATTGTCACAAATGGAGATTTTTGCAATAAATTAATGGTATCAACAATTTAATTGTGAGACAAATTTGAATATAATCAAGCTTTTTAACCAATATAATATACCTCTATATATTTATAGATCTTTAAATAGCAAACAGTAAGGATCCCTTCCATTCAATTACTATATATGAATCATAGTTCATCAAGTTTGTCTCAATAAAGATTTTTTTTGACTGATTTTTTTTTCAACGCAAAAAAAGTCGAAACTCAAGGTCGATTGGTCGATTTTATGAGTCTATTTGATCAATACACTACTCACAAAAGATTACATAATCAAGCACATAATCGACGCGTCGGTTTAGATTTTATAAAAGGGAGTAGTAGGTAGAAAACAGATATATTAACAAAGCACTAATATAAAAGTAATACAAAATGACAAGTAAAAAAACAAGGGGTAGGGAACATGAAAAAGATAGAGAAAAATGATAAATGGTTGACGACAGTGATTAATTGGAATTATTGAAGTTATTTTTAGCCTTTGTTTAAGTTCCTTTTTTTTCCTTGAATACTATTTATAGTATTAGAGATCAAAAAAGAATAAAAAAACTAAACTAAACTAATTGTCTTCTTGAACCTTGGAAGAAGAATTTGACAACCAGAACTTGGAATACGGCCATACCAACCATCAGTAACACATCAAACACCGAAAACCAGAAGATTCTTGATTCAGTGGATTTAACAGTGGATTGATTTCTGTTGTTTCTAGTCTTGTAGTAATTCAAAGCATTTATCAATCTGTTTAATTTGGTTTCAATGTTTTGAACAGACAGTTGCATACCTTCAACAGCAGCGTTTTCCTTTGGAGCATCAGGTAAACTAGCCTTAAAGTCATCATCCAGTCTGATCTCAAAATCGACAACTTTTTCAGCCCAAGTTGACATCTCATTAGAGAAGCAAAATTCGTATTCACCGATTTGATCAGCTGTGAAAACATAATCACCTTGTCTTTGCTTTTCTTCTTTAACTATGTAAACACCATTTGGTGCCTTGATACTGTAATTGATATCAAATGAACCACCAGCTTGCACGGCAAAGTAGAAACCGACATTGGTTCTGTCCTTTTGATGGAATATATAGTAACATGATTTCTCATTTGGTTGAAGTGTGAATGTCAATGCAGTGGCAGAGACATAACTGACAAGAGCCAGTAATGTGACAAATAGCTTGTTCATTATATCTAGGTGTCCAACGAAATGAAATCGAGATTTATGCTATTAACAAAAAAAGAGTTAGATCTTGTCTATATGTTATTGTACTGTCCTTTTTTTTTCGTGTTTTCTCTCATTGATTCAATCAATGTGTTATTGACACCTCGTTCGAAGAATTAAAAAAAACACGAAAACTGTCAATTTCAAAAACCGGGTGAATAATAATGGAAACACGGTTCTCACCTTATTCGGTGTAGAGATGTTTTGATTTTTTGAATTTTTTTTTTGGTTTTGGGTGGGATTTGTCTTGTCTTGTCTTTTGTTTTATTTTGTTGGTAGCCCATTTTTTTGGTGTTAAAACTTGTTTGTGTGTTCATTTAGATTTCATCACAGATTCAACGAGACACTAGTGATGAGGATGAAGAAATAGAAGTAGAAATAGACTTGGCTTTTCCCTTATTTTAAAACACATGGATCCATGGATTTAGGACCCACCAGACACCATTTAAACACCCAGCACACGAGCAAAAACAATTTCATTTACTAAATTAATTAGTACATTATACAACTAACAGTACTATACGTAGTTAAACTATTGTATCTCCATATCAACCGAACACCAAGCACTTAGATATAGAGGGGATAAAACAACATTTATCCCCACCTAGGTACTACGATATCCATTTTGTCTTCAGAATCGAATACACACACATAATCAAGCAAGAGAGATCAGGGAACAAGACAATAAGAAATTTTTATTAAAGAGTTAAAAGCTTTCTAATGTATACTAAGATTTTGTTTTTACCGACAGCAAATATGGGTTGAACAAATTAGGCAATAGGACAAACTACACTAAACTTGAAACACAAAGATAAAAGTGAAAGAGAAGAAAAAACTGAGAAATGTGAGAGAGAAAAAACCAAAATTTGATCTACCCTGGTACTAACATTTTTTACAAATCACTAGGTTTAAGAGACTAGGGACCAACTCAATAGAACAAAGTAATCTTTTAATATATGATGATAATATTAAGATTAACGGAGAATAACAACAAACATAAGAGAACAAATTGATTAAGTTGCTTATGAACTTTCTCCACAGACATATCCAAAAGACAATAATTCAGTTATCGTACATTGTCAGGCATTTAAATCAAAACACAAAAATCATATCTATCAGTTACCCTGGATATTAATCCCCTCCCCCACCTTGTAATTATAATCCAAAGTGTCCTGTAGTGTTTTGTATTGTACTTGTACTTCGTGTAAAAACATAAGGGAGACTGGACAGGACTAAAGGCGGTGAGGCTTTCGCAAAGGTTCAAATCAAACTGCCCTGGTACTATTATTATTAATTACTCCAAAGACAATATTATTATTTGCTACCAACCGTATCTATAACATAATATTGTACCCTCCATAATTAATATAAATGTATTATCCTCTCTCGACAAAAACTTGTTGGCTTCAATGCAGTTGAATTATTGGGTCGGTACTAGGTACTTATCATTTTGTGTACTTTATTTTGTAAGCATAGGTACAATATGTAAAATGGATGAACGACTAACTTATTGTAACGACTAACTTATTGTCTTCTATTATATACTCATCCAACAGCGATTATTATTAAACATGTACATAGAGGAACAAATTATAGTAAATTATCTAAAATATATACATTTTGATGGAGATTTTGATTTTAGGATTGCTATTTTGTAACAAAATAAGTAAAGCAAGAAACATTAATAGCAGTGAGGTGAGAGAAAATTAAAAAAGAAAAACAAAAGAACATAAACAAAATAAATAAAGTAAAAAGAACTATTGAACAGTGCATAAGATTATATATATAGAGAGTAAATAAGAAAACAATATAATATGAATGGAAAGAACAAAAGTAAACAAATTATATGAATGAGAAGAACAAAAGAGAAAAAAAACACAGTAGCTAGTAAAAAGAAAAGAAAACAACAAAACAAGACAAAAGACAAAAAAGCAAAAACCGAAGAAAATAAGTAAGTAATACAACTTTATAAAATCATTAAATTAGAGAGATCCTGTTAACTTTGTTGGTTATCATGATTAACAGCATTTCCAGGAACATTGGCATCGCCACTGCCATCTTGTCCAACGAACCCAAATGTAAACTCGTTACCAACTGTATCCTCAAATAACATATCTTGCTGACTTGGTTCTTTGGAATTGGTAGTGAAGAAAAATCCGGCGGTACTAGGAGCAGATTGTGGAGGAGGGGCAACAGAATTAGTTGGATCATAGTTCATTTGTAGTTGTGGTTGATGGTGAGGAAGTTGCTGTTGAATTTGCTGTTGGGGAAGTTGTTGATTTGGATGATGTGGTTGAATATGTGCTCTTGGAAATTGCCGTTGTTGTTGTTGACTTCTTTGTAATACATCATATGATCCTTGTGGAATCCCTTCTTGTGCTTGTATTTTCTTTGAAATGTCAGTCAAATTGAATTCACTCAACATATTGTCAAAGTTAAAACAACACATAATTAATCGTTTATCCCTTTTCAAATTTAATGTTCCATTTAAAATATCTCTTCGTAACATACTCTCTTGTGAGTATAATATACAATTTGTGACTCTTGGTAAAACATATATCCTCATATTTGATTTATATCTTGGTCTAGCCACTTTTTTCTTTAAAAACGTAGGGGTGATTGGATCACCTGGTTTACCAATCAAGATATCATATTCCTCATAAAACTCATCATCATCGCCGTCATCTTGCAACCCATGTTGCTTAGTAAAATCTTTAAGATTAGGTCTCAAATCAAATTCATCATCGTTGATGTGTTTATCACCTGGTCTGATAGTTTCAATTTTCAGAACAATGGCACCAGATGGTTCCAAGGCCGCTGCTCTTGTGATTCTAAGTAGAGTGTAATCCTGCACCTGGAAAATTTCCTTGATGGCGACATCAATATTAGTGTATAGCGGAATAGACCCTTCAAATGACACTGCATTGGGGAATTCCAATGAATAATGTGTTGATATGTTTAATCCATTGTTATTACCCTCCAGGTAGTTAGGTTCCACAAATATCACTGTTTGGCATTTACCAGGGAATGACAAAGAAGCAGGATTAGCTGTGAATTTGGGATCAGTGTACAATTCTTGATTCACCAAATGTCCATCTAATTCTCCCTTTTTCAAAATACATAGAGGTTTCTTAGATGAGTCAGCAACAAGCACCGAATGTAGTGAGATCAAGTTTGGCACTAATGTCAACCTGATCTTCGTCTTTGGTGTCAACGGTCTGCCCTGTTGTCTTAATGGGATCATTCTAGTGGCCTTTTGCCGTCTTTTAGTTTCCTTAGCCGTGTCCTTCTTCCGTCTAGCTAGTCTGACTAACTTAGCGGATCCATGGGAGGAACTACTAGTATTGGGAATCTTACCGATGCTACCACCTGTTGGAGGGGAACCTGAACCTGGGTTATTCAACAACAATGAGGATGTATTTTGGTTTTGATTTTGATTTTGAGTTGATGATTGACCAATCATAGAGGTAGTGGCTATTGCATTTGAGGGTGACGTAGAATTCACAGAAGAGGCATTAGATGACATGGATCCTCTATTGTCAAGACGTAGAGTTGGTGGAACCGGATTGTTTCCTGGATTCAAATATGGTGATGGGAACAATCCACTATCATTAGTGGATGAGGTACTACTGGTTCCAGAGGATGTTGATCCATCGGATTGAGTCATCAGCTGATGAAGTTGTAACTGTGGTTGTTGCTGTTGTAATTGCAACTGATGAAGTTGCAGCTGATGTTGTTGGAGCTGTTGTGGTTGACTAGTCTTTGTGGTAGATGGGTAGGTGAACCTTTGATTCAAAAAGTTAGGGTACATTTGTTGAGATGGGGTTACCAGTGAAGGTATTGGATGTCTTGTATTTGATGAATAACCTGAATATATATTTGATTGGTAATAAGGATACTGAGGTTGCTGCTGTTGCTGTTGAGACAGCTGTTGTTGTTGTTGTTGTTGTTGTTGTTGAGGTATAAGATCATTCACTTGGTTTTTGTACAATGGGATAGGTTGTTGTTGACTTATAGATGGAGGCAAACCGGTAGATTGTATTCCACTCTGTTGTTGTTGGTCCTGTGTCTGTGGGGTATTAATAGAATCTAAAGATTCCTTAGTATCATTTGGGTTATTATCATGATTCGGATTCATTACAGATGATCTTTTAATTGCTTGTTCAGCCCTTTGTTTTGTAATGGAGGTTAAGTAAGATGGGGTTTTAATGAAATTATTATGCTATTTATAAATTTTTGTTTTGAGGTAACTGAATTTCAATTCTGTTTTTTTTTTAGTTTAGTTTTTGGTGCTAAATGTAATTTAAAAGAAATATTGAATTTATGGAAGGAATATGGAATGTTTAAAAGGTAGCAAATGATTAAGAGCAATGCAGAGTGGTGTGGTATGGTACTGAGGATATGTGATGATGGGTGGTAAGTTAAGGTTTGCCTCGATGGATAACACTATTTTTCGTTAGGAAATTATAAATGAACTTGGTTTCTTATCAAAGATGAATATATGATATGAATGATTGTTATATAATTTGTATTATGACACTTTTGTATCCATAAACCCATTCTATTCCTAAGAGCAGACCAAGAAAAAAAAGTGTTATAGAGAGAGGTTTTGAACTCAACTTTTTTTCTATGCTTTTCTTTTTTGTAATTTATTTATTTTCCTTTTATTGTAATCCCTATATCAAATGAAAATTAACGGGACCAATTGCAAGATTGAAAGGAATTAAACACACACAAAGATTAAAACTAGAAAAAAATCTTGGATTTTTATAATAATAATATATAGTAAATTTATTAGATCCTCTAATGTATGTATGTATGTATGTGTGTGTGGGCCTGTGTGTGAGGTAAATTTATTGTTTGGTAGAAAAACCTCCGATGTTGTGATGTAATGTGATGGTGTTAAAATGTATTTAAATGAAAGAGTTATATAAAATGATGGTATATTGATTGTGTGATATATATTCCAAAGAAAAAGAAAAATAGCAGGTATATGTATATCTAATTTGTTTGGTTTATGAGTCGAAGTTTGAAATGGATGGATGGGGTGGATGAATTCGTTTTTGTGGTTTAGTTTTGTACGACGGTATGGTACTAAGTTTTGAGTTGTTTGTGAATTTTCGACAAAAAAACCCACCACGATGTAACCAAAACAAAGTACTAACTATTTCCGTTTGTTTTGTGTATGTATTTAGTAGGGTTGGTTGTTGTGTTTTCTTTTGTTTTCGAAAAAAAAAAGAACTAAAGATAGATATAGGGGAGAGGTATGTGATACAAGGGGACTTTATCTTATTTATGTTTATATTTAATGAAGTTGTTTTGATTGGAGAAGAGTGTGAAAAGGTTTCAACTGAATTGAAGGGGATGAAAAAGAAAGAAATAAAGGTAGATGAAAAAAAGGTGGAACGGAGAGGTTATTTATAAATACATATACATATATATATATATATATATATATATAGGTTCGTATTTAACTATAAATGTAAATGCATTACACAACCACATTACTGCCATTTCTCTTTCTACTGGACAAACCTGTCGGAAAGAACGAAGACACAATACAATGAATTGTGTTTGAATCTTTTTTTTTCTTTTCTTTATTTTTTGTTGTTAAATTAAATCATATAATACAATTAAAATTAAACAAAAATAGAAGAAACGGAAATTCCATTTTAAAAATAACACGATAAGAATGTAATGTAATGGAAATGTATAATGTTCAATGGGAAGAAATAAATGGATTACATGAGTTTAACCCTTTTTTTTTAAATTAGCAATTACAATAAACGGGTGACAATACATACACATACACATACACGTACATTAATTGTATATATTCCCTTACCATTGGAACACAGACACAAGATCTAACTCACTAATCACATCACTTAAAACGCTTTATATTTTTTTTCTTTTTTCTCCTGACACATGTTTGTAATTCAATTCATAAAAAAAAATTGTAATAGCAGGGCCATCCATCCGTTTTTTCCTTTATTTTAAATTTTGTCTTTGTAATATTCCAATGAGAGATACCTTTTCCATTTTCAATCTTGTATCACAATACATCAATAGTACTAGTAAAGAATACCATGTACACAACACAATACAATACAATTGTAATATGAATATAGTACTTTCATGTCAAGGGCTTCACAGATCGGATTTGTTTCTACAAGAGAGAACTAAAGATGTACCCACACTATTACGACAATACAATAACACTTTAAGTAAGAACAGGTATTGTATTATGTGTACATAAAACTGGATCTGACTGAGCTCCACATTGGTATGGTCATGTACATACATAAACACACACAGAAGAATCAGTTCTTTATCTTTTAATTGCCTGGTTCTTCTATATTTTGTATTTCCTGGATGGATGTTTACATACAATAAGAATAAAAGAAAACGAACAATAAATGGAGGCTTATGAGATGTTCATTTGATGGGATGGTCATATACTTACTTACGCAAAAGACACACACACAAATACACAGGTGTACCTTGATATACGTATATATACCATTCACAAGATGAAGAACCAAAAGAAAAAAGATTCAATGGAAAAAAAAGTAATATATATAACAAAATTAAGTTGAATCTTTTTACCGATAAAAACAAAAACAAAAACAAAAACAAAAACAAAAACAAAAGATTTCAAGCAAAAATTAAACGGTTCAATTATATTATTCATTCTATTAAACTGATACGATCTGTTTAAATATATGAAATAAACGGTAATTCACTTACTTTTAACACGGGAACATTGTGACAAAGAACAAAATTTCCCATTAATCTCACGTTCTTTCAACGGCATTATTTATAGTGCTTTTATGGTAAATTTGCAGACAATAACGTACACCGACCCACCCACGCTGTCTCATATCACTTTATCTTAACTCCCTCCTCCCTTGTTTGCTAAACTTCAATATCTTTATTCGGTAGCTGTTCGTTCTCAGTTCCCCTTACTGAATCGTATTGTCATCGTATTATATCGTTATTGTGACATGAAGTAGGGGACAACTGTGCTGTTCTGTGTCTTGTTAGATAACTTATATTAATCGCAGGGTCCGCTGTACATGGAACCCACGCCCCCCTCTAATAATATAATAACGCACCCACATATATACCATACACCTCGTGCTCATTATATTTCTGTGTATTCCCTGGTGGGTGAAGAGGTAGCCACCCAGAGAGCCAGCGAGCCAGCGAGCCAGCGAGCCAAGGGGGAAGTGGACTTGAAACCACGGTAGCGCGAGTTGAGCCAGACAAAGATGTTTGGGGGGGGGAGAAGAGTGAAAGGGGAGCAGATCCGGCAGTGTGAGGAGCACGTGGGTGTTTTTTTTTTTCTTCAAAATCAAGTATTCACCGCGGTGGCACAGTTTCCCCCGATCAGTGTAAGTGCAGCAATTTAAATTAGACTTAATTTAACTTGATTGATCTAATTGAATAAAATTACAAATATATAATGGTAAGGTCGGGCTATACTATAATACCACTGGGTGAATTTACAAATACTTTTCACATATTAAATAATACTCTTATGTCGGAAATTGGAACAAACATAAAGACAAAGAAAGGCATAAGAAATAAAGTTTCTCGGAAATGGCAATTGAAAAATACATACATAGGCAATAAGAGTTAACAACGAGTTTTTACTTATAAACTAAACCATAACATTTCAGTATTAGTCTTAAGACTAGATGAATGTTTTGCAGTTAACATTTGAATTTGATATAAATTAATCAACTAATCCTTTTCATCATTGTACTGCTAGTCTCTTTTTCTGTTTGTGTTGTGTTGTGTTGTCCCGTCTCGTCCGGTCACTTCTGATATTTTCTTGTGTTGTTTTCATGCTCCCTCCTTGTCCTTTTATTCTCTGTTTCCAACCAGCACAAATAAACTCTTTTACAACTAAATTTTTTTCCAATGAAATTGATACCCATTCCAGCCATTTTTTTTTCTACTTTACTACAGATTACGCATCGAAATGCCTACCCTAATAATACTCCTCTACACACAACGCACACAGATAGCAGATCAAGATCTCTTGAATAAAAACTATATACAACTAACATATACTCCTCCCTCTATAGATCTGACTAATGGATGATATATATCATAATAATTAGACAAATAACTTCATAAACTCTTCTCCACATCTCCGCCCAGTGCAATCCATAATAATTCACCTTTTAATAGACAATAGGGGTGGACAAAAAAAAATTCACCCACACTCAAACTGTTGTATTATACGATCAAGTCGATTTTTAGTGGTACAAATTTGTGAACTAAACCAAGGCCAAGAAAAAAAAGTATTCCTTCATGTTCCCACAACGACGATCAATGATGTTGCTTTTAATGCTTAGTATTATTAGTAAAATAGTAGTAGTAATAGTAGCCATGTTTTTCTCATATATATATTATTTGTTTATTGTAGGAATTACGTTCAATGATTACTGTGAATCTGTATAAATATAGATCTTGTAACTTTATGCAAAGTACGGAAATTCCACTTGGTACCCCCGCCTGTGGGTTTAGTCCCCAAGATGATTTACATATGGTACTATATCTGTAACCTAGTTCCATCCTATCACAAGACTGGCAATTTTCTTTAAACTGTGGAGTTTAATTTCAATTTCGCATTCTATTTATAGAGTCCAGTTTGTCGACGGGTCTATTCGTCGATTAAGAAGATTGATCTGCTGGTGTACAGATGTGCGACACGGTCAGTTTATTTTTTTTGTTTTCGTTTTTATTTTAAGAAAAAAAACCCATCTGCCAATTAACAGAAACGGGCCACAAACACGTAACACCTCCAAAAAGAACCACTTCACAATCGAGAACGAAAAAAAAAGACAAAGTGTCAAACAAAACAAAAAAAAGGAGGATGATCTAAAGTAATCAATTAACAAATTAGTTATAGTTTTAAGGTGTTTTATCTCCCCCTCCCCAATTTTTGAAATATAGTCATCATTTACAATTTGTTTTTTTTCTTGACAAGTTTCATTTTCCATTGATTGACAATTTACAAACAGTATGAATCAAAGAGGTGTGCTATATTATTTATCGTGTCTTCTTGTCCTTGCACAATTGACCCATGCTCACATTGCCTTGTTACCATCCAGGGGTAAACAATGTTTCTTTGAAAATTTAAACGGTAAGGATGAATTGGTGGTCAGTTTCCAAGTCGGTGACAGAGATAGAGACGCCACTGAACAATTAACTGCTGATTTCTGGGTGCAAACTCCATCTGGTAGAATTCAACACAAACTTGATGATGTGTCCCACGGTGAAGTGCAAATCAAGGCCGAAGAAAGCGGTAAGTACCTGTATTGTTTCTCCAATGAAGATTCATCCCTGAAGACAAAGGATGTGTCATTCAATGTTCACGGTGTTGTCTATGTTGATGTCAATGATGAATCCGGTGGTAACTTGGATGCATCCATTAGAAAATTAAATGAATTGGTTTACGAAGTTAAAAACGAACAAAATTACATTGTCGTTAGAGAAAGAACCCACAGAAACACAGCTGAATCTACAAATTCAAGAGTTAAATACTGGTCTGTTATTCAATTGATTGTTGTTATTTTGAACTCTGTGTTCCAAGTCTTGTACTTGAAGAGATTCTTTGAGGTTAAATCTGCTGTTTAAATCTTCTCCCATGAATCTCCTTTATGATCATTAAACCCATCGTTTCACATCTCCTTCAACATCTAATTACAATTATGATATAATTAATTTTATAAATTATAAGAAAAGCGAGTGGTTTATTTGATTTTTTTTTAAAAAACAATATACCCGTTGTTAATGTATTTTTTTTGATTGTTTTTTACTCCTTTTGATTATTTCTTTGCTCTCACCATTCTTTATCTATTCATTAACTCACTTTTCACATCCTTTTTTTGTTTTTGTTTCAATCCAGCATTTTTATCATTTGTCTGTATTTTTTTGTGGTAATTGTAATTGTACTTCGGTAAAAAATTTGTGCACAATTGTAACTCCATAATCGTTCAGTAGGATTGGGGAGAATCGTCTATTTCAACCAAAAAACATGGAAGACAACAACAGAGATCTAATACAAGAGGAAAGATGATAATGATTACAAAAGAAAAAAAGAAGCAGATCTGACGTTTTTCCTGTGTATTTACCATTTCTTAAACGGTTATTGAGTGCTGTTTTTTTTAATCTTTTTTTCATGTTTGTTATATACTTAAATTGAAACCATTACACTTGATATTACATGTTACTGTCGTGTGTACACTTTCTTCTCTTTGAATACTTGGTAGCATTTGTACATTGATTTATATTTAATCAAACACTAAACTAACTATATGATCTTCAGACACCGATCGACGCAATTATGCGTCGATTCTTTTTATTAGTCTCAAGTTTTTTTCGACAAATGAGAATCAAAAGAGAAGCGAGAATTGGATACTACCACACACTAAAAAGGTTAATACAATAATTACACCAAACATTTAATACGTATGTATATAAACCTTTTTGTGGTTGTTTAATACCAATATTACTTATTACAAAACAACAATTAAATAAGTACAAACAATGGCATCCACTGATAAGTCCTCTTCTTCATTGAAGACTTTCTACCCACAAACTCCAGTCAGTTTCGACTCTGACTTGCTTTCACAATTGACTGGTTCTAATGAATCTTCATTTGCCAGACAACAATACTCTGATTCATACATACAGAAGGAAGTGGCTAAGAAATTACATGAATTACAAAAGAGTAAATTGGCTAAATTAGATGAAACATTAAGCAGCTCATTGTTGACAACCATTGAATCCGATGTTAAGGAAAGCGTGAGTGGTGTCAATGAAAGATTAACTAAATTAACCGAGAAATTGGCAAGCTTAAACAGCTCCAAACCAAAGAAAACCGATGAATTAATCAAGGCTGAAAACAGTGTCATTTCCTGTTTGAAATCTAATAAGGACCAAGTGTTAAACTGTTGGGATGAAGTTCAGAATTTCAAGAAGTTGGCTAAAGAATTATAATTTCTGTGGTTTGATATACATTACAAGTTAGTGTGCTTGTATATATTTACAATTTTAGATACATTCATACCTCCAAAAATGAACATGTCTTTATTCTGAATAAAACCCATAGAAATAAAAAGAATAAAGTTGAACTTTTCATGATATCTTATGATTTTAAATAATTACAATCCATTTCATTCATTCTCTTCACTCCCTTTGTCATATATACACATTTTTTATTTATCTTTTCAATTCCATGTTTTTTTGTTTATTCTGCGATTATTTAAATACCATACAAAGTAAAAAAAAAAGCATTATTTTACGTTTTTTTGTCTTTTTCCTTAACCAAAAAGGAGAACAGAAATCGATCTAATTTATGTATACATAGATAACTAAATAAGAAGTAAAATTTTTTTATAAATATACTATTGGATTGGAAACTCAATTAAGGTAAACCAATAGCTTTGTAAATTAAAATCAACGCAGAATCACTCTCACCACCACCTGCTAAACTTTCAATTTTATCCTTACTAACAACGGTAACCTTATCGTCGTTAAACTTAAACCAACTGTTACCATCTAAATCATTGGTGTCCTTGACAAATGCCTGGTAATGACCAGAATCGGCAGAAGAACCTTGATGGGCAATGATGGAATTTAATTCATACAATGGTGCTGGTGCTTCACCACTCTCTGGTTTGAAGTCCTTTGGTAACACTTTAGAGTAATTTTCAATCCATTTGCTTTGTAACTTCCCTAATTCTTCCTTTTGCTTAGTGTATTGTTCTCTAGTGGTTAATTCTGACGACAGTTTAGTTTTCTTAAATGATCTACATTCTTCATCGTTGACTTTTTGCACCTTGAATATTTCATCTCTAGTAGCAACTTCATCGTCTTTGATCGAATCATCTAATAGATCAGTAACATCCAACTCAAATGGGAATTGCACTTTTCTTAAAATTTTAGATTTCTTGCCTGTATCTCTTTTCCAAAAGAATCTGACAAAATGAACAGTTAAATACTTTGGTAATTTAGTGATTTTTCTAGAAATCTCATATTCACAGTTCTTACCCAACGATTCATTGTTTTTCTCGATTGTTTCCTTCAAATCGGTAATCAAACCATCTTTTAAGAAATTGGTGTTGATGGTGATGTGACAACTCAACTTATATGAATCTTCAAATCCATATTTTGGTTCTTCATCGGTTTCCAAACACTTTGTAGTAGTTTTGAATTCAATCTTAAAGTAATTCTCTAAATGTGGGAATTGTCTTATGACAGCACTCAATATTTGAGAGAATGCTTCTTCGGCATCTTGTTGTTTGTACAATCCACGTTCATCTCTTTCACTGAATTGAGGAAACACAGTTCTCATAGTGGTTAAAAAATTAAGTGGTGTGACATCTTGTTTATTACTGTTCATTTTAGCAAACAATTGCTTCAAATCAAATATCAATTTTTGCTCAGAAGGATTAGTGGCTAATGGTCTTTCATACTTGACTAAATCATCACTGATTTCTTTCACCTTAAATAAAGATTGCAACGATGAATTCAGGTAACAAGTGTTACCTAAATTGACTAAACCAGATGGTGTATCTGAATGTTGGAAGTTTAAGTCATCGGCATTTAAGTCTTCCACAAACTTGACAGGATCCTTTGGTTTTTCAATGGTGACCTCTGGAGTACCTAAGACCATGATGGATTGGCCCTCCTTGATATTGAATTTCTTTAAATCGGAATCATCCTTCAACTGACCACCTTTCAACAAAACCTTTTGTCTTTCAGGTGGGATATTTGTCAGTGAGTAAATCTGAGATTTGAATGTTAGACCTGGCTCATCCAAATCAACTTCAATTGGGTAACTTTTACCAGCATTCTTAATGGTAACTAAATCAAGTTTAATCAGAGATAACTTTGTTGTTAGTATATTGTTCTAAAACGTAACCAAAAAACTCACAGAAAACTCAAAACAAAAATCGTTCAGTACATACCATTCAACACAGACATCGTGTTTATTCAATTGATGTATAATTATAATATATATGTTGAAATTGGCGAATTGAATTTAACTGAACCCATTTAAAAGAATAGGATTTCAAGTATTTACATATCTGTAATTTTGCCACTTTAATGAAGCACTTCTTTCTTAGAAAACGCGTGGAGACGATTGTGTGCAACACGACCTTGTTTTACTAATTAAGTCTCTTTTGTGTTCTACTGTTTACTGTTTAGTTAATTAGTTTCGGACATTAGTTATTCATGTTATTTAGTAAAGTTTTTAGTCTATATAGGGACATGTATCTAGGAGGTCAAGTTCTCTCTTGGTACTGTTCAATTAGTTTAATAGCTTCCTTCAATTCAAGTAAAGCAGTGCTGGTATCTTCGTAATTGATAGCACTCATAGCAAATTTACAACATTTTGAAGCAGATTGAAGTAAATCAGAGTTGGCTAATTGTTTCTCCAAAGTTTGTAGATCAATCTTTTCATCTGGGTTATTATTGTTTAATGTAGGGTTATTAATAGAGGCCTTCTTTGCCACAAGGTCAGCAGCAGTTGGTGCTGTATTTGTTGTCACCGAATGACTCGAATCATCTTCATTATTTGTCTCCTTGGGTTGTGCAGTTGAAGGTTGGGCTTCTGGCTTCACTGGAGTAGATGAAGAAACGTTTGTTGCAGGTGCAGAGGGAAATTTAGATTCCATTTTCTTAAATTCATCCTTGTGAATGTATTCACCTTGATCTGAATCGTAATAATAATCTTCCTCTTTGAACTCATCATCAGTGATATCAATAGAATCATCATTTCTATCATGTATCATGTGGTCATCACCATCATATTCACCATGTTCATCTTCATCATCAATCTTCATGTTCAAAGCTTCCTTAATGACAGCATCTATTTCCTCTTGAGATATCTTGGTTGCTTTATCTGAAGGTTGTGTGAGTAATCCTGGTAGGTCCTCATTTGGATCTTGGCCATTTTTGAAACAATTGACAATTCTGCTAATGTGGTAATTACACCATTTGATCTTTGTTAGGATATCCTCTTTAGTCATTGAATCTTTTCGTTTACCAGTCTCATCGGGGTCCATAATGTTGTCTAATATTGGTTGACTAATTTCATCTTCTGCTTGTTGCAATTTCCCTTCGAAGTACTCGGATTCTTTCTTGATATCGATTTTATCCGATGGGGTCAATTCATCGTCACCTGGTTCGAGTTGTTGTTCTTCTTGTTCACCTTTCACTTCAATGTGTCCACAACCATCATTTTCATTTTCATTTCTATTTTCGTTGGCATTTTCTTCTTCCTTTTTAATTTCATCTGTCAACTGTTGCAGTTTTCCCTCTGTACTTTCATTGTAAGGGAATAATACCATGCTTATTTGCAATCCAACTGAACAATCAACAAGTAAATCAACAGTGTCTCCATTGATATTACCATGTTTGAAGATTTCTTTGATTTTTGACAATTTATCCAAACACCATTCATTCAAGAACAACCTACTCTTTTCATCATCATTGATGATATCAGTGAATTTAAATTCTGGCTTACTTGGATCCCGATTGTTACCAGTAGTGAATTTTTTGAATAAACCCCTTGACTTTCTTTGTGACTTGATAGTTTCCCGTTTCTTAATGGACTCCAAACAAGGGATCAAATCGTTCAACACAGATATCACTGTTTGGCGATCATCATCTGATATTGCTGGGTTTTCATACTCTTTCATCAATATCTGTGTTAATTGTAATCCGAATAGATACACAAGAGTGAAAATCTTTGAATTCTTAGTTTGATTAGCATACTTGAGATGCTTCTTGAACAAGTCAAAGGTTGACTTACACCCTTTCAAACTAGAGGGTAATGTATACTCTAGAACTTTGTTAGATTTATCAGTCATTGGTGTGATGTTATGCCAATTGCTAGGATTTGTATTTGTGTAAGTTTCAAAAGAAAACTTAACGAATTAGGGTCATTTAATTATTCTACCTTGGACAAAAAAGGAAGAAACACCTTACGTACGTACGCGACGCCGCATTGTATGTAGACTTGATTGTTACATATATTAAGAAATAGATTAAGATTAATAATACACTTTGTAGAAAAGACAATAAGGGAATAAAAAGATCCTAAGAGATCCAATAAGTGAATAAATACGAGAGTAAACTACCGAATAGTAAACTGACATTAACTAAAAAGGCAGTGAATCCAGCAGCAGCCTTCTTTTCACCTTCATTACTTAACAATTCACCGATTAACATAAAACAAGAAGAAAAGATTTGCCCGTTAGTCAAACCGAAAAGGAATTGCAGTATTAAATAACCTAAATCACCGATGAATCCAGTGTTTCTGTTTTTGATGTTGCATTGCATGAAGAAGGGAATGAACAACACTCGTGACACCGAGTAGCACACCATAATCACTTGATTCTTAATGACAAACAATGGAGAGATACAAATCAAACGACCGGCTAAATCACCTAGATTCCAAATCAGAAATGCTAATGGGATGAACAGTTTCTTATTGATCTTGTCATTGACGGAGTCAATGTTCGATGCATATACTGGGAAAATCAACGTCAATGAAAACGTTAAAAAGATACAAATTTGAACAATCTTCAAGATTGACCAAAGATGACCGAATGACACATGTTCATGCTCCACAGTTTGTTGTTGTTGTTCTTCCTCGTCATAATCACCACCATCGGTACCATCTAACGATGGCTCACCTTGGCTTAAAGTAGTTGATTCAGTAGCTACCACTGAATCACTATCCTCTGCGGTATTCAATTTTCTGTAACCAGAGTTTGATTTTTGTTTACCTTCCAACTTCTCCATGAACCACAAGCACACCAATGACACAGCCGCCACCATGGCAGATATTAAAAAGTAATTAACAGCTTCACTTGTTCTGTCCGACTCCGTTTGAATGTAGGCTTGTGAGGAATCATCACCATCCTTGGCTGGACCACTACTGTTCAACACAATGGCAAACATCAATGAAATCGACGGTAGCACACCGGCAACTGCATTACCAACAACGTTAGCATTAGCGTAGATGGAACCCTCTATGTTAACCAACGCCAAAATACCAACTTGTGCATAACAAGTACCAATGGCACTGACCATGATACACGCCATCACAAAGATGTAATACACAATCACAGAGAATTTCGGTAACAAAGCAGTGATAGCCATCAATGAAAAGATAAACACTTGCAAGGAGTTACCGAATTTTAACCGGGTTGAGTAATTAACGTTCTTTTGTCTTTGAGACAAGAAATAATTAAACAACGTTGACGTGACAGTGGACACAGTCATCATTGTAGACGAATAACTGTCAGCTAATTTAGGGTTTTCACTGAATGAGTATTGGAAGAATTCAGATGCAGATAAGAAACAATTCCAGGGCCATAGATTTGCAGTACCACATAGGAAAAAGGTAAGATATTTTAAATGGGACAGTTTAAAGTGGTTGTTAGTCAATGGAATGGCAAACAAATTCAAGTCTTTATTGAAATCACCATCACTTGAACCACCAACAGGTTGGATCGATTCATCCAGAACACCCTCTGTCATAGTATGGAAAAGAAATGGAAATGCTGGGTATGTATATAAATACTAGAGGGTTCTGTAGTGATGTGAAATGGTACTTGTACTAATTGATCCAATGAATCTTACTATACATCAAAGCAGCGTTATTTTGACATACATCCCTTTTTTTAAAAAACAAAAAAGCAGACAGCCAGACAGGGGAGGGCACACCGCACCCTCCACAATTCATTATTGACACGCAAAAGATGTTGGCAGAAATATTTAGTGTGTAGTGTAAGTTTTACCTTACCAATAACAAATGAACCAACGTACAAGTGAAAACTATTAAAAAACACACAAGTGCTTCAAGTATTGTTTTGAATGATCATATGATCACTAACTACAACCACTAACTATTATTAGTTTCTATTTCTATTATCCATTCACATGATGCTAGCGGGCCAACGTCGCGTCGATCGACCATATATAATATAATAAAATTATAATAAAAAGCCATAGTTAATATCATTAAATCGTTTCTAATTTAAGTATTTTTTTTATAAACTAACAAATTGATGAGAATGAAAGAAACACAAAATCACAATCGAAGGGCGGTAGATGAAATGAACTAGGAACTAGCCTAATAAATGAAGATGAAAAAAACACAAAAACAAAAAATACAAACACACAAAACGCACAGAAAACCACACCTCCATTCAAGCATCTAAAAAGTCAGTACATTGGAACAATGAAGGAGATCCATCATCATTGTAATCCAACACTTTATAGCAAAGATTCCATCTACCAGTGAAACCTGACCGTTTATCCTTGTTCAATGTGACCCGTTTAACCATTGGTGTGGCTAACAAGTAATCATTGGTCAATGACGTGTTTGGGTATTTATTGACTTTACTGATTAATTTACCAGGTTGAATGAAATTCAACGCCTCCATCAATTTCAACACATCTATATCATCCTGTTCATTTTCCTCGTTTAACAACACCCAATCGAAATGGATCTCTCTTAATTTGACGAAATTCTGGTAATTGGATTCGGCGACCAACAGTTTAATCTGTTTCAAACCAGACAATTCAATCAAATAATCAAACAATTTAACATCCTTCAAAGTGATATTAGTCGTTGACAGGAAACCGTACAGGGTGAAGTTTGGATCAATCTTGTTCAATTCATTGGCTAAATGAATCAAAGTGTAAGCGAAATCGTATTCAACACCAACTAATAAAATAGAACAAGGATTATAAGTCTTGTATGAATTGATCAAATGGGTGTACTCTTGCTTTGTGGAAAAATACCCCTTGATATCGAATTGATCAAACAATTGAATGGTTGATAACAATGAATCAGGATTACCCTTTAACGATTCTAAATCTTTAGAGTTTATCAATTCATCGTACAATTCAGAGTAAATAGTTGGTTTCACATTTGGATTAGCGTATTCAAATGCAAGACGATCAGTGACAGATTTCTAAATACGATACAGAAGATTAATGTTAGTAATTGAATTGAATTGAACTGAATCATGGGTATTCCTCGGATGTAATGCAATGCAACAAAGAAGGAAAAAAAAATTTGAAAAAAAAAACAATAAAGCGGAGAAAAGGTATAAAAGTAAGAACATACAGGTAACAACAAATCTCTTTTGGTTTTAGTTAACATGATTGGTAATGAAATGTATGTGTTAAATTGAATTAATTGTGACTCAATTGAAATAACAAATGACAAAACAATGAATTCGAAAGAAAGAAAGAAAGAACGAAACAAACAAACAAAATTAAAGAAACAAAAAAAAGAGATCACAAGAATACAAGAAACCGATAAAATAGCAAACTAAATGATATATGTTAACCATTTCCCTTTCCAATGGAACTTGCTCGGTTAGCCTAAAGCAAACCATCTACTGTCCTGGAACGGGAAAAGACAAAATTTCCCCGGATATTATACACAGCCATAAAAAATTGTCGTTCAAATCAGCCCACCACTCACCACCACTCACACATTGTCTCTCCCCACACACACACACACACGACACAGATAACCAATTTCGGATGAGAGATTGTGTCAATTTCTTTGAATGATTCAAAATTACATATGGATAGATAATAGAATGATTTAATTCAATTAAGATAAGATTTTGTTTGTTTATAAACTGTGTTGGTTGAATTTGTATTTGTATTTGTATGTATGTATGTTTGTATGTGTCAATCGAGTAATCTATTATGAAAAAAGTCGATCGACGTTGGTTACGTAATCAAATATATCGATTGACCCAACCGACCCTAAAATCGACCTTCCGTCTCTTCCCCGTCTCTTCTCGCTTAAAAAAAAATAATTTTTTTTTACACAAACAAATAGGCAAATGAAAACAAGATAATCAATAATAAAAAAATGACATTTATTTTACTTACGGAAACGAAACTACTTGTAACACTAATTAAAACCCCATCGAACACCATCCAATATAATATACAAATGTCACATTCTAGAATAATAACAAGGCTCTATATGAGTTTATCAAAGACAACGATACGTTCTACTGGGGCAAGATCTATGTGGAACAAAAGACACCCAGCCATCTCTATTGCCAATATTAGATTACTAATAAATAATACCCCACAATCACAGTTACAACCTTTAATACCACTACAGCAACAACAACACAGATTCAACTCTACAACGTCTTCATCGACTGCATCCACTACCACTACCACTGCGACGACTCTTGCCACATCTCCAAAATCGTTAAGATCATCGGATGATAACCCTTTACTTGATTTCAGTAAGACTAAAGTTAAAAATCAATTGTTCAGTGATCAAAATGAATTACCATTGTTTTTAGCCATCACGAAAAATGCCGCTGATAAATTAAACACTTTGGCCAATGAAGAATCAAACCCTGACATTGCGCTAAGAATATCGGTGGAGAGTGGTGGTTGCCATGGGTTTCAATACAATTTAGATTTATCCAACGTGGAGACGTTCAACCCCAACGAGGACGAGACAATGTTCATCAGAGACAACGCTAAAGTAATCATAGATAAGACATCATTGGAGATCTTGAGAGATTCTAAAGTTGATTACGTTCATGAATTGATTGGATCTCAGTTTAAAATCGTTGATTCCCCATACACAAAGAGTAGTTGTGGTTGTGGATCAAGTTTTGACTTTGACTTTGATAAATTAAACTCTGAATCAACATGATTTTACGCTATACGCTACATAACACACGTACACATTGTTTTATGTGTTTTTCTTGTGTTTTGGTTTTGCTTTGTTTTGTTTTGTTTTTACTAAATATTAAATGTCCTTCCTCTTCTTTATTCTCTATTTATTATACATCTCTTTTTTGTTTCGCCCATGTTTTGTTTGTACATAAATAATGAAAAACTTAATTATAATTTACCGAACTAATATACATGAATGATAACAAAAACCCACACTAAGGAATACACAAATCACATAATCTAAATAAAAGGTTCCAGATGGACGGTCTTCTATCGTCAAAGTTTTCAGGATCTGGGAAATAGGACATATTGTCAGTGAATTTGATCTTCCCATCGTATGAAATGAAAAACAACAAACATCGTATTCTAGTCAATGAGACTTTATCAAAATGAATCGATGATTGATCGTAGATATGTTTGTAAAACTCATCTGTGAAACTGAGCGTTGGTTTAATGAACTGTCGGAGATCATCGTTATTGACATTTAACACCATTGAATTCAACGAACTGTTAGTAGTTTTGATATTGGAATAAATCAATTCCAAATTGCCCACATTGGCATTGGGTATTCTCCGATCTGCTAAAGTGTCATTCAGCAACCCCACTAGGAACTCATTGTCGAACGTTAAATTATTGATGAAACAGTTCATCTTATTCCTTAGGTAATTGACCAACACGTTGGACAATTTAGGCAGCACTTGGGTCATTAACAATATAACACCCGGTTCCACTTCCACAAAGATCACAATCTGTACGGGGATGATATTCAAAAACTTAAATCTGAAATGACCTATCCGTAAGGATTTCTCTTGAAATGTCAATTCATTGATCTTGACCTTGATCTCTAAATGGTTCAAAATATCATTCAATTCTAATTTATCGTTCATCAATTTTCCATTGGAGTACAATTTAGACGTCGTTGGAATCAATGCACCTTGTGAGTACGACGTCTTGTACAGTTCATTGGATAATATACAGTACGCTATCTTTGCCTTCAAGTCTCTAACGTATGGGTTTGTATGGAATTCATCGTAACATAACTTATCTATAAGTGATTCTTGATCTGGATTGTCAGTGCTCGTGTCACCACTCCAATTTGATAAACATTTCAATTTGTACAGCTTGTATGTATGGTTTAAGAAAATCCTCGACATTCTGATGCGACATATATATATAGATATATATATAGATATATATTATTACACGTTGTCTGTCTACCAAACCGTTCACCGAAGAACCAGTATCTCAAATAATGTAATAAATCCATCAAGTAAACAAAGAAACGAGAATTAAAATCGGGACCGTCTGCCAACACCGAGTTGCGTGCCAATAGTGTATCTTTCCTCTCTTCTCTCTTCCCAAATTTCTGTTTGGAAGTGAGTTCTTTATTTAGTTGGAGTTAAGTAGTGAACATTAAAGCTTTGCAAATTGCTGTCCCATTGATCTTGCTTTCCTATTCCACACTTGCCAGTTCAGTGTTTATTTGTGTCAATTACTTCTACCTTACTCACCTTAAATGTCCACGTTTTGGGAAAACAACAAGGATACTATCAAAAAAGGTTCAATTGCAACAGCTAAAGGTGTAGGAAAAGGTGCAGTGACAGTGTCAAAATACGGATATCACGCTGGGAAAACTGCCTACAAAAACAACAAAAACGGAAAGAAAACCGGTGACGGCGACGAAGAATCAGTTCCAGAAGAAGTCAGACCATTGAGTTCTTTAAAGGATCCACATAAATTTGCTCCTCCTCCTAGACATAAAGCAATCACAGGTGAAGCCATGTCATACTCTCAACCTGACCCACAACAACAACAATACCAACAGGCTCCTGTTTATCAACAACCAGGATACCCTGGTTACCAACAACCCGCTCCTGTTGCTCAAGGTTATCAACAGCAATATCAACAACCTCCACCTGCAGCTCCAGCTCCAGTTCAAGCTCCTGGGTATCAACAACCATATCAAGCTCCATACCCACAACCACCTGCTCAACAGGGATATCAAGCTCCTCCTCAAGGTCAATACCAACAATCTGTTCAACAACCTGTTGCTCCTCCTCAACAAGGGTATCAACAACCTTACCAACAGCAATACCAGGAACCTCCACAGGCTCCACAAGCACCAAGAGAACCACCAAAGTCCCTTCCTCCTCAACGATGGACAGATGATCCAGCTCCAGTGCAATCCAATCAACAAGGCACACCTGCAGTTCCTCATATTCAAAGAGAACCTCCAAAGCCATTACCGGCTCAACAATGGGCTGATTCAATACCAGCTTCTCAAGCGCCTCCACAACAACAACAACAATATCAAGCTCCATATCAAGCACCACCTCAACAACAGTACCAAGCTCCATACCAAGGATCTGCTCAACCATATCAACAAACATATCAACAACCATACCAGCAGCAGCCTGTGCAACAATCTCTTCCTGGTGCCCCTGCCCCCGCCCCAGCTCCAGCACAGTCACAAGGCGGTATCACAATCACTGGAAGCCAATTAAAACAGGCAGGATCACTTTTATCTTCTGTGTTTTCAAGTGGTACACAACAACAGGGTCAACCAGGTCAACCAAGTCAACAACCTCAAAGTCAAGGATTCACTTTGTCACCGGCACAATTACAACAAGCTGGAAATTTAGCCAGTAATGTGATCGCTTCTCAACAACAACCACCTCAACCACCTCAACCACAACCAACACCTCCGAATATGGTTTCACTTTCTGATCCATATCATCAAAGTGGCCCACCCCCAACTGCCCCTGCAATGCCAGCTAGGGATTATGGATCCCAGTATCAAACTCCTATAACTTCCGCACCGACTCAACAACCCGTTCCACAACAGCAATATCCAACACCAACACCACCACCACCACCACCTCAGTATAGTAACCCACAAGAGGCATATGCTCCACCACCACCACCACCACAACAACAACAACAGATCCCTCCACCAGCTTACACTAGTCAAGCATCACCTGTTCCTGGTGTTGGAGCTGGTTCTACTCCAGTTCCTCCTTCTAGAACAACAACTACAACATCACAAAAAACAGAGAACACAGATTCAGCGCTGGCTATTCCCCAAGAAGGTGTTAACATTTTTGAAAAACCAGAGAAGATCCCTAAAGAAGTTATCGTGGAACCTAAATTCGACACTAATTTAATGGACTTCAATCTGAATAAGTTTGGTGCCCCACCACCAAAACCACATAGATATAAAGAGGAAGTTGAAAAACTAGAAAGAGACAAGGCAGCTAAGATAAGATTAGAAAACATGAGAGCAGAGTCCCTGGCAAAGGCTAAAAATGCGAATACACCATCTCCTACCAGCGGTACATTTGGATCAGCTCATTCATCAACTCCTGCTTCTGGAAGGGCAACTCCTAAATCTCTAAGCAGATCATCATCTTTGAACCCATCGATGAAGGATGATCAAGCACAACCAGTGGAAGGGGATGAAGCTCCAAAGAAGTTTAATTTAGTTGATATATCAAAAATCCAGCCACCTCCACCTACGCCTAGACCTGTTGCTGATCCAAATGCTCCTATTCCTCCTCGTGGTACACCTGCTTTACCAGGTAGAACATTACCATCTCTACCAAACAGAGCTTCATCTCAAACATCAGATTTATCTGAACAACCTCCCGCTCCAAAGAAATTTAATTTAGTTGATGTTAGTTCGATTGGACCACCCCCTCCTAAAGTTCCTCCACTCAATCGAGGTGAGGAGGAAAAGGAAGCAAAGCCTTACTCGTCTACTTATGGCTCTCCTTACACTCAAACAACTGCAAATAGACCAGTTCCACCTCCATCTGCTCCTAGACCTGCAATTCCAATTCCTACCCAAAACACTTCTCCTTCACCAAAGCCAGAGCCAGTGGCATCACCATCTTTACCACCAGCACATAAAAAGGTTCCTCCTCCAAAACCTGTTAAAAAACCTTCTGCTCCGGAAACACCTACTCTAAAGAAGGCCCCACCTCCTAAGCCTGTTAAAAAAAACATCTCTGTGAGTGAAATTAACAGTAATAATGGACTAAATTTGGAAGACCAAGCTGCTACTAAGAAGAAAATAGCACCTCCAAAGCCAACTAAAAAACCTGAGATCAATGGTAACACGGTCAATAGTACTGCTAAGGGTGATCATATAAAGGAATTGCAATCAAGATTGTCTAACTTGAATCTAAAATGATCGTTCTAGTAGAACGTTTTTGCATGATTTGTTTATTTCTTATTTCGTTTATACATTTTATAATTTTTACTCTATTTGCAATATTACAGTTTGCTTTGATAATGAATGGTGCTAAAACCAAGCAACAAGATAAGTAACCTATATGATGTGTCACAACAAAAGCAGCTGGTTCGAGTTAACCAGCCATTTATAATACGATAGATCAGTTTTGTATTATTTTAAATAGAAATGGGGATGGTAGTGGGGAGTAGTTTTACTACCAATCATATTTTTATTTTCCTCTTTCGTATTTTGGCAAGCAACCTTTTTAGATTGTTTTATTTTCATTTTTATGAAAATACTAATAAAAATTCATCAATTCATAGTTTTAAGGGCTTTAGTAAATATCAACGGTGAAATATAAAAACATGACGGCTTTCCCTACTTTTTGTTTCAGGCTTCCTACTTTGTATTTTTTTTCTTTTGTTTAATTGTTACGAACCACCAAAACACTAATACTACAGTCCAGTCACACTATCAATCAAATCTTCCCTATGAATACCAAAGAAATCAATAGAGCAACTTCCTCTGAAAAAGTTGTGATCTTAAGATCAAATAAAAAGGAAGTTAGAGACTACATTCGTGCTGTTTTGTTAGAATTACAGAAGAAAAACGTCAAAGTCATTGCAACTTGCTTCAAAAAATGGTACGATGAAAACTACTTAAGGATCAATGATATTACCTTACTAAGTTTTGATTCAATTATCACCAGTAGAAAGAACAAAGAAAGAAAGACGATTTATAATAACAAGTATATTCCAGTTTTGTTGGAATTTATTATCATCTATAGCCCAAAATATCATACTGATTTGATGAAAGAGTTGTTTAAATTGAAAGATCTCAATACCAACATTAAAGGAAAAATGTGCTTTGACAATATTTTTACTGATAGAGAAATGAATTTGATTTCTTCTATGTTTAAAGTCACTACTTACAAATTTGGTAGTATTCCAGTTTTGAAGCCAACTAAAGGTGTGTACGCTGAGAAAGTTAAGAAAACCATTCCTACTAACCAAGATGATAAGTGCGATTCCGATAGAAACAACTGTTTTGACTCCCCAAATGCTTCCAATGATGGGCATTCAAGTGATTCAAGTGAGTCAAGTGACTCAATTGATTCCAATTCCATTATCTATATTGGAGAGGCAAAGAGTACTAGTTTATTCTCGTTTGGGTTATTGGACCGTTTTTCCTCCTTAAGTATCACTATTAAGAAGGATCCGATCAAGGAAAAATCAACGAAGGTCGTCATCAAATAATCTTCAATGAGGACTATTTCCTTTGCTTTGATTGTGATTTTTTTTCACAATCCAGTTGCTTTGTTATTACTATTGTTATCACTGTTACAAATTACTAAATGTATTTTTTTGTATATTAATTTCATAATATAATATTTCAAATCTATTAAAAAAAAGGGCGGGGAATATTAATGACATATAAGCAAGTTATTTATTAGTTTACGATGGTTTGAACCTTTTATTGGCGAAGTCTTCGGCATCTTTAACAGAGTCTTTAGACCTTTTTGTTCCATGGAGTAGCTTTTTGATAGCACTGATGCTACTTGATCCACTTGTGTCTCCGTAAAGCTCTTTACCATTAGCCCTAGCACTTGGTCTCTCATCGCTAAGAGCTTGATTCGGGACACTTGATATATTCGATGACAGACCTAATGAACGAGATAGTGTATTTGACATATGGTGTCCAGATTTTGACCGTCCCCGATACTGGGAGGTCCAGGAACCCTTAGGCTGAGTGTATTGTTGTTGTTGTTGCTGTTGTTGCTGTTGAGAGAAGGGTTTCTGGTATTGCTGTGAATTATAATTATTGTAACCATTGTTATAGCCGTTGTAATTATTGTAATTATTGTAATTGTTATAATTATCGTGCTGGTGGTAAGGTTGTTGATGGTGACGAGGAGGAATATAATCATCACGGTAATTGTTATTGTCAGGTAAAAATCTTGAATAGTTGGTATTAGTTCGTTCCAATCCCACACCATTGTATGCATATTGGTCATTGTATGAGTCGTCAGGTGGAATATATTGATCGGCATATTTGGAATGAGGATGCTGTTGTTGTTTTGGGTAATCTAAAGAAGTATTTCTTGGTTTATGGGCCCCAGAGTCATTGGTTGTACTTCTAACTGATGAGACTCCTCTCTTTTGTTCTTCCTTGAAACGTTTGATATCAGATTCATGACTTTCTTCAAACTTTGGTAGATCACTTGGTTTGCAAGGTAGAGGATCCGTTGTGAAATAATCTGATTCTAGCGCCTTTGCAGCTACAGCTCTTTTCATTGGATCCATTGTCAACAAACTAGATAAAAGTTCCACTCCAGAAGGTGACATTATTGTTGAGTATTCCTGTTCCAAAGTTCTCTCGTAATCAACTGATAAAATCACATTGTTTCTGTTTATTGTTTCACAACCAGGGAAATTATCCTCATTAGGTGCACCAAGTAGTCTGAATATTCTATCTGCTTGATCCAAATCAGATGCACCTTCAAGGATAGGCTTCTTCTTGTAAAGTTCGCCCAACACACAACCAATTCCCCACATATCAACTGCTGTTGTGTATTTCTTTTCTCCTAGAAGCAATTCAGGTGGTCTGTACCATCTTGTGACAACCAATGCAGTGTACTCAAACTTACCTCCACCAGGGGCATCATCAGCATTGATAGGTGGAGATCCATGGTAAAGTCTTGCTAAACCAAAATCAGCAATCTTAACTATTCCAAAATAGTCAAACAAAATGTTGGCTGTTTTAATATCTCTGTGTAAATAATTTTGACTGTGTATGTAGTTAATACCATTTAGAACCTGCTTCATGATACATTTAATCTGAGGTGTTGTTAGTTTGACTCTTGGATTATTCAATAAACCATTCAAATCAGAAGATATGTATGGTGTCACTGTGTAAAAGAACCCTGGCTTGTTAGGCTCTGTAGATTTCTCATGGATCATATCAAGTAATTGCAACACATTTATGTGTTTAAACTTTTTCATAATAGTGATTTCTCTGAATGCTGTAATTGGGAAACCATCTTTTTGGTCATGTATTATCAATTTCTTCAATGCAACTAACTTATTCGTTGACTTCTGTCTGGCCTTAGACACTATACCAAAAGTACCTTGTCCAAGTTGTTCCAGAACAACATAATCTGACAGTTTGTTCATCCCATGGTATCTTGTATTCGAACTAGAAAGTTGACGAGAATTCCTCTGATGGACCACCTTCTGATCAGAATATGACATTGTATGTAGACAGAACTAGAAGAAAAACAGCTAAGCTACGTGTTTGACTAATGTTGTTCAACAAATTGACTAGATCCCTTTTATTTCACTTACTTATTAAGACATTTGACATACAAAATTTATTTTGGTGATTCGAATTGCATCGAAAAAATGTTTGAGTTTTGCACGACCATCACCATCTATTTCGAACAAAGGAGCCCACGAGAAAATAGCTACAAATACAGCCAAGTAAATTGGAATATTTCGTATAAAATACACAGAAGGGTTATTAGTTATACATTAATACAGCAAATGAATTTTGTTTGTTTGGTGCTTTGGGTGGATCACACGAACCATTTCTGATAACAGCTCAATGTCTTCTCCCTCACCAAACTCAATGAAGCCTTGAAACGAAGAAATTATATCATTAACTCCAGATGGTCCAAGCAATTCAGTGGTCTTCTTTGAATCTTCACCATCCACTTCCATTAGTAACCATGCCAAGGTCAAGCTTACTTCATATTTTATCTCTGTGGATAATATATAGTTATCATCATCGCTGTTGTTATTGTCATCATCATCAAGTTTACGCTTTAAAGTAATGACAAGTCTAAGATTAGAGTAATCTTTAGCACTAAACTTGTTTAATAATCGTAAACGCTCATCAGATTCAAAGGGAAGATTTTTGAATAAATTATTGATTATTCTGAAACCGTACAGCTTGATTGTATTAGATTTTGATTTCTTTAAATTAAGATGCTTGAATAAGGGCTTAATGATACCATTATCCACCAATTGTTCATTCTTTTCATTGATAAATGATAAAATCTTGAAGCATTTTTCAATATGCCATTTAGATTTGTTTAAATCAATAATCATCATTAACAACTCAACTCCTTCATTCTGGAAAAAAAGGTCCAAGGCTAACTTACTCTTACTCATCAGAAAACAGATCAAATCGATGGCATTTTCAGCGTATTCTTGGATTTCAGGTGTGCTATGATTATGGAAATCCACTTTTTTAAACTTATTCAATACTATTAATAGCAGTTCAATGATATTCAAATCATTGTCTTGGAACCATTGTAATTTGTCTCCTAAAATAGTACTAATGGTATTAGTGTCATCAGTAACCTTACTGATCGACGTGAAAAGGCAAGATAGATATTCCATCGCATAACCAATATCAGTTGTAATAGTGTTGAACTTTGAAAAGTTAAATGCTAAATCCACAATCCAAGAATTTAATTCATCATTAGCAAATAACAACTTTATAAGTTTTTCATTACCGAGCTCACACATATCGATAAGGAATGTGATACAAAGAGTAAGTGCTTCTCCAATAAGTTCATCAAGTTGTTGGGGTTTTTCATCACTGTCATTTTGTAAGTACGAAATAAATTTATAAATTGATTTTGCGATGTCACAATTGGTGAACAAATTACCTAAATATATTCCCTTTTCAGAGATCAATTGTTCATTACCTTGGTCGACAGTTTCTGATTCAGTTATTTCATGTAGAATTTGAATAATTTCCTTTGAAATGATAGGGTTAGGATGGTCGGTTATCAATGCAATCAGTTGTAAGAACACGTCATTTTCAGTTAATGTTTTAAGAAACCCAGAGGATTTTTCCTGTGGTAATTCAGATAATGCGATACTTATTTCACTTAATTCTTTTATGTCATAATGTAATTCAGCCTCGTTGTCTAACAACAGTTGTCTATCTTTGGCAGTTGCTGTGGCCTTGGATCGAAGATCATTGTTTGTGATTATCAAAGGTTGTATTTTGTTCAACGTTTTAGACACCCATAAATCATCATATAGCTTGTCTGATTTATGCGATATAGTGTTATCCGGAATAGAATCAAGAAGTTTCAAAGCATGCTTTAGCTCGTCTTCCTCATCATCTCCATGGATTTCCTGATTGTCAATTAGAGGTTTCTTATTGCTTGTTCCCGCCTCCTCTTCTAACTTTCTCTTCCGTTCAGCGGAGGTGAATATCTGTTCGACATTCATGTATGTACTTTATAAATTGACAGATGGTACTGCCAAATTTAAGTACGATTATAACAGTTTGTCAGATAATACTTATGAACCATCAATGTTTTATAAGGTACATCTGGATAGAAAAAAGGTAATCTCTCCTAATGGTGCAAGGATGTGGCACAGTGGGTTTTATTTTAGTTTTGGTGGCTTTTGTCTACTATTACTGAGTGAGTATTACTTAAACTGCTCTAAAAACTATTGAAGAACAACAAAATAAACTAAAGCTTTTGGATTCAAAGATGGTCAAAAGAAAAGATACAAATGGAAATAGGTAACTTAAAGAAAAACTAAAAAAATGTTGTAAAAACTTATAAAAGCGAAAAGGTAAAACGGAAAATACTCAAAGGAAAACGAAAGAATAAAATACAAAACCATTCAATTAAACAAGGAAGAAAAGTAAATCAAAATCTAGTTTAGTAAAATAAATAATCAAAATCTAGTTTAGTAAAATAAATAAACAATCACTCTAAGACCATAATAATGTAAAGATTTTCCATCCTCTGACCTTTTCCAAAGGTGGTTCAGGATTTTCAGCCACATCTCTGAATAAGGAATCCAAATCGACCTCGTGTGGTCTCTTGTAACGTGTCCCTTTGTAGAACTTCCAAAAGAAATAAAGAATCCATGACAATGGAATAACAAAATATGAACTGAATAATGAACTAATTAAGAAATGACCATTGATAAAGTTGACAAACCCACCAGTGAGTAAGAACAAAAGCATAAAGAAACCTGACACCCATGCAGCGATTGGAGCAAATCTAAGTGAATGTGGAAGAGCACTTCTAGGAATACCTTGAGCCTTCATGGCTCTAGACATATGGATATGATTCACTGAGATGAAAATCCAACCTAGTAATAGGTTTGCAGAAGTTAAACTTTGGAACCAGTTGAAAACACTAGCTGCACCATGGGAACAGTTCATGTATGCAAGAGGCATAAATGCTGTGACAAAGATCAAACTAACATACGGAATACCTCTTTTGTTTGTTCTCAAAAAGATCTGTGGAGCTTGATGTTTCACTGCTAGAGAGAATAAAGTTCTGGAACCGGCCACAATGGCTAAATTAGCTGCAGAGAAGGCAGATGTTAACACACCGGCATTGATAACATGGGGTAAGCCTCTAATACCAGCATTCTTGATTGCCACAACGAAAGGTGATGATTTGGCAGTACCAGATCCACTACCAATTGTTTTATCATTGGATGGAACAACCAGGGTCAATGCTAAAACAGCTGACATCATCAAAACCGACACTCTTAAGAAAATTCTTTTACATGCAGTGAAGACAGTTCTTCTTGGGTATTTAACTTCAGCAGCTAAAGTCACAGGTGAATTGACACCACCGTATGAGTAAACAACAGATGAGATACATTTCCAAAAAGCAACAAATTTTCCCTTTGAACCTGTGAAGATGTACTCATTGAAAGGACCTGGATCTCTCCAGTATCTGAATCCAATAGTCTTATGATCTGGACCACCACCAGCTGTGATAACAATGGACACAATGATTAAACCAAGCAATAATGTGATCTTTATCATTGCAAAGAAAAACTCCACTTCACCATAGAATCTAATAGTATACGAATTAGTTGCAACGATGACGGCAATAATGATAGTGATCCACACAGCTTGATTGATATCTGTCCAATATGAGACAATCACAGCAGCAGCAGAAATTTCACCAGGCATAATATGCCCCCACATAGAGATCCAACCATAAGAAAAACCCCAAGCTTCATCGACGAAATGTTCCAAATGACGAACGATGGCAGCAGACACCGGCATCAAGGATGCAATTTCTCCCAAGGCCATTTGATTCAACCCTATAATCACACACAACACACCGTATGCGATTAACATACCTGCTGGGCCAGTCAATGCTAAAGTACCACCAGAGGAAAGGAAAATACCTGTACCAAACACACCAACTAGGGCGAACATTTGAATGTGACGTTGTTCCAATGATTGTTTCAAATGAGCACGATCTTGAGCGAACACAGAAGAACCTGTTTCAAAGGCACTTTCCTCCACTACCTCTGTTGTCTTTTCATTCGTGTTGGTATGCTTTTCGATATCATCACTGGATATTTCTGGATCATATGTATGAATAGTCCCGTTTTCCGGAATTGAATTGTTCCGATTTGGTAAGCTGAAACTGCCTAATGCCATTTTTCCAGATACTCTTTTGTTAAGAATGTTGAAATTACGTATAAAAAATTTATCTACACGTTTGCAAAATTCATAAACTGATAAATTGATACAGATAGGAATCTTGTTCACACTTATACAATTTAAATTGACTATCTATACCGCTAATATGATAAAGCCTCTTAATTGATAAGCTATATTTACAAAGATATTATTAATCTAAAGCAGAATATGTATGTTTAATTTGAAACTGTGGAGATATAATATTAATTTACAAAACGGTTTTAATGACGAATAAAGCCAAACATTATCAATGTACCTAATTAACATATATAGAAGTATATATATATACATATATTGTATAATTACAATTCTACAGTTATAATAGTTGAATTTACTGTGGTGGTTGTGTGGTTGTTCTTTTAAATGAACAAGTTACTTGTTTCCATTATGCTTGTCAAAATAAAAAAATGGTGGCATCCGACGGGGCAATGTACATTTATTAAGCGGGTAATAAACACAAGCCCATTTCTAAGCTTAGAATCCTTTCAATTGAATCAATAACTTGATCTTTGGGGCATTGAAGAATGGACAATTAAATTAAAACTAGAGAATCCAATTAGTTATTTATATGTATGTTTGGGAACCGATCCGATAACTTTAAAGAATCTCTGCCACAAGTACATATGTGCCGCCACACAATTAGCCCCACACAATTTTACATGTTTGAAAGGTACTAAGTAACTCCCCCTAAAATAGTAGAGCTATATGTGGTATTGGATTGTATTGATTTAAATAGTTATATATATATATATATATATATATATATATAGCTCTGTAATTAACCATTACTTCGATGCAGATGTGGTTACATGCATATAATTAAGAGAGATCTGGCAAGATCAATGTCTTTTCCATGACTCCGAGAAAATCATTTTAGAAAACATCATTCGAGCCACCATAACCATCCATTAACACAGTGGTGAATGTAAATTGTATATGTGTATACATTTATATACTTCAAAAAGGTTCTATCAATACGTAATTCTCGAGTTTAAATTACCAGTGAATACTGGTAATGAAATGAAAATGAATGAATGAATGAAGTAATAAATGTAAGGGTGAAACGAAACACTCGAAACAATTAAAACTGTGGTCAGGTACACATATATACAAAAACGGTAAATTAAAGACAAGAGAAATTAACAAAAGAGAAAAGACAAAAGGTACAGGGAAACAAGTGAAGTTTAAATTCGAAATCAGTTACCAATGTATATTTGGAAACTAGCCACAAATGTGTACAAGAGAACCTGAACACAGCCACAGATAACCGTTCTTCATAACGGTTAAAAAAAAACATGCGTTTATGCAATGATCAGGTTGAAACCAACTTTTGTTACGAAGAGATACGATTACCAGGAACCGTTTTTTTTTTAAAAAAATATCAAATTGTAAGTTTCTATTTATTTATCTTTTGTATTAGTGTAGTATAAAAATTTCACCCCACCTCCACATCCACCCCATAATTTTTCTTTTGTTTTATTCACTGCTCCCTTGTTTATTCTCTTTTGTGTCTTTGCTTTTTTCTTTTTTTTTAGTTTGTTGTCTTTTATATGAACAAAGAGACAACAACAACAACAAAATTAGTGAAATCATCCATTAATAAGCTTAAAAGTTCACTTAATATAAATTAAAACAAACAACTCGGGTCTCTTCTCACATTAAAGATACATTGATTGTCATCGTGTACATGTCTACATCATTTCATTGTTTGCAATATTTGATCGAATTCAATAAATGCATAGTTGAATTAAATCTGGGGAAACAGAACATGGGAATGGTTTATTTGTATTAGTATTAGTGCATTATATATATACATACATATATACATATATATATATATTCAAGAGGGGATCCTATTGTTCTGGTGTAAAGATTTACTCTTATTCAAAGTAATTTCGGAAGTAACAACAATGAAGAAGTAAAGAATATTTTTTTTTTTTTTTGAAATTCATTGTAATGTAATTTTAGCTTACAAAATCCAAAAAGATTTCGTAATCACATTGGCATTAGCATTGACATTGGCATTGGCAATAGAATCTGTGTGCATGTACGGTTGAGGGGAACAACACTAATTACATTGGTACAATGTTACTTGAATTAAAAAAAATTTGAACAGCCAAAATTAAAAAATTCGGTACACTTTTAAATTTCTCTCGAGATCAAAGTCAAAGTAAAAGTAAAAGTTTGTTATCAGTAATAGTAAATTGAGAGAGAAACAAAGAATTGGAAATGTGTTATCTATGTCATCTTCATTTTGGTTTTTTAACGATGATGGTGGGTTTAATCCGGTCGGATAAATCTACAACTTAAATTCGTTTATTACCTGTATTTTTAAATGAATCATAGATAAGTTCCACATGGAGTAAAAAACAAGGAGGAAACAAAGAATCACCACAAAAAGTGTGGGCATACATACATTACATTACATAAAGTACACTCCATTGTAACAGGGTTACACAGTTATAAAACCCATAAATTGACAACTGAAAGAAATCCCTTGTGTGTGGATATAGGAAAGAAAAAAATACAACATTGCAATTTAGGCAGTCATATCGCCTGACTACGTCGGTTAAAAAATAAAAATAAAAATAAATTTTACTGTTCTTCATAACTAATCCTAATAATAATTAATCATACTAATGTGTATATTTAGTAGGATCGTCAATGATTCAAATTTTTGTTTGTTCGTTATGATTACAATTATTATTATTAGACACACATACGATTCTTTATTGTATAAGATATAATATGTCTAAGCTCTAACATTGATGTTGCTCTTACCGTTGTTTATTTCTGTTAATGAATGGCTTTATTGACCACACACCTTAATATACAAAATATCTACTACTTGTATTTGTAATAATTGAGACTTTGTAAATACTAGTTGGTAAAATTCCTATTTCATTTCATGAGTTTGAAAAACCATCAAAACACTCAAAGCCCTGTTACCACTAAAAAGATTATTCCCGAACCCGAGCCCGAGCCAGAACCGACTCTCAATTTTGCCAAGCGTTCCAGAGATCTATCAATCTTTCCCCTCCTGGGAGGAGGAGCACTTCTCCTGGCGCACTTTCCTGGTGTAGCATGTCAGTTACCAGGAGTCCTCCCCAAGAACCCGACGGAGGGGAAGGGGAAGGGGGAAGAACCAGTAGAATCAAAAAAAAAAAAAAAAAAAAAAGAAACGAGTGAGCAAAGTTGTGCCGCGCGATCAAACGGCGCTTTGTCTGATTTCACTCACTCACTCTCTGTGTGTCTCTTATGCCTCTTTCTATCTTTGTTTAATCTATCTATTCGATTAAATGTTGTAAACAGAAAAAAAGAAGAGAGAGAAAAGATGGTGGGGGGGGGAGAGGACAGAATATAGATAGAAGAATAGAAATCCTTTATCAATACGTCCAATGTATTTGATCAAATAATCAAAAATATTTTATTTTTACGATATATATTTGATTCATGTATTGATAACCAAGAGAGAAAATAATACAATACCGGTGAAACTTTCAATTCAAAATACAACCTAAGAATCATCGAAGCTTTCAAGTTAACCCTACTTACTTATGTAATTTTTATTGTAAAAGAGAAAAATAAAGCTATTTTTTTTCAGTGGTTCCACAATGAATTTAAAATTGTAATGCCATATTATATTACAGTTAGATCATGTAGAAACTGTGGACCACTCTCTCTTCAATGTATACAGACATTTAAAAAAAAGGTATTAACGGAAAAAAATAGTGTTTTTTTTTCCTTCTTCTTTTAAGTGAAGAAATGTCACTTTTATGAAAAGGGAAAACGGGCTTTTAAATTAGTGGGGAGTTTAGTTCTTAAAATTTAAGCACAAAAGGACTTTGGACAAAGGATAATTTATTGAATGAATAAGTGGATTGTTTCAACCAAATCGTATCGTATCGTATCGTATCATACTCATCTACACTATACTGTATATCAAGTAATATTATATTATCTTTGGGTCTTGCTTGATCTTTGACTATACCAAAAGATTTAAATATCAAATGCTTAAAAATGTATCAAAAGAAATAAAAAGAGAAAGAAAAAGAAAAGAAAAGAAAACAAAAGAAAAGAAATCATAATTCAATTGAATCTTTGTGTAAACTGTGTGTGATAATGTACTGTAATGTGTGTATGTATGTGTATGTATATCTATGTAAATACTTATTGATTTATTTATTTATATATATTTTCATGTAAGTAACTTAACTACGTAAATCTATTATGTTAAGCCATACCTTTTTCAATTTTAATAATAATAAAAATAATAAAAAAAAATAATAATAATAATAACAAATTAAATTTAATTAAATTAAATTTAAAATAATCCATTATCTTCTTCTTCTTTTCTTTTCTCCTTTTTTTTATATTTATTTACCTATCTATCCATCTTTTTTTTTCTTACTATCTATATCATATATATATATATATATATATATATATATCTTTGTGTTTCTTTTTTCCTCCTCCTCCTCCTCATACTCTCCCATTTACATATTATTATATTTTTCCGTACTTTTTAAAGCAAATACAAGTGTATATAACACACACAACTTTATTCCAAAGGAAAATACACTTATCCAACTATATATCTTGAAATTGGATGTCTTATGATAACTAGTCATTTTCAACCCAACTGGAATTTGAACTAATCATTTACTTGAACATCCATTTTCTTTATCTTTAACTTTCACATCAATTCATTCATCTATCTCCCTAACTACGATAACTTAAATTCATTGATTATTTATTACAATCTATCCATATATACATACATACACATACACTAAAAATATCCTAAAAATTTTTTTTAATGCACTAGCTTGTTCTGTTATATACATATATAATAATAATTAAAATAATTAATATCTTACCTCAATTATGACATTTTTTAGTTCATTTTTATTCTCAAATAATTGGGTATCATTTTACTTTCCAAAGGTGTTCAATTTATCCATATTTAAAAACTTCACAAACAGTCAAAATAAATTAAATTACACAACAACAGAAAAGTCCCATTCCCATAAGAATTCCAATTCCAATTCCAATTCCAATTCCAATAACAACAATAATAATGACAATGCCCCAAGCACCATCGATGGAAGCACAACGTCAGACGATGACGATCTTTTCGGTGGATTAGCTATCACCATTCAATCCAATTTACACTCCGCCAGTTCCACGTGTAAACCATGTGCCATAGGTGACATTGAATACGATTTCACATCGTCTAATCCACTGAATTGGAACTTACAAGACTATGTGTTAGACATCGGTGCTACCAGTTCCCGGTTCGATAATGCCATCGGTGACAACGGTGACGTCGATAACCATTCAAGTGTTCATGATACGTTCACTAATACACAGTTTAGAACCGATTTCCCATACGCTGCAATGGAAACGACTAAATCCCACATTCAACCTTTCACTTCCTCCACCACCATCAACGCTGTCGTTGAGCCTTCCAATAACAATTACAAGAAAATCAACCATGACCAAAATGTCAGACAATTGGATTTATACGAAGAGTCATTGGCTAAATCATTCGAATTCTACAATGAACCAAGTAAAACTAACATCATCGGTAACACACACGATAAACACCAACTTCCTGCTGACTTTGACGATGACACCTTTTTCTTAAACAGTGACAATGAAGAAGACGATGATATCTTTAAGTTTCATAAAGGTTCGTTCACCAAACCTGTGCCAACTACAATAGATTCAACCGCCACCACCACTACCACCACTACAACGACAAATAATAACAAAAAATATGGCGATGAATTTGCCTTGGACGATGAATATTGCATGCAAGTCGGAAGACAAGGGACATTACCAATGAATAGTATCATAACAACTTTACCATTGGATGTGTTGACTCAACTCACTGGCGTTGATTTCAGTAATTTGAAAAGACGTCGGAGATTGAGTGATTACGAAGAAGAGGATTTAGTGGAAGATGAGTTGGAATTGTTGACAGATGAAGCCATTAAATTAAAAAGACGACTCACTGCTCAAAGCAACTCACCAACTAATTCCAATTACAACGGTAACACCAATGGCAATTCACATAAACACCCTTCAGTGATTGATAATTCATCACCATCTACATCTGTCAGTACATCATCGCCAAATGATTTACAAATTCCACAGAATGCTTCTAGAGACTCTATTGATGATGTCTCATTGATGCTTCCACCACCATTGACTGCGCAAAAGTCAAAGCATACACCGCAACAAAGACGCAAATCAACTAGCAGTACCTCCAGCAGCAGCACTACCACTTCCACAACTAGCAAACAACTACAACAACATCAGCAACAAGAGACCAACTCCACCACCCACCCATTCCATTGTACCATTTGTAATTCACATTTCAAAGTGAAGAGTTATTTGACTAGACACATGAAAAAGCATGAACTGCATAAACCATTTACATGTCCATTTTACTCAGCTACAGGTAAATTCACTCCAGAGATGGAACAAGATCAGAGGAACAAGAGACTTGATGAGGATATTGATGACAAGTCCAACTTGGCCCTGTTTATAAAAGGTGAACCACAACAACATCAACATACACATGAAACTGGTACTAATTGCCATCCAACTGGTGGATTCTCTAGAAGAGACACTTTCAAAACCCACCTGAAGGCAATTCATTTTGTGTATCCAACAGGGACAAAATCCAATGGTAGACATGATTCTCCAGGTAGATGTGCTGGTTGTTTCAAACCATTCAAAAACAACAATGAATGGCTGGAAACTCACATCGAAACTAATAAATGTCCTGCCATGGTTGCCAAATACAAATGATTACAATTTACTACATCTATCTCGTTACCTTTTCTGTTGTCTTAATAACCTTCGCTTCCTTTTAATGCATTTGTTTAGTTGTATGTGATTCGGTTTTGCTTACTCTATTTTGGTTTGGTTCGTGTGCTGACGGTGCTTAGTGCTTAGTGTTTTAGTTGTCGGATATGATCCGCTCTCTAAAAGCTATATACGCAATCTTTGGTGGTTGTGTCCGAATCCCTTTCTACTGACTCGTTTTAACTTGTCTTATTTTCGTTCCCCCTATCTTTTGGCTTCCATGTTTTACTGTTTTCTTTTTGTTTTTGCTTTTATTTTCTTCTTCTTCAGAGACCATCTATTTTATTTTTTGTTTTATTTCACTACTTTTACCCTTTTATACTACTTACTCGCTGCGATACATTTACATTTCTACTTAATCATTATCATTATTTATCTTATTATCATTAATCTTTTCTCTGTTTCAGTGATCCACTTTTAATATTATCATTATCTTATCTGTGTTCTTCACCTCTTATTTTTTTCGCTACCAACATCTAAATTATACAACCTTACATATTTACACATATAAAGTAGTATCTTAATCTCTATAATTTACACGTTTTATTAATATACTGAAAGTAAAGCTTTTATACATATATCTTGCTATACAAAAAGAGTAAGACAACAACATCATTTTGGATCTGCTTGGTCAGCCTCAACCACAAATAACATATGATCAATCAATTTATCCACTTGTGTTGTAGCACATTTCACGTCATCGTAATATTTGCCAATACAGTTCAAATACCGACTAATGAGCTTCAGTTTTTCTACGATGACTAAACTCAGTTGATTCTTGGAATTTTTCTCCAACAACAAATTAATTAAACAACTGTCCACACAGTTTAATTTCGTCACTTCACCCTCAGCGCCCTTTCTGAAAACCACAATTTTATTGTTCTCGACATCCACTTGAATTCGAAACTCCACAAAGACCAGTACCAGTGAACACAGGATAGGAATACATTGGTATGCAACACTGACAGAAAACATTGGATACTGGATCCATGTTTCATTAGTCATCGGAACATTTGTCACCTTCGACAGAGAGTCACTGTTCTTATTGAACCATGTATCGTCACTGTCTACGGAGCATGGACCTAATGTGGATTTGTAAATAGTATTAGCTGTCAGTGATTCATCGCATACCCCTTCAGCTAATTCAATGACCGATGCAATGTTGAGACACGACTCCAACTGTTTGAAAAGAGATCTCCAAATTTTAGCATCAGTAACGTTTGTGGGAATTTCACCCGGTTTTGGCAATGACAATGGTAGTAAGTTGACTCTACCATTATCAACACCAGCAGTCTTGGCGATCGGTACAAACAATAACAGATCCTTGCACAAATGGCAATGTAAAATAGACAAGGACAAGTTGGTGATCAATTGAACTAACAGTAAATTACTGTTAACCACAATCAAGTTACCATCCACAATTGAATACGGTTTAAGACATGATGCAGATGATAGTTTTTGAATTTGAGTATCCAATTTGAGCATCGTTTCAGTGGACAGCAAATCTAATGACACAGAATCCATCACTTGTTCTAACAAATGACAGGAGATAATTGCAACCAATGAGTCATAAAGCAATTCATTGCAAGGATCTGACAGATCAATTTGATTTAATCTGATAGATTTGTCGTATTTCGCTTTGAATTGAGTGGCAGACTTAGAAGTGATGTAAAAATCAACGTCATTCATTGGTAATTCCATTGACTCTGGGAATTTAAAACTGAATTCTAATTGTTGATGATGGTCCTTTTTGTAAGGGTACCCAACCTCTAATCTAGACAACACTTGAAACTTGTACACATTCCAAACAGATCTGATGAGACATTCCCGATCAATCAATTGTCTACCTGTAGTGATTTCCAAATAATCTTGCAATTCAAATTTGTTCTTCTGTTGCAACATTGGTAGCACATTGTTCAACCGGACTAGTTTGAAACATTTTTGCAATTGTTCACTACAATCTTGAGTACATGTCAAAATCAATGCATGGAATTCAGCTATCAGTGACATACTGTGTCTATATTTGTCTAATAATTGTAACCAATATTTACCGTCTAAATATTTAGCATTGTTTATTTCGTTAGGAGACATGTACTTCACCGCCACTGAAAACATAGCACTGAGTAATGCCACGGTTTCCTCATTGAGCACAAAGTTGTCAATAAGAGATGATTTATTCGGCATCATCAAGTGCGATGGGTGGATGTATTTATAGTAAATGTTGATTAACGTTCTCACCGTAGTTCCATCTGGGAAACCAAAACTAGCTAGAGCAGCATCATCCGGAATACCACCGGTCAATGGCACTGCAGACCCATCAGATGCCACGTATTGATTGTGTTGTTGCCGTTGAACCCACTCTTCAGTGAACCCACGTGAGTTACCGTTATTGATTCTAGTAGACCATATTGGTTTATCCATGGAACTGATCGAGTTTCGTGTACTGAGAAAAGATGGAGGGGCAATACTGGAACCCGTCACAGAAGCAGACGGTGTCGTACCAGAGATACTTGTTGCAGTGCTAGGAGTAAGTGATGATGATGGTGGTGGAGGTGGTGGTGGAGGTGGCATGAACGGGAAACCGAATCCAGGGGGCGGAGGAGGTGGTGGAGGGTACATATCTGGATGGAGATGATGGGGAGGTGGAAGATGAGGAAATGGTGGTCCATGATGATGCTTTGGATGGTGATGGCCATGGCCATGATAATGGTGGTGGTGCCGGTGATGTCTCCCATGATGATAAGGATGGGCGTACGGAGGTGGAGGTGGTGGTGGACCTCCATGAGGTGGGAATGGTGGTCCATGGTAATCCATAGGAAAGGACGGCATGTGGTAAGGGTGGTGATGATGATGAGGAGGACCAGGAGGACCAGGAGGACCAGGAGGGCCAGGCGGACCAGGAGGAGGGTATCCATGGTGATGAGGTGGTGGAGGAGGATGTCGATGTGGTGGGTGTGGTGGATGACCAGGGAAATGGTTTGGTGGTGACCGTGAACCTTGTCCCTCTGATGGACTACGGGACCGGTCACCATCACTGTTGTCGTTGTCGTCACCACTCATCGCAGAGTTACTACTGTTGTCTCTCAATGAAGTTGAATTTGCATCTGATCTGATGGGAGGTAATGTGTAAGAAGAGGTAGATTTAGAAAAGGCATCACTTTTGTCATCGAATGAATCACCGCCATTTGTAATTGAAATTGGGTATTGTTGTTGTTGTTGTTGATTTCCCACGAAATCAGTTCTTTGTCTTTTGGTGTCATTATCGGCAGGCTGTTTCTTATTGGATGTGGTTGTAGTTGTCGTTGACGGATTTGATGACAATAACGGTTGTTGTTTCTTCCGTCTCCCACCTCTATTGGATCTGACAAAGACACATTTTATCCCTGCCGCTATACAATTTGAGCATTGTTTATACGTTGGTGTGACAGCAGGGGAATGTTTACCGGACGCAGACGTAGATGTAGACCCAGAAGTGGACAATAACACTTCTCCGTCACATTTGACTTTCTTTTCACGGCACGCTAAACATGCCCGTTTAGCCACTGTTCGTTTCTCAGATGTTCGTATTGTACTTGTAGTTGACGATGCAATGGATGAATCCAATGTAGCAGTAACATTGGGTATACTCTGTTGTTGTTGTTGTTGTTGTTGGTGGTGGTGGTCGTATGTGATCAGTGTGGGAATGTTGATTGAATGGGTACTGTGGAATTGACTCGATGATGTAGTTGATGAAGACGATCGAGAATGATGACGAGTCTCTGTGCCGTCTGTCATTGGATGGATTGATGGATGTATGTCAGAGATCAATGCTTAAGGGAGGAAAAAAAAGTAAAGGAGATATGGAGTATAAGATATAAGATATAAGATATAAGAAATAAGATAAAAGATGTGAAATGGATGAAAGATCAAAGAGTAAAAGATCAAGCAAGAATCAAAAGAACAAGGGACAAAACTGCAAGTATTAATATTAATAAATGGGGATTGAAATGAAAAGGGGAAGTATTTATTAACAAAAAAATTACACACACACCACATACACACTACGTAATACCATTCACTGACTACTAATAATGTATAATGTATATATAAATAAATAAATAAATAAATAAATAAATAAATAAATAATACCAATAACTATAATTTCCTCAAAAGCCATCAAGTAATCCAATAAAACATCCACTTAACCAAGCATTGTTTCATTGTGTGTGTGGAACAATTAACCTTTTTTTGTTTCTCTTCCAACTAGTCAAATGTTCAAATTCAAATTCAATTTATTCTAGAAATGGCGGTAAAATTCTATAAATAGACAAGAAATTATTGTGTTTGGTGGTACAAAGCTAAGTTAAGAGAAATTGTAAAAAAAAAAAGTTAATAAGCATTCACCAGGATTTTGTTTTTTTTTGTTTTTTGTTTTTTTTTTGTATTTGAATGATTTACTTTTACAATTACAATTTAATGGTGTAACACCGTAGAAAAGGAAAGGGAAAGGAAAATAAATCAAACGAACAAAAGAACGAATGAACGAAAGAACAAACAAAAGAAAAAGAAACAAAACACAAGAAATCACAGAACAAAAATAAACAGTAATTACCATTTCGGCTTTTGACCTTGCTTAAAATCATACATTACATTACATATATATGTATTAATAAAGTAAAAGTAAAAGTAAAGTACTAAAAAAAAACAGTTATTTTATATAAAAGAAACACTCTAGCTTAAAAAAAAATGTACATTACACAATTTTGAGGCTTGGTTTTTTCTTTTGTGTGTGTGTGTGGGTGTGTGTTTGTTTGTTTTTTTCTTATTTTTGCTTTTCCAATTTATATATACTGTTTAATAATAAAGAAAAAAAAAACCACTCAACTCCATTTGAAATTACTTCGGAATCAATCAATTCATTGCATTGCATAGTATAATAATATAATATTTAATATATATATATATGTCCAATGACAAAAATAAAAATAACAATAACCAATGGTTGGTTATAAATAACTAGATGACTTTTCTTTTCCCGGGAACTGAACTTAACCTTTTTTGTGAAAACTGAATAGGGCCCTTCCCTACCCTCCCATTAAAAGAGAGAATTTCTCAATCTCTTGTGTGTCTCTCTGTCTCTCCTCTCTGTCTGTTCGTACTGTATCGTTTATCTTAAACCATTTTCACTCACCGAAGTAATGCCGTATTCTCTTGTACTTTGATCTAAGCGCCTTTCTCTCTTTTTCTCTACCTATATTCTATAATCATTTTTCTTTTTTTAACTTCTACTCTCCACTTCCTGTCAAGGGATGTATGTAATTCTAGTCCTTACGGCTGGTAGAGAAGAGAAGAGAAGAGGAGAGGAGAGGAGAGGAGGTGGGTTTCATAATAATTAAATTAATTAATTAATTTAAATTTAAATTTAAATTTAAAGTATTTCGTCATAGGTAATTGTTTTATGTTTTGTTTTTTTGTGTATATACATTCACTTGATTTCAGTTTTTAATTGACATTGATGTTGATATTAAAAGTAATGTTATTTGAAAAATGAACCATTAACCATTAAAATACATCAATCAATACATAAATGTACAAGTTACTTATATAATTCATATTGTCATTGGTAAATAGTAAACCCCTCCCCCATCCATACAAAAGCATTGCTTATACAAAAAGTAATGAAAATCATTCAAAGCAATGCATATACTATCGTATTATCGTATTATCGTATTATCACAAAAATAGAAAAAATCGTATATACTCATCTCACCCGTGACGATGAATTGACAGGCAAGCCCCGATCTAATCGACGTATATCGACCCCAATCGACGCATTCAAGTCTATTGATATTCCTATTGACACATACAAGACTATTGACAGAGACGACGATTAAAAAATACAAAAAAAAAATTGAATCTCCGGTACATCCTTTTGCCTTTGCTTTGGCCTTTGTCTATATGCTAGATAACATCTCTACACCAAATCATTTGGGAAACGGAAGTTCCACCACCGGTAATTCATATATATATCCAAGTCACGTGCGTTTTAGCTGTCGCACTAATTTAGCAATGATGGCTGGCTGGATTACTGTCACTTTATCAAATCACATCACTACTGTAACCAAAATAAAACAAAACAAAACAAATTGTCCAGTCAATTGCACCACGCACAGACATTATCCTGACTCAATTGATGGACAATAGATTGATACGATATTCAAGTATCGGTTTATGGGATTACATTGATTGAATTGTTGGATAGTTTACCAATTCTTGTAGATAGCAATTTAACGTATATATAGATATATTTCAACCATTAATTTTAAATTTTAATAACAATAAATATAATAATTATTTAAATAAATAAAATTTCAAAGTCATCGATCCATTCACCATTCATTCATCATCAGCTTATTAAGTATATGTATATACAATAAATTTACAGAAATAACAAACAAATACAAAAATACAAAAATAAAAATAAAAAGCAGTAGCAATCAGCAATAGCAAACTGCCTTTCTGCTGTCTCCGAAAAGTCTCTCACTTTCACTTTTCACTCACTCTCACAGTCTCACAGTCTCGGATATCAAAACTCCTTCAAATTTATTACAATTGATCAATTACAAATGACCAAATTTCAATCGTGCACTTGATCATTGTTGAACACACAGAATTGATACAAATGGTAATTGATTAAACAGTATAAACAGTAAATAGTAAATAAAAGTAACAAAGTAACAAAGTAACAAAGTAACAAAGTAACAAAGTAACAAAGACACAACACAAGGTAATTTTGTCTTGTCGTTTTTTTGTATGGTAAAATTAATTATTTAATTTATTATTATTATTATGGTGATGGATGCCTGTTGTTTTTTTGGTAATTTTTTTGTTGTTGTTGAAAGTAACCTGTTGTTATTTTCAAATTCTCCTCTTTAATTTACATTTGTTTTCTTTCTTCCCCCTTTTTTTTCTTCTACTTCTTTTCTATTCTTTTCTCTCTTTTTCTTTGATTCATCTGTTATTTTACTAAGGAACAATTAGAAAAAAAAACAAGAACACAAACTTCTCTTTTTTTTTATCCCCCCTCCTTATCATAAATCAATCAACTCCGAAAAAAAAAACAGCAAACAATGTCTAAATTATCTTGGTTAACATCATTAGATGCCTCTGCTACTCCAGATTCTCAATACAGAAGATCTTCCATCATTGGTACCATTGGTCCAAAGACCAACAGTGCTGAAGTGTTGGTTAAGTTGAGAAAGGCTGGTTTGAACATTGCTAGAATGAACTTTTCCCACGGTTCTTATGAATACCATCAATCCGTCGTTGACAATTGTAGAAAATCTGAAGAATTGTACCCAGGTAGACCATTGGCCATTGCCTTGGACACTAAGGGTCCAGAAATCAGAACCGGTACTACCACCGGTGACAAGGATTACCCAATTGAACCAAACCATGAAATGATCTTTTCCACCGATGACAAGTACTTGACCTCCTCTGATGACAAGGTTATGTACATTGACTACAAGAACATCACCAAGGTTATCGAAAAGGGTAAGATTATCTACGTTGATGATGGTGTCTTGTCCTTTGAAGTGTTGGAAGTTGTGGATGACAAGACCTTGAAGGTTAAATCCATCAATGCTGGTAAGATTTCCTCTCATAAGGGTGTTAACTTGCCAAACACTGACGTTGATTTACCAGCATTGTCAGAAAAGGATCAACAAGATTTGAAGTTTGGTGTTAAAAACGGTGTGCACATGGTGTTTGCATCATTTATCAGAACTGCTGATGATGTCTTGCACATTAGAAAAGTTTTAGGTGAAGAGGGTAAGGACATTAAGATTATGGTTAAGATTGAAAATCAACAAGGTGTCAACAACTTTGATGAAATCTTGAAGGTCACTGACGGTGTCATGGTTGCCAGAGGTGATTTGGGTATTGAAATCCCAGCTCCTCAAGTGTTTATCGTGCAAAAGCAATTGATTGCTAAGTGTAACTTGGCTGGTAAGCCAGTTATCTGTGCCACTCAAATGTTGGAATCCATGACTTATAACCCAAGACCAACCAGAGCTGAAGTGTCTGATGTCGGTAACGCCATTTTGGATGGTGCTGATTGTGTCATGTTGTCTGGTGAAACTGCTAAGGGTGATTACCCAGTTGAAGCTGTGTCCATGATGCACAACACTTGTTTAATTGCTGAAAAGGCCTTGCCATACGTTAGCAACTTTGGTGACCTGAGAGACTCCACTCCAAGACCATGCTCCATCGAGGAAACCATTGCCATTGCCGCTGTGTCATCTGCATTTGAACAAAAGGCTAAGGCTATCATTGTCTTGTCCATCTCTGGTAACACTGCCAGATTAGTGTCTAAGTACAGACCAAACTGTCCAATCATTATGGTTACCAGAAACGACAGAGCTGCCAGATTCTCTCACTTGTACAGAGGTGTGTATCCATTCGTTTACAAGGAGGATAAGGAATTGGAATGGAGCGCTGATGTTGAAAAGAGAGTTGAATTGGCTGTCTCTGAATCCATCAAGTTAGGTTTCGTCGAAAGAAAGGACCCAATCATTGTCATTCAAGGTCACACCGGTGGTGAAGGTCACTCTAACACTCTGAGAGTTATCTCTGCTTAAGTTTGAACATTAAAATTTTTTTTAAAGTAAAAAAAAATACATTTTAAATTGTCTTACTTAAAGCTTGCCTTGGAAATCTATTTACATTTCTCTTATATACGTTGATGTTTTGTCTTTTAGTTTTTTTTTTTAACCTTTTGAAACCTTTTTGAATTTGAGATTTGAATTACCTCCCCTCTATCCTTTTATATCTCTCTTTTTTTTTTATTTGTTTTATACTTGAATTAAATTACAATTCTCTATTTAGATTGACTCTCTTGCTTGCCCTGATGTAAATGAAAAAAAAAGATGTATAATTCAGTTACAGGACACGGCTAAGCCTATCCGAAATGTTACGTTTGCCATTAAAGCTATTTCATAAGAAATCCGAGTGTATCGTCCGGATTACGCAAGATTGCATCTGAGCCCTGAAAAACGAGTTTTTTTTTCTCTCTCTCTGCTCTATTCTCTCATTGTGTTTTTTTTTTTTTTTTTGATCTCTTCTGTGAAAGAAATAAAGTATGACGTTTTTAAATGTTTTCCCCCTTCCCATTTTTAAATATAAATAACTCAATTTCTGTGTGATTTCTTTGGTTACTTCTTCATCTGTGTCATTTTGCAATAGTATCTAATTTTGTCTTATCATTTGTTTTATTCTATGAGTGACAATAAATCTACTTCAAAGAGTGCCGGTATCGGCGAAGTCGCAGAACTATCTACGCTTGAAAGCGTTTCACTTGCAACGACAAAGGAGGAAGACAACCACACACAGGCCACATCTACAATTGTCAATGGTAAACAAAGCTCTGAGATCAATGGGAAAAAAACACCATACGATAACAACAATGATTCCGCTGATGGAGCTAGTATAGACAGCAGAGAGGCATTACACGATGTCGTGTTGAATGAATCAGATGCCGAATCAAACAAGCACGTTGTTGTTGGTGGTGGTGAACAACTAGATTTGATAGGAAACCCTGAAGTCGATGATCCAAAGACTATTTTGATTAAAGTGTTCATGCACGCTGCGCAAAGGGGTGACACCACTACATTGGAGGAATACCTTTCCCAGGGGAAAGTCAACGTCAATGACACATTGGATGATGAGATCACTGCATTACATTGGGCTGCCATCAATAACAAATTAAAGGCATTGAAATACTTAGTCTCTCAGGGTGCTGATGTCAATGCTAAGAGTAAAGATTTGAATGCAACACCACTACATTGGGCAATCAGATATGGGTTAGTGTACATTGCAGATTACCTTATCCGTGAATGTAACGCTGATGCTAATGCCATTGAATCACAAGGTTACAATTGTCTACATCTAGCTGTGCATTCAGGTAACATTATGATGATCATTTACATCACTAAATTCACAGATTTGAAAATCGACTCTCCTGACACAAAGGGATTGTCTCCACTTAATTGGGCATCGTATCAAGGTGACCATTTATCTGTCGATTACTTGCTGAAATGCGGTGCCAATCCAAACATCACAGATTCAGATGGATTTGCTCCATTGCATTGGGCAATGGTGAGAAACTCCAGAGCGGTCATTGTGAAATTGTTACACGCTGGTGCAGATGTCACTTTGAAGACCAATAACGGTAAATCATGTTCAGACGTGGCGTTTGATATGAACTGCACTGCTATGTTTAAAGGTGCACTAAGACAAGAGGGATTGACTGTCACAGGTGATAAGCTCACTTTCAAATTAGACGAAAGAACCGCCAAATTGATCACTTTTTTCTCACCTTATTTTGTGTTAGGTTTGCTTTTCGCATTTGTGTCGGGTCCGTATTACTATTTTAAGTTAGTTATCGGTGTGTTATTTTTCTTTGCAGAGTCCTTTTTATTGAGAAAGTTCATCGTTCCTTGTTACATACGGGAAGATGCTAGAGACATTGGCAGTACGATGTTGAAAACTCCATATTTTTCAGGTTTATTCTCAGCTACTGCATTCTGGTGTTGTATCACTTGGTTGTTTGTCATTTTACCTTCAACATTCTTTGAAATGCCATTCTTGAATTTCTTGTACCTTCTCGCCGCTACTGCTGTGTATGCATCTTACTTTAAGGCTATGTTTTTAGATCCGGGTTACATTCCAATTGAATCTAATGAAGAAACAATTAAAACTACCATCATTGATCTCATTGAAACTAGAAAGTTCGATGCTAAGAATTTCTGCATTTACACAATGATCAAGATCCCACTTCGATCCAAGTATTCGAAGACCAGAGGAAGAAACATTGCTAGATTTGACCATTATTGTCCCTGGGTGTACAATGACATTGGTGTCAGAAACCATAAATTGTTTTATACGTACTCTGTTGCCTTGGAGATTGCTATCATATCCCTGATTGCATTGATGTATGAATACTTTGATGAATTGGATGTCTCTGATGAATTGGAACATTCCTGTTATTTAATCAGTGAAGAACTATGTTCAGGATACCATGGGTCCCATTTCATTTACAATATGTTCAATTGGTGTGTGCTGCAATTAATCTGGTTATCGTTCCTAGTGTTCACCCAATCACTACAAATTTCTAGAGGTCTTACCACTGATGAATTGGCACAGATGCATCGTAATAATACCCAAGACTTCGGTTCTGTGCCAAGTGACGAAGAATTATTCGAAGAGGAATTGAGTAGTTTCAATGTCAACCGTAGATCATCCAGAATGTTGTCTAAACTGTTGTTCTTTGTGCCATCTTGGATGATCAATTCCAAAGCTTGCAGAGTGTTAGGTTTGACTCAATTTTTCTTAGCTACTGACCTATTGAACAATGACAAAGATGGAGCCAATCATGCCAGATCAAATGCATCAGGACGTAGCAGCAGACATGCAAATTACAGCTATAACTATGGTTTCCTCACCAATTGGAAGGATTTCTTGTTTATTAAAAGAGAAGATGAACCTTGTTCCATCAGAAACTTGTTCAAGTTACCTATTCTAGGTGAATCTAATTTGAATGGTGAATTAATTGATTACTACAAATTATATGTTCCACCTATTAACCAAGATAGCAGATATGCTCTTGTGTGATTGTATATATACACATAATTTTGTTAATGCTCCCCCCCCTCCATATAAAAAAACTCTTTTGTTTTCCCTTTGTTTTTCTCTTCCACTCACCACTCACCTGTATTCTTATTTTTGTGTTTTTTTTTGTTTTGTCCCTTTTGTTATATACATTAATTTATACATGCTTTACTATTCTTTATTTTAAAATTCACCAAATTAATTATATTAGATAAAAATACACGTAAAAATAGGGTAGGTAAAAGTACAATTACACACAAAACGATTTTCTTCAATCGCCTCTAAAAGATTTCCATTGTTCCATGATGTTCAGCACTCGTTCATAGTTGTTCTCCATATCCTTCAGCTTTTTAGTCAAATCATCGATCTCTTGTTGTTTAGAATCTGCGTGACTGAGTGAAGGACCTTTATTAGTTGTCTTTTTGAATTTAAATGTATCATCAACTTGATCGAATTCAATTGTTTTGAGTAGGTCATGATACATTGTATCCACTTTGGATAAATCATAGTTCCAAAGATCTAATTTGAGTAATTCATCTTCAGAAGGTATAAACGTAGAAGGGATATCCGTAGATATATCAGTGAGTCCATGGTTCAATTGTGTAGTGGAATCATTCAACAGTTTCAAGAATTTGTAGATGTTAATAGCAAATCCAACACTTTGTGATAATGATAAACTCAAGTTCTTGTTCTCTTCCATCAATGTCACCAATGTATCGTTATCCAATTTAGTCTTCTTCACTGTACGCAATTCATCGTTTGTACCCCTTACTAAATCAGATTCCAGAAGGTATGGGGACTTTCTCTTTAATGTATTAGTTAACTTATTCTCCAATGATTCAATCACTATATCGTTTCTGCGTAGCTCTCTTTTCACTTCACCAGTGTACAGTCTAAAGTTCTTCTCTAATGATTGATTCTTCACATGCATGTTAGCGTATTTCCGTTCCAACTGAGTGGCGGCAAGGTTGCGTTTAAATAATTCGGTCTTCAAATCAAATATGCTTTGTTCTTTGGATTTGAGTACTGTTGTTAATTTATGAACTTCCCGTTTTAAATTGGCAATGGTACTATGCTGTTCTTGTAATTTTATCACCGTTTTCTCCTTTGTTTGAAAGTCAACATCAAGCGCATTCAACAGAGCGTACAGAATGTTGATTGTGTTTTTATCATTTTGATAAATGGATTCATTGATTTCAAAATCAGGTATTTGTGATTCGTTTAAAAGTTGTTTGAAATCTGTACTTAAAAACAGTAAGGATTTTAACTTGTTCATATTCACTGACATGTACCCTTTGGAAGAAAGTTTGTCATTGATAAGTTTCGAAGCATTACTCAGAGACAGCAACTGTGTTGATGGTGATTTCTTTGGTTCATCTTGTATGTTCTTCTTATCCTTCTTGTTAGTTTGTTTTGTATCATTACCCTTCAATGATGGGTTTCCATTGGGAGCATTGGCATCTTTGTGTTCATTTGTAGTTGTCGTTTTAGTTTCCACCACAACTGTTTCGACAACCTTGATCGGTTGACCAGAATTTTCCTTATCTGCTTCTGTATCAAGCTTTGGATCTGAAGACATCTCTACTTCAATTACTATCCAAAATATTTTTTTATTTGTTGGTTTATTGGCATCTTGTTCAAGTGAAACCCATGTTGATTTATCTTGTTTTGAACCTCTTCAATGTTTTAAGAAATGTAAACAAACAACTTATTGACACGCGCGTGTCTATTGGCAGATTTGTTTACCTTTCTTTGCCTTAAACAGGAACGAAACATCAAAATTGGATTAATGAAAATAAGAGGTATTGGCTATAATCACTAACGTTTCTAGAAGGGGAAAATGAAAGAAACTTTTCTCTCTTTCATTAGAGGATATAGAAGAACATGCTTTCATTGGTTTATTCAATTGATTTTTCCTTACATCCCTATTCAATTGTCAACGGATAAATCAAGAGTAGGATTTTTTTTTTTACTATCGAGTTATCAGTTATTAACCCATATCATCAATCGGACAAATTGATCCACTGTCACAAGTATTTGACAAATGACTATTGTTGTATTATTTACGACCGACTTCTTTTATCTTTCTTGTGTCATTGTTTGTTTTCTTATCAATGTTTTGTTCAATTTTGATCATAACATAACCCTATCGTAAATGAATTTGAATGTTGTTTGAAATTTGTCCATGCTTTCTCAATTAATCAAATGGATTTCCAATCACAGCCAATCATTGCAACCATATCAGTTATCTTACTCGTCAGTGGTTCTATTTGAAATTTCATTTGAATTGAATTTGCTGATCAAGGATAATTTGGTCTTGCTGGGCATACATTAGTTTGTACGCTACTAAGTCCACCTCACACCACCCATCTCATTTGTGTTTTCCTTTTGAACCATCTTTTTCAAATTACCACTAATAACAGGATTAGACATTTTCAAATAAACGAAGAATATTCATTATTGATGGAAATGAATTTGAAATGAGTAGATATTCATGACTCCTTACCCATGGGCTCTCCTCTCCCCCTCCCTCTCACATACTTCTCCAGTGACCAGCGAGATGAATACCTGTTTGAAATGCAAAGTTCACAGTGTTCTCTTTCTAGAGTGTATGGTTTCCTATTTTCACTCAACATATCAGAATTTAAATTGGTTATATCCTTGAACGCAATCATGATTAAATTAATGGTTAGATTAATTTACAATCGAGTCTTTCAAAATGGAACCTCCTTAAGATTTCGTGATAATTTTAATCTTAATGGAGTTCAAGTTACTAGGCTACATTGTCGCAGTTCCGGAATGGATATTCAATTTGATTTCTGTATGGTTTCATGAAATGGGTATTTTTTTATTTAATCAATCATGCAATTTTGCCTTGTCTGGTTAATTGTTGGAAGTCTATGGAGGGGTTTGGATTTGGGTTTTGTTTTGTTTTGTTTATTTTGCTCATCACTTTTTCGTTTCTCTGTTTAGTCAATGGAGACATAATATTCTATGATTTGAATAGTCTATCCATAATTTAAATTAATGGGGTTTTTTACTTCAAATTGAATAGATTCTAGTTTTTTCCTCCCCCAGTTCTACCGTGAAGGTTAGAGAAAAAAATCTACCGTGCAAGAATCTATTTCCTTGATTTGGCATTATTGTGATTGATTTTGAAATCAGTTCAAAAAGAATTGAGAAATCGGTGACAATCTTTTAGATGACATTATTATTATCATTATTCTTGATTACTAATAGGTCGTTAAGTTTTAAAATAAACATGACGGGAGAAGTCAAAAGTGAAATGAAGTCAAGCCAAGTCAAAGATAGTACCACCCATATACCCTTAAATATTTATCGTTGTTTTTTGTGTTGTTATTTTTTGTTTTTTCCATTCAGTTTAAAAATTACAATGAAATCATACGAGAATTCTCCTTTGACCATTGGTGATTATTTAATGAACTACCGTCCGTTTGCAACATTTGGAACCGTCCCTAAGTAAAGTTGGACTTGTTCAGTGGACAATTGAAATTTATGAATTATTCACGTCGAATGTTGTGTGTATAGATGATTTGTTTCTTAGATAATCATTGAATAAGTTACATGGAGAAAAGTTTATGATAGTAGTTGACAAAGAATAATAACAAGAGCAACGTGATTTTAAATAATATCAATAAGGGTATTCAGTCATATAGTCATATATTTGTGACTCATTGGATATCAATTTTTAATGTCATAAACAACTAACTATATATGTGGTTATTTATCATTTGAAGTGGAGCAATGGGAACAAATCAATTGGATTTGGAAAAATCTGTGATTGAAAATGTTTTGTCTTCTTTTTCCTCTCCTTTATTATGTATGTTTGATTAGTTTTACCATTTCATTTCAATGTAACCAATATTAATATTTGTATACATATATACTAACTTGAACAATTTTCAATTGTATTTTGAAATTTTTCGAATTCATACATAAAAAGAGGATATGGGGATCATACAAACGGTAGAATTTTATGTGGCTTACTTTTGTATAAATGTATCAATCAAATGATGAATCTAATAAAATCAAATGGCAATGTGTTAACAGTGGGACAAATATTCAATAAATAGTTTATCGTGCATGTCTTTATTCTTGTTAATTTTCAACCATTTGTTTTCTTTTTTTCGTTTATTCAATTGATAATGCCATTCACCTGCAAGAAACACTATTTTTTTTTATTACAATGTATTACAATATTCAATTACAACTGGCTAGGCTATCAATTGTGTCCCCAGTTGTATCTACGCCACTGTTTAGTGTTTTGTAACCTGTTGTAAATTTCTAATTCAATATTCAATCCAATTCAATACGTCCATTTGTAACAAAGGAATCAAACCCAGCGGAGATATCAAAATTGTCAAACCACGTATACCCTTGAATAACCGATCCTAGTCTTACTTCGAAACGAGTCATCTTCGGATGCCCACCAAGATCTACCCCGGATTCAATCAGATCCGCCATACATTTGCAGGGTGTGGCTCACCGGATACGACGAATTTACGCGCTCAATCTCGTTTATTCCCCCCCCTCCTCGTGGTCCTTTCCCCCCTGTATCCGGCTAATTACTTCATTGGGCTAATCTCCACCCTCCACCAACCGCACGACAATGAACAGGCTAATTATCATCTGTTGGTCCGCCCTCCTGTACCGGTTAACTAAATTGTAATTTTTGACGGTGTGAGTTGACTCGACGTCGTCGTAGTCGAAGACAGAGAGAGAGAGAGTGTGTGTGTGTTTCTATGAAAAATTGTGAAAAATTGTGTGGATTTTTGCTGGTGAGAAATTTAGTTATCAGTCATATTGTATTATTATATTGAATATTGAATATTAAGTAATATGGATTATTATGGTAATTTGTATGTGTTTTTTTTTTCTTTTAATATAAATATCTGATTTCTTTTCTGATTTTTTTTTCTTTATTTATTTATTTATTTATTATAATCAGTTTAATTAGTCAGTCTTCACTTATTTACTTACTTAGTTAGTTTGATTTTCAATTCAATAAGTATCAATTCATTCATCGAAACAATGACAAAGGACTTAACACATTTATTATCCGCTGAAGCCAAGGCTAGACACTCTTCTCCATTGAAGACCGCTTTCAAATATTACAACCAACCAAATATGGTGTTTTTGGGTGGTGGTTTACCAATGGCTGATTATTTTCCATGGGAGAAGGTTGTGGCTTACTCTCCAGAACCACCATTTGCCGATGGTATCGCTGTGAAGCCAACGGAAGACAGTGCTGTCATTTCTGAAGTTCATAAGCATCAAGTGGAGAAGTTTGACGTTCCATTGGCTAGATCATTGCAATACGGTTACACCGAGGGACAACCAGAACTGTTGAACTTTATCAGAGAACACACTCAAACCATTCATAACATTCCAAACAAGAATTGGGATATTGTTTTGACCATTGGTAACACCCAATCTTGGGATGCCACTTTGAGAACATTTTGTGATCCAGGTGACACCATTCTGGTGGAGGAGTACACTTTTTCATCTGCAGTGGAGACTGCTAGACCATTGAACATTGACTTTGTGCCAACACCAATGGATGCCTTCGGTATCGTTCCTGAGAAGTTGGATGCATTGTTGAATGCTTGGGATCCTTCCAAGAAGAAGCCAAAACTCTTGTACACCATTGCCACTGGTCAAAACCCAACTGGTTCATCGTTGTCCAAGGAAAGAAGAGAAGCCATTTACAAGATTGCATCAAAACATGATTTCATCATTGTCGAGGATGAACCATATTATTTCCTGCAAATGAATGAATACAAGCCAGGTGCATCCGAGGATCCAACCCATTCATACGATGAACCAAAGCAAACCCACGAGGAGTTTTTAAAGGCATTGGTGCCATCGTTTTCCCATTTGGACACTGAGGGAAGAGTCATTAGATTGGATTCATTTTCTAAAGTGTTGGCTCCAGGTACTAGATTGGGTTGGGTTGTCGGTCAAAAGCAATTGTTGGAGAGATATGTCAGATTACACGAGGTGTCCATTCAAACTCCATCCGGTTTCACTCAATCATTGGTGCAAGGTCTGCTCGGTAGATGGGGTCAATCCGGTTACTTGGATTGGTTGATTGCCTTGAGAAAGGAGTACACCATCAAGAGAGACTTTACCATGGATGTTTTAGCCAAGAACATGCCAAAGCAAGTGACTACTTATTACCCACCAACGGCAGGTATGTTTTTCACCATTGTCATTGATGCATCAAAGCAACCTGAGTTTAAGACTAAGTATGAATCTGATCCATTGAAGGTGGAGAATGCAGTGTATGAACAAGCCTTGGAAGAGGGTTGTTTGTTGATTCCAGGTTCTTGGTTCCAAGCTCCACATTTCAAGGCCCACGATGACAGTTTCTTCTTCAGAGGTACCTACGCTGCTGTGCCATTGGCTGAATTGAAGGTTGGTTTAGAAAGATTAGGTAAGGCCATCAACAAGGTTTTTGAATTGTAAAATTGGTTGTTGATATTTTTTTATATAGCTATTATTAGATTATAATTGTAATTAGATTAGATTATCATAGTTTGGTCCATGTATAACTGTGATGATTTTCCTTCTCCGTCATTTATTATTATTATCCTTATTATTCCTATTATTATTATCACTATTATATATAAATATATATTCTTAAAAATACAAAATAAGTTTAATTATTAAATGATACTTACGTACGTTGATGGATTACTATATTTACTACTACGCGCTGCCCAATTGATCTTGTTCTCGTGGAAGGAATTTATTTTTTAAATACAACAAGAAGGGGAAAGGGAATAGGTGTTAACCATCCATCATACACTAAGTGTATTCATGGCAAACCAACCAATCTCCCCCCCCCACGTATTGTTTTATATTAATTAACTTACAAATATTCCATTCATAGATCACATCAATTCCAAATGCATATTCTTAAATTCCCCTGGTTGAACCATACAGAGGAAAACAGGAAGTTTGAAGTGTATTCCGTGTCTGTGTCTCCAGATTCCCAACGGTTGGCATCTGGTGGATTGGATGGGAAAATACGAATCTGGTCAATTGATACGTTGAAGGACTACAACAGACGAATCAACCAACAAGAAACAGAGAATGACCTTTATGATTTCGAAGTGAATGAATCAACTAGAAGAAAGACCAAAGTAGGTGATCCACAACAACAACATCAACATCAACATCAACGGTACGCAGACAACATTGAAATTGATCCCAAAGTGTGTAGACCACTCTGTTCCATGGGTAGACACACGGGTGCTGTCACTTGTGTCAGATTCTCCCCCAATGGACGGTTCCTTGCCAGTGGATCAGATGATAAAATCTTGTTGATCTGGGAAAAGGATGAAGAGAAGACTAGAATCATGGCTCAAAACATGGAACAGCGGTTACAATTTGGAATGATGGGCACTGATATAGAACACACAGATTTGGAACATTGGACAGTGAGAAAGAGATTAGTCGCCCACGATAATGATATTCAAGACATGGCATGGGCACCAGATTCAAGTATCCTGGTCACTGTGGGTTTAGATCGGTCGATCATTGTTTGGTCAGGGAACACATTTGAAAAGATCAAACGGTTTGACATTCATCAAAGTCATGTCAAGGGTGTCGTGTTTGACCCTGCTAATAAATACTTTGCCACTTATTCGGATGATAGAACATTGAGGATCTTCAGATATCACAAGGTGTCACCGACAGAGATGACGTTCAGCATCGAAAGTGTCGTCATTGACCCATTTAAAAAGACCCCCTTGACCACATATTTCAGACGGTGCTCTTGGTCACCGGATGGACAAAACATCGCTGCTCCTAATGCATTGAACGGTGGGTTGAGTACAGTGGCTATCATCAAGAGAGGTTCTTGGAACAGTGAAATCAGTTTGGTTGGTCACGATTTACCCTGTGAAGTGTGTTCGTTCTCTCCAAGATTGTATGAGGTCGAACGGAAAAGCAAAGATGAACCAACGATTTCAACAGTGTTGATCACTGCCGGACAGGATAGAACATTGGCACTATGGAACACATCCTCTGCCACACCCTTAGTAGTTGCCAATGACATTGCATTAAAGACGATCACTGACGTTGCTTGGGATTACAGTGGACAATTGGCATTTTTAAGTTCATTGGATGGTACGATTACAAGTGTGTTTTTCGAGAAGGGTGAATTGGGTAATGCTATCCCAATTGAAAGAAATGATGCCCAGTTACATAGATACGGTGTGGACAGGGAAAGTATGGTGTTCCCTGAAAGTGTGTCTCAATTAAAGTTAGAAGAAAAGGCAACTGATACTATATTTAAAAACCACCCAGTGAGCAAGAAAATGGATAGATTGATGAGTGGTGCAATATCGACCAATCTTTCAAACACACAACCGGGTGAAGGGAACAAGGTGCCCAGCATCAACACATTAATTCCAAGATCAAAAAAGCATCCTAATAAGAAATTGCCAACAGTTGCGTTACAAACATTGAAACCTGATACAATTAAGAAGGGAACACCGACGAACAATAACATTGCAGATGCTCCAAGTGTTGATCCAATCACTAAATCTGATGTGACAAGTGTAAGTACTGCCCCTGTTGTTGCTGCTGCTGCTCCAAAGGTTAACATACTTACCCCATCATCACAAAAGGTTACAATTACAAAATCAGGTAAGAAAAGAGTCACCCCATTGTTGATATCAACTGCATCTAGCACTACATCTAATGGAATCAGTAAACCTACAACAACAGTGCCATCATTGAAGGATAAAGAGAAGGGGTTGTCAAAATTCCTATCAACTCCTTCATATAAAATGCCAAAACATGGTTTACAAACATTGGTTTCTTCTATCAGAGACAAAGTTATCATTGAACAAGAACTCAATGGAGACGATGAAAATGGTATAGATCATATCGCAGAATCCACTATGAATGCAAAGAAACAAGTTGCATCTAAGAAATCATCAACTAAAAGGAAATCAGATGCATTCCTACCATCATATCTGTCTCAATCAGTGGTTTCACAGAGTACGGTGTTTCCTGATTCTAAAGCACATTCAGATTTGTTAATGGATGTGAAGTTATCCAATGGTGATGTAATGGAGATCAGAACTGATTCTATTGATGATGAACCGGATAATGGATCTTCCTGGGTCTTTGATGAGTTTGACACTATCAGTACTGTGTGTGTGGCTAGACCTGAACGCGTTGAAGGTAATGAAACTGTGGATGCAATTGTCCATTACTTTAAAAATGATAAATTCTCCAATGTGTCTAACTCATCATTTAAGTTACCCAATGGTAGTACGTTTGAGTATTGGGTGTTATCAACGGAAAATGGTTCAGTTGTGTTTTTATCTGGTGCAGGTAGACAGTTCAGGCCAAGTTTAGAACTTGGTACCAAATTGACCCATTTAATCACCAAGAATGAGTTTGTATTAGCTGTGACGTACAATGGGCTGATGTACTGTTGGGATATCAAAACAGGGAAGGGTGTCATTGATGCAGTGTCCGTGGCACCATTGATAAACCAATTCTCTATGTATGATTCAAGTAAGAAAAAGTTTGAGAATACTATCAAAATTACGGAATTACATTTAGTTAATCATGGGTGTCCATTGATCATGTTGAATAATGATTCTGTGTTTAAATATGATATCAAGTTGGACACTTGGATCACTATTCTTGACCCCTGGTATTTGAAAAACGTTGACATTAAGGAAATCACTCCACTGTTAGCAAATAATAGAATATTGAAGATCATTGGTCATAGAATATTGAGGAGATTAAAGAGTGACTCATCTAATGGCACCAGTGAAGACACTATCGGTGATGAGAAAAGTGCAAGCCCAAACGTGAGGCTTGAGGTTATTAATGATGAAATGAGAAAAACAATTACCGAGTCGTTCAAGCAAACAACTCAATGTATATTAGATTCAAGTATGTACAAATAAACAGATTTAATAAATATGAGATTTTTTTTTTCTATTAAAGATTACACAGTTTCTTTTTGTTTTTAGTTTTCGTTTGTTTTGCTGGTAGTATACAGTATATATTAGATAATACAATTAGTAAAGGAAGACAATGAGTGACATTTTCAAAATTTCTTATGACGTTTAACCACATCTTGCCATTCCTTTGACTTATCATTCTTGACAATTTTAAATTCATCTCTATAATGCAAGAACTTACAAGTGTCACCAAACCCACAGTACCCATTTTTCAAAAAATCCTTGCAAACATCAGCTTGGAAATCCATAGTTGTGGTAGTTTTGATGTGTTTGGGATTAGGCTTCAATTTCATAGCAGATGTTGATGTCGATTGTTTGATAGTACCCGTGTACAGTTTGTCACCTTTGGAATCCTTCTGTTGATTTTGCCTTTGACTTGTTTGCTTCTCCAATTCAGATTGATGGTGTTTGAATTCTTCTTCTAGCAAGACATCTGTCTTGAACAGATTCTCTTTTAATCTATCCTTGACAGAATCAGTTGATATAGAAGATTCGTCATTTGCTTTTGGTTTTTCTGTAGAAGTTTCAGTTTCCCTTTCCCTTTCCCTTTCCCTTTCCGTTCTATCTGTTTCTTTGTGTATTGGTTTCTTGTCAGTGATCTTTCTATGTTTAATAATCACCGGTGTATCATCCTCTGCGTCGGAGTTTTCATTGGAACTAGGTGCACTTAATTCGATGGCTGATCTCTTTCTTGAACTAGTGTCACTGGAATCATTATCAGGTTTCTTAACCACACGTTTTCTAAACATCACAGCAGTGGCTTTGTCAGATTGACTGCATGGAACTATGTGCCAGTTAATGATGATCAAATTACCTAGTTTAAAATCCTCTTTGTGTTTCGATTTCTTTTGTGTATATAACGATAAAACATGTCCAGTGGCGAAGTTTTTGTCTCACCCGCCACATACATCAAACGTGGCAAGTAAATATCGAGAACAACTCAAATAACTGTATCACGTGCAATTACCAAGGGTTACAGCAGCCCTCCAACCACTTAAATGGTTCTCGCACGCTAAATCGCTAACAAAAATTTCATAGTGAGATGTTAACTATGGGAACCCAGTTAACGTTAGCGAGAGAATGTTAGGCAGACGGAACAGGACAGGGCCAAGGGCCATACTGGAGACAGAGACCGATGGCAGTTGGCAGTTGGGAGAGCTTTACTGAGGGAACCAGAGGATTCACTTAGTGAAAAAAAAAGTATAGTGTTTAACAAAAGTTAGTATCACTGTAACTCTGTGTATCTATAGTACAAACCGTTTCGAAAGGACTTTCCGTTCAAATATAATTGCAATTTAGATATACACAAGATGGCCGTATGTACTCCTTACTTGAAATTGGTAGATGAATAGGGAGACATTTTAAATGGGAACTGTTTGCATTTGAATTTGATGAAAAAATACAATTTGGAGTTCTATACATTTAATGATAAACACCAGAGTTTATAAACAAACAACAAATGCCAATGATTACTGAAACAAGTCGATTTGAATAAGTACCTTGTTGTTCCGTTGAATTATTGTTTATAAAATGACAAAAAAAAAACACATACATACACACAATTTAACAAGAAGACATATCGTATCAACTGGATGAGAGTATATCGACTCCAAGATCTATCGTTCTATCTAGTAAGAAATGAATAAAGACCATTTTGACCATACATACGATTAATTACAAGCAATGAATCATTGTAAACTGATCAGGAGATACACATAATGTTTCTCAAACTATGTTCTTAGGAAAATTGTCCCATAGAGTTAAATTGGGAACCAATTACCATATAATCAATTCATTTCAAACCCTAATGATTCCCACAATAAGTTCTCCCCTATGCCCCTCCTCTACCAAATGATAATTTTACATTAAAAATGCCTTTTTTTTACCTTAATTGATTTACTTTTGATTACTAACAATTCCACCAACCCACCCACCGATTCGTATTATAGAGAGAAATCACTGATATCAAACAATTTGTTGAATTAGCTAGAAGAGCTGACATTAAGAACGCTACCATCAAGACTAACACCAAGTTAAACTTGAACGGTAAGAAGTTCAAGCAAACTAAATTCAAGTTGAGAGGTTCAAAGCAATTATACACTTTAATCGTCAACGATGCCACCAAGGCTAAGAAGTTAACTCAATCTTTGCCACCAAAGTTAGCTTACACATCCATCTAAATTAACTGAACTGTGTTATGTTATATCATGTCAATTGCATTCTCATCTGTGTTTATTTGTTCAAAATAATTGTTCTATATAACCTGATGGAATTGTATTGTTTAAATCTTTCATATATAGTTTCTTAATATAAAAAATCTTACCGAGTACCAAAAAAGAAAAAAAAACAATCATATGTAGTAACTTTACTTTCGTCTTTAAATCATAGAAAAGATAGATATTTTTATTTCATGTTTCTGTTAAGAAGAAAAGGTTAAACAAAAATGAAAAAGCAAAAAGAAAATCAAATAAACAAGTCAAGCGATATATAATAAGCAAAATAAGAGATAATGTATATGTAATTATTGAAAAATCAACAAGTTGGATGCAAAATTTTAAGACGATCATCAATTAAGATATCATCGATAAATTCCCATCAAGAACCGCTAGGTTGATATCAACAAGTAGTAGCAGTAGTATCTAGAGCAAAAATAAAAAAAAATAAAAAAAGATGATGATGATAAAGATAAAAAAAAAGACAAACAATAAATTGTTCAGAATGCGACGATGTTCAACAATTTGAAACCACCAAAGAGCATGGCAATGAAATTCCAAGAAAAATAGTGTAACCATAATTCATCCAAAAGAAAATGATAATTTCATTTGATACAATCATCAAGTCATAATACAAACAAACAAAGAACAAAACAAAAGACCATCAACATAACCAACCCTTCGCATAAACCAGTCGCAGCCTCTAGAACGGCGCGCCACATTGAATTGCGTATATTGGCAAGGGATCAATGATGCTTCATTTCTTTTTTTTTTTGCAATATTGAAATGATAATAAGTGTCAATGAAAATAAGTGTCATATCAATGGAAACAACAGTTTAACAATTCTTCTTAGAGTTAATAATGGAAAATTCCGATGTGCCATAAAAACCCAAATACAAAACTAGTAAAGGAGCATATAAAACAAAACAAAAAAAAACACAAAATGTTGCTTCTTTTTTTGTGTTTTTTTTGTGTTTTTTTAGCATTTTTTTTCTAGTTTTTTTGTATTAGTTTTTTTCTCAATAGTAAGTGGTAGTAACAAGTGAACAAAAGATATATGATAAAAACAGTAATAAAAAAAATCAAACAACAGGTAACCAATGTAGTGTAAAACCGAACAAGAAATAATTATAAGAACCCCAAAAAATAAATATTAAATTAATATAAACTAAACTGAACTTTGAAATTTAAAGAACAGTAAAGTCATCAAAGCTGAATGGATCATCGATAACCTCGGCTGATAATGGTGCTGCAGACCAAATTAAAACAAAATGAACTATAGACTAAGTTATTAAAGCAACAAAGTAAATGAAATAAATTTCTTCCTTTTTATTTTCTTCTTTTCCCAGTCCTCTTTATCTAAACAGATATCCCCATATCAAAAAAAAAAGAAAAGACAAAATTTTGGAGGAGTGGAAAAAAAAAAGAAAACAAAAACAATAAAGGTTAGAAGTTCTACTTATTTCAAATTAAAATAAGTAAAAGTCCAGTTCATTTGAATAATTAGAGTGGATCATCGCTGCTGGATGATGCACGCTATCATAAGCACAGAGGTCATACATTGATCTTGAATAATCATCATCAGCTTGATTATTAATTTGAACTTCTGGAACTCTCATTAAATACAAATCGGCATTGTATTGGTCCTCCTCTTGTTTGATAAATGTATCTAAACCGTCATGTTTAAACAATTCAAGAGTAGATGAATCAGATGATTGTGTAGAGGAAGTTAAAGTAGTAGAGTTGGTGGTAGTGGTAGTGGTTGATGGAACCAAACTAGTAGTAGTGGTTGTAGATGTAGATCTAGTGTTGTCGGTAGTCGTCATAGTTGGTTGGCTAGTAGTAGTGGTGGTAGTTGTTGGAGAAGGTAATAAATCATCATCAAACAAGTTTGAATACTCTTGCTTCAAAATCGCACTTTCATCCAATCTAAATTTAGATGGAGACGTCGATGTTGGAGGAGAAATATAACCTTGTTCATTATCTGTAGAACCATTCAACTTTCTCTTTTTAGAACTAAAAGCCTTAACAATCGACTCCTCTTCATCAGATGATAATTCATCTTCAAAACTAGGAGATGGAATCTCCACTTGAGCGGCAACAGCAATAGAATTGTTAGACTTCTTCTTATTAGAAGCTTGCTTCTTAGAAGAAGAAGAACTAGTAGTAGTAGTAGTGGTGGTGGTGGTGGTAGAAGAAGAGCCACCTTCATTGATGGTGGTCAGTTCTAAATAATCTGGTCTTTCAACTTTTTCAACTTTAGAAATAGATCCAATGGATGGAGTCACATCAGAATAATCAATATTCGATTCATCCAAACAAGTAGTCAGTTGGGATTGCACAGAAAACAACAAATCTTGATTCTTCAACAATGAAGACAGACAAGACTCCAATTCAACAACATACTTCTCCAAATGCTCCACATGACGTCTCTTCTTCTCTCTAGAAGCATGAGCGGCACGTCTATTTCTTAAAATTCTTTCAACACGTCTTTGTTCCTTCTCTTCATCAGTCTTTGCACGTTTTCTTGGAGGTAAAGAACCTAATGGAAGAGATAAAGTTTGAGCCTTTTCAGTTGACATAGTGGTATTGGTAATTGGTTATGGTTTATTTGATTATAGATCAAAAAAGGAATAAAAAAAAATATAGAATTGAAAATGGGAATTTGATTGATAATGGGGATATCTGATTTATATTAAATATGAATGTGTATATATATATATACTAATTGATTTGGAAATATATGCTAGATATATTACTATGTATATATATGTATTTCAATTGAGATAGAAAGTCTATGAAGAGAAAAGAGAAAAGAAAAGAAAGAAAGAAAGAAAGAAAGAAAGAAGAGGAAAAGGAGAAAAAAAAAGGGAAACAATAAGTTACTTATTTCAATACAAGTTTTGACACAATCTGATGGCAAATTTCAAAAGAATATTTGATTCTATTTATACTTTTAAATGGAATTACCGGTGGTTTAACAAACAGACCAGACTAAAAACAAAAACAAAAACAAAAAAGCAAATTGAGACTCACACACACAGACACACAGGGGGGGGTGGAATAGAGAGAACAGAGAGAAGCCACCGGGCAGAAATTTTTAAATTTTTCATGGCTAGGCCTCCCCTCCCCCTTTCCTTTCTGTCTCCCCTCTGCCTCCCCTCTGCCTCCTCCTCCTACTGGGGCTAGACCCATAGAATATGAAAGAAGATTCTCCCCCCCTGCCCCCTCGCGCGTTCCTCGTTCCCTTTACAAGCCGAAATTTGCTCTCTTGCAAAGCCATCCATCGTTTTACCCTGAGGCGTATGTGTTTTGGTTTTGGTTTTGGTTTTGGTTTTGGTTTACTTAGTTAGTTAGTTAATGGTTATGATATGTTATTATAATACTGTATGGTAATGGTAATGGTAAGGCTAGGTTGTAATATAAACGGTATGTATATATATATAATATATATACAATTTAATCCTCTAAGGCGGATTGTTTACTTTTACTCTTCTTCTTCCTCTTCCTCTTTCTCTTCTTCCATCTCGTATGTAATAGTAATCATCCCCCTCTGCTTGTTTCAAATTATTTTTTTTCTTTTTTGTGAAACGTGTCTTTCTTTCTTTCTGTGCTTCTGCCTGTCTGTCTGTACCTCTTTGTTAGGTTAGGTTAAGTTAGGTTAGGTGGTGGGTCTAAAATTAATTTTAAAATTTAGTAAATACACCGAATCCGAGTCGTTAGCGTCGATCGACGAGATTGATGATAGAGTGACGATTGGTGGTTTTTTATTTATTTAACCCATTTGACATGTATATATATCTAAATATATATATATTGGACTAATATCATGTAAGTTACTTAAAACTATAACTATTATTACATGCAAGTTTCAGATATGCTGAATTTCTTAATCTCTTCGTCTTCTTTTTTCCTTTTTCAGATAATTATGGAAACAACAGTTTTTATTAAATTACATACATACATATATATATATATATTTTAAGTGGATCGTTTGATAGCGGCAGATTTATTCAATAATTCTCCACTTTTATTGGCCTCCGATACATTTAAATTTCTTAATTGATGGTTTAATTCATTGGTGGCATTGGCATTGGCATTGGTATTATTAGATCCACCAGTGGTGGAATTGATCAATGATCCCAAAGATGTAGACCTAGATCTACTTAACACACTTTGCCGTTTGTCCTTACTGACTAACACTGGTGATTCAGGTAAACTCTTGTGTTTGGCTAATCTAAACACTTGTTTCACTGGCCGTAGGTAAATTGATGCTAATGTACCAATGTTTAACTCCAATTCCTCCAGAATGTCTTGTGGTAGAGTGTCTGTGTCTGATCGAATAATCGGTAATGAACCATTGACAATGTGTCTGATATCTGGGTCTTGCATGGTGATTAATTTCCAATAAAAATACCCCCGTTCTCTTAAATCAGGATCATCTGATTCTTCAGTGGTGTATTTAACCATGTCAATCAATAATTCTTGTACATTTGAATCATGAGCCATCGTTACATATGTTTTAACAATGGCAGTTAATAACGTTGTTTGCACTTCATGTGGTTCCTCATTGACTGTTTCGTAAAATCCACGTAACAAGTAAATTGGATTGTCCACTAATTCACTGTATTCACCAATGACCCAAATGATTGATGCCTTGGATTCAGCATCCTCGATTAAATTGATGTTCTCCACCAATGGTGCAATTAAGAAATTAAACCTTTGTGGGAATTTCCGGAAAATATCCTTCACTATAATGGCAATCTCTTGTACAATGTACGAGATTGAATTACTCAAAAGATTTCTCAACACCTCCACACATTCATCACATGTACTCTCCAATTTAATCGCTAAATTACCAATGGCCCGTATAGACTTACACACCATTTGCACATCAATCTCAGTGGCATACTCTTCCAATTCCTGTAATACAATGTCAATGTTGCTCTCGTTGGCTAACAAAAAGATAATCTCCAATTTCGTGTCCTTGATGTAAATGGGATCATCGTATTGGCAGAAAAACATACTAACATCTAACGTTAAAAATGATGCCTTGTTCAACAACAGCAGAATGATGTTTCTCATCACTAAGAATTGAATCTCTGGTTGCTTAGTCATCATGGTTGACACACAATTGGAGATCTTTGAATTCAACACGGGGAAATTATCAGTTAAATTCTCCATGTAATTACCCAAATACACAATCACTTTCAATGCATTCAATGTGATGGAACAATTGTCTGATTGTAAATATGGAATGCAAAGGTCAATCAATTGAGATGATTGCCGTTCCGTTTGTGGCACACACGCCATCAATGAATTTAAAATGTAAATTTGAGTCCATTGGTCACAATTGGATAAACTCTTGGCTAATTTGATAGCATTGTCAAAGTCAATGGAAAGCTTTAATGTATCTGACCGTTCAGTGATATCATTCAACGCACTCAATGCTGCTCCGACAACCATGGTACTTGGATCTTGTAGCAAATCATTCAATGAATTCAACAACAATTGTCTTGTGTCTGCAGTGATGGATTTATGGTCAAACACTCTAGCAACGGAATACGCTGTGGTTTTCCTGATAACAGCAGATGGATCAGTCAACCCTTCGTCAAACAATCCATTTTGTAACAAATATACACTCTCATCCGTTTGAATCGATGCCAATGTCTTCATTGCTAACATTCTGATGTTCACTGGAGTGGATCTATTGGTGAAGTCTCTTTGTAACATTGGTAGAATCTCAACCGTCTCCTTGGGTCTTTGATGGTAGTAATTGGAAAAATACAAATAACACAACCGTTTCACTTCTAAATCAGATGGACCCAATTCCTTTAATATTTTCACAATTTCAGGTGCCAATGTGACAACTTCGTTGTTCCCCATTGACATGTTAGCTATGATTTTCTTTAAAATTGTCCGTTTAAACACGGTTGATTTTGGTTTCCTCTCAGCATTTCGAAGTTCCGAGACAATTTCTGATGCCTTTGTTCGTGTGTATAATTTATTCTCTGACATTAAACGATCGTTCCTGTGTCACTGAGTATAATTGACGTTTTCAAATCAATGATATTGACAAAAATACAAAATAGTAGTGCTTGTGGTGGGGGGTTTATGGTTGTGTTATACAAAGAAAAAACAAAAATAAAGCAAGCTATACAACCTAGATTCAACAGATCAACTCGTCTTAGAAAATAAACCCATCAACGCGGAACAATTTCAATTTCAACTTTAATTAAAATTTGAACTTTCATTAAATGTACAGACAAATTTTATAAAAAAATTACAATTACATACAGTTACATAAACCACACACAGTATAATAAATAGTATCATCATTCATTATGGTTATCGACAAAGGTGATGATTCTCTTCACTGCTAATACCCATTTTCTTGTCACTTCATCCTTCATGATGTTACTGACATTGTCTCCGTTGTCACCAGTTAATTTAGAATGGTTACTTCTACTGTGAATACCAACATTGATCACACCAATGGGCCATGCGACGTTACCGATACTCAACTTCAAGTATTGTTCATTGGCATCATTGAAATTTCCATGTTGTAAATTGATCATTATCTTAGTCAATGTAGTTATCAATTCAGGCTCTAGTGAATGTTTCTTCAACTTTATCAGCAGTGGTAACATCCATTTCTTTGTCTCTACCAACACTAACGGTGCATCATTGGCACTAGTACCATTGCTCTGTTCTTGTTTAATCACCGTGTCCCATTGTTTGAATATGAATTTTATGTAGTCTCTGGTTTTATCCATCACTGAGAGTAACCCATCTTGTGATAGCTCATCTTCGGATATCAACAACTCCTCAGGTGTTGGTTCAAGAGTAAACTCAGATTGCTTAGAGGTGGTATCAACTGGCTCATGTTGTTCATCTGGTGTCTCTTTCGGAATATCAGTGGGTTTTCCTGTGGGATCTTGTTGTGTCTGTGGTGTGTCTTTGTTATCTTTGGTGTGATTCTTTAATTCGGTCAATCTGTCAATGACATCTTGATCACTTTCCCCGTATCGTCTGATAGGTTCAGATAAACTCCGTAACTCTTCTTGACATTTGATTAATTCTTGTGTCTTTTGTTTCTTGGCTTGTATCTGGTCATCGTCTTCCCTTTGTTCCCTGTTCTCTTGTTCTGCCTTGTCCACATCACCACCCCCTTGTTCCTCTTGTTCCTTCTTATCTTCGTCATCATCATCATCATCATCATCATCATCATCATTCTCTATTTCACCATCATTTATATATTGATCTCTTTTCCTTTTCAATGTTTGTAGTCGTGCATTTTCCTTATCGTGGTCCTCCTTTACCGTTTGTTCATATTGCAAATCTAACAATTGTGATGTCTTGACATATTTCCTCGTTGATGTGTTTGTGTCTAATTGTTTACTCTTTTCAATGATACTTTTCTTCTTGTTTATTTCATTTGCCAATATAGATGAGAAATCCATTGTAGCAATTGTCTATTTGTTACCATCAATTAAGTCAAAACGTACCCCCCCCATTCGATCTTGTCTCTACTAATCAATCAATCAATCAATCAATCAATCAGTACAAAGAAGTAGAAAAGAAAAAAAAACACTCTGTCTTCTGCCTATCTCCGCTAACGTGCCAGTAATTTGTGTGCGTTTTTTTTCTTCTCGTTTTGGTGAAGGGAACAGGGGAAAGAAGAACACACACAGAAGGTATGTTATGGGTGTACTGATAAAGCCATCAGTTTTGTTTCATTTATCACAATATATTAAACGTTCCAATCGAATTGCATTTTATCATAGCAAAACATAGATCTGTTCCTGTCATTTCTGAATTTCATTTCATTCGATTCACGAAATTTTAATTCAATTCTGGGTACACCATATATATAAATATAAAAAATACGTTAAACTCAAATACCAGAATACACATAATAGAACTCGCCTATAGAACATAAAACATTATATATAATGAGTACACCAGTGAGTATCAAACAGGAAACAACAGGTTCTTTGATTAATAATAGCAATGACAATAGCAATAACAACAGTAATTCCAATAATAGCGTAAATACATCCACTGATGCGACGACAACAACAACTACAGGCAACGATGAAAACGACGATGGGAATAGGGATCCACAGGATATAACAGAAGATCAATACGAAGAAGTCCCTGCTGATGGATTGAGTACTGATGTCGCATACGATGAAAATGGTATGCCTATTCCAACTGGTATAGAGGAAATCGATGAAAAGGAGTTGGAAGAATCTGGTGAATCATTGAACTTGGATCTAACCAAGGCAAACTCCCAAGTGTGGTTGGTTAAATTACCTCCTAGATTGGCAGATGTTTGGAAGGATGAAGACATTTTAGACGGGAGAGAATTGGGGCAAATCAAGATTCAAAAGGGGGTCATGCCGGCCAAAATTTTCCTTGATTTGAATGACAAGTTGGAAGAACATAAACTGTTAGACAAGGAATACCAATTGAAATTGATCAAGCCAGTAGTGGAGAATGAATACGTTTTCTCGGAGACTGAATTGGACCATTTCAAACATAGATTAATGTACAGAACACAAGTGATGGAGATGCCATTTCAACCTAAATTGAGAAATTTAAATAAAGACGCACAAAACCATGCAGTGAAATACACAAGAAAGGTTAGAACGTACCGGAGAACGTTACCTGAATCAGGTATGGGTACTACAAAGGTTAAAAAGCCAATCATGGGTGGCGGTGGTGGTCGTAATAGCAAAAAGCAACAAAAGTTTAAAAAATTCATTCCATTTGCAAAGACCATTCCTAAAAAGACTGATTTAGTCGGTAAAATCGCCCATGAGGGGCAAGTTATCCCAGTGAGAATAGCCACCGATAATAAATTGAAACTCTTGGAACAAAAGAAACGTCTGTTACAAATGTCAAAGAGAAAGACCATTAATTACATGAAGGATGAATCTGCTGGTATCATGCAAAGTAGAGCTGGACCAAACATCAACACCGGTGCCACTATCACCTTGTCTCGTGAATTGGCAGCTAAGAGAGACGCTGCTAAGACAGATGGTAGAGCTGCTCGTATGGAGAAGGATAAATTGATGAAATTATTGTTCAGTATGTTCAATGAGTATGATTATTGGTCATTGAAGGGTATCAAGGAAAAGACCAACCAACCAGAGGTATATTTGAAAGAATGCTTAGAGACCATTGCTGTGATGGAGAGAAAGGGTACATATGCATTGAAGTATAGATTGAAGGATGAGTATAAGAAGAGTAGAGACGTGGAGAGAAAGGAGAAGGGAATGGAATTTGAAGATGATGATGAAAAGAAGGCAGATGAAGATGACGATGATGATGACGATGATGATATTGAAATGTTAGATGTGGCGCAAGTTTAGTTTAATACCATTTTCTCGTCCTTTCCCCTCCCCTTTTTTCCACGTCTATCTTTAATTTTATTTGAATACTTGTATTTCTAATTTATTAGTCCAAACTATATATATATATAAATGGAAAATGAAAAATCTAATGACAATCAATACTAATCTCAATGCCTAGTGATAGCAACCTCACCACCCGTTTGTATGATTACGTAACCAGTGGATCGTTCGCTAATTATTTTTTAAAACTAACTGCAATTGCTGATTCACTTTAAATGCTGTAGATAAACGATAAAAATTGGTTATATTATTCCTTTGAAAGTTGGATCAATTGCAATTGAACGCATATAGGTGATTCATTACAGTTTAATCAATTTCTTTATTCATCAATCTGATAAACATCTTCGCTTGTCAGGTGGCCTTTTTTCCGTTTGAGGTTTTTGTCTTTGTTTAATTATCAATTCTGAGAAAAATCGAACAACTTTCTAAACGAGACGCAAACCAGGCAACTACATTACTGTCGACGAATACCGCACAATTAAACCTAGTTTACGTTTAACTTGGTGTCATTAAACAATAGAAACAAACAATGTCAGCACAATCATCGACAAAGTCTCCGTTATTGGAGCACCATTCTGCGAATTCATCGAGTTCCAATGTGACCGCTCACTTCAGTGGTGTCAAGATAAACGAAGACAATGAACTTAGGGCATCATTCACTGGAAGATCTAATAAAACAGACACCACTACAAATTTATCCAATGCCACTAAGGATATACTTAAGACGTCTCCCTTGCTCTCATCTACACCACCAACTGTCAGTAAGGCTCTTGTTCGGTCGTACCCTTACTTGATTTTAACAGATAAAATCTTGGGTGTGTTGACTTGGTCGGGGGATGATGTCACTCTGTCATTGTTAGTGTTGCTAACGTCAGTGATATTCATCTTGTACTTTGAAAACATTATTGTGTACTTTGGTCACATTTTAGCAGTGGTGTTGTTGGCTCTGTATTCCAATTTGAGTACATATTTGGAACGTCAACAAACGGTTCATCCAACTTTGGATGACATTGTTCACCGGTTAAGTGCTGTCAGTATGAAAAATGAATTGCTTTTGTCTCCAATAACTTCATTGAACTTAACATCATATGATTTGAAGAGACTCTTATTCACCACGATTTTCCTGTCTCCAGCATACATTTTGATTAGCTTTTTCATTTTACCTCCAAAGACAATGGTGCTAATTGCCACTGTTTTTGTGTTAACGTACCATTCCACATGGTCTAGAGTGACAAGACGGTTATTCTGGAAGTCTAAGACTTTTAGATTGGTGTGTTTTTACATCACTGGATTGGACTTTGGTCAGCAACATCAAGATAAGAATTCTTTGTTTAAGATTGCTATGAACAAGACTAACAAGAAACTGAAAGAAGTTCATGGATTATCCACTTCTAAATCAACAGGTCCGGTCAGATTCACGTATGTTTTGTACGAAAACCAACGTCGTTGGTTAGGTGTTGGTTGGACTCCAAACTTGTTATCATACGAGAGAACTCCATGGACCGATGAATTTTTAAACGAAACTGAATCTCCTGAAAATTTCGAATTACCTGAATTGAACGATGATTCTGGTACTTACTGGAGATGGGTCGATAAGACTTGGAGATTGGATCTAACCAACGATGGTGCATTGCAATTGTCATCGTCAAAGTCTAAAACTACTGCTGATCCAAAACCAGATGACGGTTACATCTATTACGATAACACATGGAAGTCACCAACAACCGAGGATTCCTTCTCTAAATACACTAGAAGAAGAAGATGGATCAGAACTGCAGAACTTGTGTCCACTAATGAGATGTTGGCGCAAGGGCCCATTGATTCGAAGACTACGACCAGTACCACTTCCCCAATCACTACCACTTCTGACTCTGGATTGGGAATTTCCAAGACCACACCAACTACGGCTAATGTGCAAAGTATAACAGCTACTGGTGATATCATAGCCACTGGCTCCGATAGTGCCAATGATAAAACTGCTAAGAAAAGAAAGAGTTTACGATTTGATGCCAATCCTGTGGTTGTGAATGATGATAGTAAAACGCCCACTTCAACTGCAACAGAAGCTGTGAAGGCAGTGAAGGAGTCAGTGACTGAGAAAAAGGTTGATTTTGATAATGGTCCAGAGGATGATGTTGAAGTGAAGGTCAGTTCAAGTAATTATCCTGATATCAAAGTGGAATGATAATTATCAAGATGCTTATTGACTATGGTATCTTCGGTGTATTTTTTTTATAATTTTTTTTTGTATTCTTTTTATTTCTGTCTTTATTAACGAAAATAAAAACTAACGATTTCAATTCTCTAAATTCATTTGTCTTATCTTGCTTTCAATAAAAATTACACATGCATTTTAATGTCTAAATCTAATGGGTAGTATATCATCCTTCATCTATATATGAGATCTCTCCATAACTTTAGATAGAGGTGTGAGGTGTATCAAACTTCCTTGCACCAGCGACGCAAAAAATTTTCAAATTTTTTCAGAAGTCAGTTTGGAGAAGGTTCCTCTTTCAGTGAAAGATGTATACATTTTCCAGTAAAAAACAGAAGATAACACACATACTTCTGTTTTCAAAAGGATTACTTCCGATACATCAAATCAGCAACTATCCACAATGAAGTACGTTCAATCCAACGAATTCTTAGATATCCCAGAAGGTGTTACTGTTGACATCAAGTCCAGAATCATCAAGGTCACTGGTCCAAGAGGTGAATTAACCAAGAACTTGAGACACATCGACGTTACCTTCGCCAAGGTCAACGACAAGCAAATCAAGATCACTGTTCACAATGGTGACAGAAAGCACGTTGCTGCTTTAAGAACCGTCAAGTCTTTGATTGCTAACTTGGTTAAGGGTGTTACCATTGGTTTCAAGTACAAGATGAGATTCGTTTATGCGCATTTCCCAATTAACGTCAACATCATTGACGATGAATCTTCCACTTCCGGTAAGGCTGTTGAAATCAGAAACTTCTTGGGTGAAAAGAGAGTCAGAAAGATTGCCATTCCAAAGGGTGTCGATGCTGAAATCTCTACCGCTCAAAAGGATGAATTGGTTGTCTCTGGTAACTCTTTAGAAGACGTCTCCCAAACCTGTGCTGACGTTCAACAAATCTGTAGAGTTAGAAACAAGGATATCAGAAAGTTCTTGGATGGTATCTATGTCTCCTCTAGAGGTAACATTGTTGAAGAAATCTAAATGCGTTGACAACGGACATTAATTTTTACTATATATCTAAAATCACACATTTTGTTTTTTTCTCTCCCATACTAAAATAGAAAAACTAATTTTTAAAATAAAAGCATTTATTTACCTTTTTACATTTACCGGTAACTGTGTAATGTAGTAAATATCATGTATAAGTGTTAATTAAGAATTACGTAAAATTAAAGAATAAAAAAGGAAAAATGTATAGTGCAGTAAAGAGGGGATAATCAAAGGAAAAGAGATGGTCAACCTAATCATCCTTTTCATTCAATTCCCTAATCAATCTGATGGATTCGCCATCCCAGACTTTATAGTAAGATAACACACCAGCACCTAAACCAAATAACAAATGAACAGTCTCTGGAACTTTCAAATGGAACACAGATATAGTATCATAACCAAAGTCACACAATGATTTAGCTATATCCAATTGAACAACTTGTCTTTCCTTAGTGATCTTTGCCAATTCATTTTGGTACAAAATGTTAGCATCTATGGTGTTATTAGACGATGATGCAACGATAGCTGGTGATCCATTGTCGTTTTTAAATGAGGACACCAGTCTCTTGGCACGTTCTTTTATTTGATGGTTGAGTTTCAAAGTGGCCTCCTTGTTGTTAATTTGATGTAATTTATCAAACAATTGTCTCAATTCTAACAAAATGCATAGATACCAAGAGAATGATTCATGAAAACACACTTTCTCGTAAAATGCAGACAATTGGCTCTTCTTCAACACACCAAATTTAAAGTACAACAGGATTTCATCGAATGTGGCATAGTACAATGATGACAGGAAATCTGCTGTGTTTAAATTGAACCATTGGTCCTTGATCTTGATCAATTTGTTTGATGGTTTCAAAGTGGAGTTTGTCAGAGTACCCATTGATTCTAATAATTTTTGGTACAATTTGATCAATCTGAATGGGATAGTACCGGCTCTTAACATTTGTCTATACAATGAGATACCATTGGTGACACCGACTAATCTGTCTTCGAATTGAGTGAGTAAAAACACAATTAACAAGTTAGGCTTATTGAAAAACTGTGACAATACATTGGAGAATGATTTGCTGAATGATGTATCTGAGTACACTTTAGATTCACCATCAATGGATAATAATTTGGACTGTCTTAAGCGTTTGGAGTAAATGAATAAAATCTTCAACACATATTGCACAACTTTCCCCAGTTTATCCTTACCAGGTAACAATTTGAGTGTGTTGAATGCAATGTCGATTTTACTAGGTAATTTCAGCTTTTTAGATTTCAGTAACACTTCATCTAACTGTGGAGTATCCACTGGCCGTGGACTCAACAGACGGATGTTAGCTGGAGAATCGAGTGCCGTGATTAAATTGTATTTGTTTTTCTTTTGATGGTTATTTATAGTGGAAGGGAATTGTTGTTGTGCATTGTCGTTGGTGTGGTTCAACGATATTGGCGTTTGCACTCTTGAAGGCACCGATTGGTCGGACATTGTAGATGATTGGTTATTTGAGTATTGAATATGTTGATGTGAACTTATGGGGCTTCTGTTAGACGATTTTGTTGGTGAATTTCGAGTAGATAAAGATTCTGCCGATGTTGTTGTTGTTGTCGACACTGGTTTAATTAAAGGTATTTGTTTATAAGTGGATTTATGTCTACTTTTAAATGTGGGAGACGGTAGAGTAGATGTAGATGTGGCGATTGTTTTTAAATGGATATGTGAAGGAGACGATGATTTTCTCGTTGGAGTCGTTGGAACCAATGGACTAGTATTTATTGGAGGTAAAGAAGATGGTGTCTGTGAATGTGTTGGTGAATGTGAATGAGAACGTGAACGTGAACGTGAAAGTGAATGTGATTTCCGAATGGGGGAGCGTAGTTTGACTTTATTAAACAATTCCTTATTATTCTGATAATAATAAGAGTAAACACCTAATGCACCTGCTTGCTTGTACAATTGTTCATCCGACGTTATTGATGAAGACATGATCTAGCAAAGTGTTGATGGTAAACCCACAAAATTAAAACAACAATTGGCTGGTGATTGCTAATCACAGTTACTATTGGCAATGGTTGTGTTTTGGTTTCACTCACTCACTCCAATTTTTTTTTTAATTTTTTTTTTTTTTGAGAGAGGGAGAGGGAGAGAAATTGAGCCAACCAGCCAACCAGCCAGCCAGATTTGATTGATTGCAACGTAACAATTTTTTTTTCAACTGTTTTGTTTGTAGAGGTTGAAGTTGGGTGGGGGTATTTTGTATTTAATAAATGAAAACACCGACTGATGTTGTATTTAATCTTATATTTAATGTTACATTATGTATGTATATATATATATATCTAATATCTCTATTCTATATTCACTGTATATGTTTATATGAGGATCTGTATTAATATTCATTCTATAAACATCTCTACACCAGTATATCAACTATACTGGGTAAACTGGGTGATATATGAATATATATGTAGGTAATTGATTGGTTGCAAATGTTTTTGCTCTGTAAGTAGTTTATCTATGTTTTGAGACAATATTTGTGACCATGTCATTTGTAAATCCTGAATGAATCTTGTATACACAGAACCAAACTCTGAGGTAGTCATATTGGAAAGTAGTAAAAAACCGACGTGTCGATTGTCTTCGCTTTTGAAACCAATTTGGATCATTTGACAGTTCAACTTAGTTGCCCTTTCAACATGTTATTCACAAATTGTAGGTACATATTCTGTTACAACGTAACTAGATCTTGTAATTTGTCACAGGTTAGTGGATTACATAGACTGCATTGTTCTCTGTGGAAACTCTACTGTGAAAAGAACTCCTTATTGATACATAAACACAAGAAATTCCTTCCAAATTTATTTCTGATCCCTTCTATCAATTATAACTCATTTCAACTTCAATATCATCATTTTCTACTTTCAATATCGATATTTAATCATGTCAAAGAATTTGTTCTTTTTTGCAAAGTTCGAGAACAGTTAAATACCCGGCAACAAGCACGTTTGTTGAAAGAATTGAGAGACGAGATTGCAAATTGAATTTGATCGATTTGAATTTGAGTGGGTTTTTTTATCTACCTTATATGATCCAATTCTTAAGTAAATGAGTCAGTAACAACACTCATGGTACTAATAACTTAACTCATCACATTATTGGATTATTGAATAATTTCACAACATTCAGACACCATGCTGGATCAATGTTGAATCGAGATTGGAACAATTGTTATGAACAATTTTCTGGACTCGCCACCGATTCCAGAGTGGCAAAGTTAATATGGTTTGTTTGCTTTTTTACTTTCTATAGATTGTTATATATCCATTTGATCCTTTGTTTATAATTGGTTATCCATATGACTTTGTTTTGTAAGTAATTGAAATATTAATATCTATCTATCTTTTTACTTGAAACATTTTCATAATTTACTCCATTTTAACTAATATAAAATTCACAGCAGTAAATAACTAAGATCAATTCATTTTTCTAAACATATAATACTCATGGTCAATTGATTGTTCAACAGTATGCTGGAAACTTTTCACACGAGATGTTCTCTCGTTTTTATCACTTAATTACTTTAAACTCATATTTACTCACTTTTTTTCCATAGACACATATATTTTATGATAATTATTAAAATAAAACTGTTCTAGTACTTTATTAACGTATTATCATTATAATATTGTGTTAATTATTTGTTAGAGTGTACTCAAACTTATCAATGTAATTGTAAAATTAAAGCTACTTTTTTAGCTTAATTAATATGTTACTATGTAATGAATAATTACTGTAATAATAAATCGACACAACAAAAAATATTATTATTATAATAATAAATCAATACAACAAAAAATATTGTTGTAAAAAAGAAGACAAAAGTCCTTGTTTCCAAATCTGTTTGTTTACATTTCATATGTTTGAACTCTCTTGTTCTCCTTTGTTCTCTTGTTCCCTTTTGTTCTCTTGTGCTGTCAAAATTCTGGTAGCGTTGTGCCCGTCTCGCACATCTGGTTTATCCTTGCATATTTTTTTTGTTTTCTTGTTTTTATACCTTCTTTCTTCTTGTTTTTTCCTCTAATTCTTCTTATTTCTTCAATGAGATATTCATGAACATCTATGGGGCATCTACAAACATCAGTGATAAGACTATAGCTATGAAGGTCTTGGTTAGCTGTAGGATTATCCTGGAGTTTTTTATTCAATTTGGATTTCTGTCAATTTGGATTTTTTCTGTCAATTTGATCAATAGGAATTACATTCAATGGATTAAACTACAACAACAATAAAAACAACAAACACGAACAACATTAACAACATCACACCATTTGTACAATTCAACTGGATTATTAGTCTTTAATACTGTGAATTCCCCTTTGTCTGTTCGCAACAACTGAAAATAGCAGGTCTTTGTCATTTTTGCTCGGTGTTTATTTGCACGTTGCAGCATTTTGGCAGTGTTGAGGGTAAGGATGTTTCAAAGTCCTGCTGTCTTTGGGGGGAATTGGTGCGAACATACTAATTGGGAAATAGATCAGTCACGTGTTTCAAATTGGATTTTATCAACCGTTGATACTTCCCAGTGGATCTTGGGAGTTTGGCCTCACCAGCCGGGCTCTTGGGTGACACTGGGGAGCGATTCCACCGGGAACCTTTGAGATTTTAGTTTGGTGAGCTAGAATCAAAGGGGGGACTGGGGAAGTTAACCACAGGGACCGTTGAAATTTTCGGCGGGAGCTGGGGGAATTCAATTTATTTTTTGAAGGGAAACTAGAGAGAGTGCATTTTGGGGACCCCAATGGGGTCCAGGGGTTTTGGGGTCCAGAGGTTCTGGGCTCCAGGGGTTTTGGGGTTTTGGGGTGACGGTTCTTCGTGTTATGGTGGTTCTTCGTGTTATGGTGGTTCTTCGTGTCGGGGGTTTTTTGTTAAGCGGTGGAGGTTTTCTCTCTCGCACTCTCTCTATTTTATTATTATTTCTTTTTTATTTGGAAATCATTGGAATTTCTAGAATTTCTAGAATTTCCATAGTTTTCGAATAGGGATCTCGGGGATCCAAAACCGGGTGCCAATGGAATTTTAGCTGGGTTACTAGAATTTCGGCGGTACTTGGTGCAGGTGACAGGGGGAATGGTAACCCGGTGGTCACTGGGGTTTCAGCCTGATCAACTGGAACTTCGGTGGCCACCGGGGAAAGGTACAGGGGGAATGGTTACCGGGGTCGTGGAAGGTCCAGCCTGATCAACTGGAACTTCCGCAGCCTCTGGGAAAAGGTGTCCGGATGTTCGTGGGTATGTGGGTGGGAGAACAACTGGGGCCTTTGGGTTTTTTTGGGGGAGATCGTATCCGGGGAGAAATGAAATTTTAGACTACGGAACTAGAATTTCAACAGTGCCTGGTACACGTAATTGTAGCACGGGAAAAAATCAGGGGTCGTGGTAGTTCCAGCCTGATAAACTGGGGCTACCACGGCCCGTGGGATAGGCACATAGGGGGTAGGAGAACAACCAGTGTCCTTGGGTTTAGCGGGAATTGCTTCAGGGGGTTGAACTTTACGGCAGGAAATCTAGTAGAGAGTACGGTACCACGGGGCATGGCAAGAGGTGTCCGGATGTTTTCGTGGGTGGGAGAACAACGGTGTCTTTGGGAATTTGGCGGGAACTCCGTCAGGGGCGTTGGAACTTTCCCATGGGAATCCAAGTAGAGGGAACAGGTACAATCCCGGGAAGCCATCTTGGGGACAGAGGGAACGATGGCCAGGACTGACGGCCTGTTGAGCTACCTACCTTCTAAAACTCACGGGGAAATTGGTAAATTGGGGCTCTCTGAAATGTTTCTACCGGGAAATTTCGGTACAGGGGTTGGGGGGGACTCCATCCTGGTCACATGTACCTCTCTGCCTATGACTGATGGGAGTTCTGTAAACCCTTGGCCCCTGCACATCATATACACCTTTACACCTAAAACGACAAGGTTAAAATTGTTTTCTTCAGCCTCCCCAGCCACCACTCATCCATAACCTATGTATTTTAATTAGGCAGGCTGTGGATTGAACGCCCTCCAAGTGTTTGATTTCCATAAGGTTCCCTGGTGGCATGCGGGTAGACTCCCCCTAATTTTCCAATTCGCTTGCCGTGCTTGATCACCTACCTCCGCCCACAGGTTCACGTGGACACCGAATTACCCACTGTATTCCCTAGTTACACATACGCCTTGGTCATAATTATCATCGTTCCCTGTCGTGTTCCCCGGTCATCAGCAAATTATAGTTCATCGGGTGAAAACGCCACCCCCCCCCCCGAGAATGATGACTGGGGCAGTGGCAGCTCGATCAACTGGGCTTCCATGGTCCCCGGTATAAGTCAACTATCTGTGTGTAACTGGTCCGGCGGACTATCTAATGGGCGACGGGTGAAACTCAGGTGCGTTGTAATTTCAACACGGGTATTGAAGTTAAAGAAAGAAACTCAGCGGTACCAAACCTGTGCTGGAACACTGGGGTAGCCAGGAGCCCTCGGAAACAAATAAAGTGTTCATTGAGGACGTCTCGTATAAAAATCATCCCACAGGATTATTCTCCCTCTCCCCCCCCCCTTCGCCAAAGTTTCTCCGGCTTAAATTGCCCAGACCCCCTGTGTTATTTCAAAGTTGCCGTTGAAAGTCTGAAACTGTCCCCGCCACTACTGGAACGGTTGAACGGTTCCAAAACGATTACACCAGCCCTTCTCAGGACCTCTCCTGCCTCCCTTTCTATCACGTGATGATACCTATCTGATTTTTTTGCTTTTTCTTTTGAATTGGATCAATTAAATTAATGATTAAAACGGTATATATGTGTATATAATATGTATATATTTGATTACAAGTAGAGCAGAGCAGAACATATCAAGCATTCAACAATTCTTGAATGAACTCGCCGACTTTATCACCTTTCTTCATCAATGCTTCTCCGATCAAGAATCCATAAACACCTTGCTTTTCATAATTTTGAACGTCTTCCACAGAAGTGATACCACTCAATGCTAACAAAATGATATCATTTTTCTTGTCAGATGGAATCAAATCATTCAATGAACTAGTTGTGTCTAAATCAACGTTGAAATCATGCAAGTTTCTATTGTTAACACCAATGACACTGGCACCAATCGATAACGCAATGGTCAATTCATCTGCGTTATTGATCTCCACCAATGGTTCCATTCCTAATGATTTAGAATAATCAAACAATTCCTTCAATTCATCAGGGGTTAACATCTTCACTATCAACAAGACGGAATCAGCACCTGCCAATCTAGCCTCTAATATCTGATACTTGTTGAAGATAAATTCCTTTCTTAAAATAGCAGGTCTGTTCTCCACGGATTCCACTGCTGATCTGACTAATTTCAAATCGTCTAATGATCCCTTAAACCAATGTGGTTCAGTTAACACTGAAATAGCAGACACCTTGGCATTGGCGTAATGTAATGCTTGTTTTGCGGAATTAGCGTTAATGTCAAATTCTCCCTTCGATGGAGAAGCTCTCTTCACTTCACTTAAGATCGCCGCTTGTCTGTTACTGATATTTTCATTTAATCTATCGTAGAAATTAATCAATTTTGGTGCCAATCCTAACTCATAGTAAGATTGTAACTGTTCAAATGATTTACCTGGTAGTGTCATGATCTCTTCGTAATCTTGCTTTCTTTGTGTATATATCTTGTGTAAAATCGATGGGCCGGTTGTTGTATTAGTCGTTGTTGACTTTTTCCAGTAACCACCTTCAGCGTTTAAAATGTTTCTAATCATCAAATGACCTTCTTCAGTTAAGATGGATTCAGGGTGGAATTGAACACCTTCAATAGTGTATTCCTTATGCCTCACACCCATAATGATTCCGTTGTCAGTTTGTGCAGTGACTTCTAAACAATCTGGTAAACTAACTTTGGAACCAGCTAAAGAATGGTACCGGGTGATGGACACACCTTGGGGAACGTTTTTAAACATTCCCTTACCATCATGGGTAATCGTGGATGTTTTCCCGTGAACAATTTCACCAGCGTAACCGACTTCACCACCAAACACTTCATAGATACATTGTTGACCCATACACACACCATACACTGGAACTTTCCCCTTGAAATGACTAATCACATCTCTGGAAATGCCTGAATCAGTCTTTGGATGACCAGGACCTGGAGAGATCAAAATAACATCAGGTTCCAATGCTTCAATACCCTTGATGTCGATCTTGTCATTACGGTACACATCAACCTTGGCACCTTCTTGACATAGGTATTCGTAAAGATTCCAAGTGAATGAATCATAGTTATCAATCATGACAACTTTCTTGTCAATTGGATTCGAAGACACAACTTTTTGACTGCTAGTTAAAACCATTTTCCTCCTTGTGTGTATACGTGTAATAGTTATTTCAATTGTTGGGGAAGGGAGGTACTGTTCTATCTGTATTGGCTGTTGACGATTTCCAGTTATCAAACAAAATGAATCATTTTTCACTTGTCGATTTTCGATTTAGTCATTTTTTTTTAAGAGACATTGGGCACTCACCATCCGGTGTACGGATGTGTCAGTGTGCATGTGTCATTTTCCTTCTTTTATCTTTGTTTCTTTTTAATTAGATAAAAAATTGGATTGCTTTGATGGGGAGGTTGTTGTTGTTGTTTTATTATATTTCCTCAATTGTATACGGTCAATTGGAAATTATACACAATAATAAAAAAACTATTCGAACTCTTACTATGACTTCAAGATACAGAGTGGAATATTCATTGAAGGAACACAGACGTGATGGATTGATTGAATGGATCAAGGGTTTACTAGCCACTCCATTTGTCTTGTACGCTGTTAAATCAAATGGTATCTCAGCAGTGGATGAATTGATCACCAATTCAGAGGCTAGAAGAAGATACGCTGAGATTTTCCATGATTTGGAATTGTTGATAGATGACCACATTGAAATGTCTCATTTGGGTACCCCCAATGCGTCAAGATTGAAGCAATTAGTTCCATCGGTGGGGTCATTTTTCACTAAATTACCATTGGAAAAGGCGTTTTACATTCAAGATGAAAGAAGAAGTATATGTAAAAGACGGTTAGTGGCACCATCGTTCAACGATGTCAGATTGGTGTTGAACACTGCGCAATTGTTGAGTTTGGCCACTAATTACCATGTGTCTACCAGAGCCGATGATAAGTTACAATTGATCACATTCGATGGAGATATCACATTGTACGATGATGGTACCAATTTATTGCAAGAGTCTCCAATTCTACCATCGTTGATCAAATTGTTAAAGAAGGACATGTACATTGGTATTGTCACTGCCGCTGGTTACACTGAAGCATCCAAGTACTATGGTCGTTTGAAAGGGTTAATAGATGCACTCAATTCTCCAGACACACAATTGACAGACAAGCAAAAGGAACGGTTATTGGTGATGGGTGGTGAGGCAAATTACTTGTACAGATTCAGTGTCAAGGACAGTGCCCTAGTGGCCATCTCTAAGGACAGTTGGGTGTTGGAGAGTATGAATGGTTGGAAGGAAGAGGACATTTTGGAAGTGCTAGACTTTGCTGAATCTGGATTGGGTAATTACATTGAGAAATTGTCATTGTCTGCATTTGTCATCAGAAAGGAACGGTCGGTTGGTATAGTGCCAAATCCAGGTGTCAGATTGATCAGAGAACAATTAGAGGAATTGGTGTTGAGGATCGATAGAAGTTTGAGAAGTTTCCCACCAGCGCAAAGAATCAAATGTTGTGCATTCAATGGTGGTTCAGATGTGTGGATAGACATCGGTGACAAGGCACTCGGTGTCAAGGCGTTACAACATTATTTAAAGAAAAACGATGGTGTTCACATTAAACCTTGCAGCTCATTGCACGTTGGTGATCAGTTCTCTGCGTTAGGCGCTAACGATTACGCCAGTAGATCCGCAGCCACCACTGCATGGATCTCGTCTCCTCATGAAACTAGTACATTGTTGATTGATTTGATTAATTTAATCGATAACTGGGCTACTTACTAAAAAAACTCTAGCTTCAATAATAATTGAACTGATATATATATAGATATATGACTTTGACAATAATAATTTTCTTTCTTCTTCGTCCTTTTTTTTTGATGTGATCATAGGAGTGTCTTTTTTTTTCTGTATTTTGTTTTCTATTCTCTATAATCTGTAATCTAAACTTTAATAACAACCCCCACCTCTCCTACTATATATCTATGATACATACTCTTGTAATGACTTGGACTTCAGGATTTCTCAATAAAGCTTTTACAAGGCACGAGAAAGGAAAGCAAAAAAAAAAAATATTTTTTTTCTGAATTGATAAGGCCCAGGTAAAATGCGTAGAATTGTTTTCTGATTAGCAGGTTTTTTTGTAAGTTTAGTTATATCAAATCCGGTCTTTCTTAACACTATATTTGCCATTATTCATTAAGTTCCTTCTCTCTCTTTTTTTCATGGTGTCTATATAAACATATTGATTCATTGATTTATTGATTTATTGATCTTGCAAATTCTGATACCACTGTCAATCTATATACAATTAACTAAATCTGTTTACTCAGCCATGTTTGACACTTTGTTCTCCGTTCTTGGATTTGCCGTCAGCTATATTTATCCATTGAATGAAACTTATAAGATTCTACTTGTGATTGACCCTAAAAACAATGAAATCACTCAACAGATACTTCAATCCGTCAGTGGTAAGATGCCAGTGAACACTTCAGATGCTATCAATTTCCAAAGATGGTTTATCTATTGGCTGTCCATGAGTCTACTTCAACTGGTGTCACAGTTTAAGGTGATTTCTCTGCTGATCAGTTTATTACCCTTCCAAAACATTATTTTTCTTTATTTGAGAGTGTGGCTTGTGTCACCTATCATTGAAATCAACAACGCTAGATTCACAGGAGCTGAAGTGGTTTATAAATTTTACTTGATCAAATGGTTGTTAAAACTTAACTATTATCTGGGAAATTTGAGCTTGAATGATTGCTTTTCATTGGTTATCCAATTGTACAATTACCTCGTTGCAATGTATTTGCCTCAATTAACATCATTTTTAACTCTGAAGAATGGTAGAAAGACCCAGGCAAACAACAGCAAACCACCGAACTCCATCAATGAATTATTGACTGGATTCTGGGACAAGCCCTCGAACAATAATTCTCCGTATTCCACACCATTTAGAGTTGTTTCATCTGCATTTGGCAAACCTGGTAAGGTTAAAAATGAATGGTACTCTGATTACGTCCCTGAACTGTTGTTGCAATCGTTATGGACTCCACTGAAGCCAATGATTGCTGCTATGAAGGGCACCACTGTCAACTCGAAATCAGGATTGCAAGCTGAAATCATTGATGGGTTTGACCTTGTCAATAAAGAGGAATTGTTCGGTACCAACAGTGTTGGCTCGACTACTCCAATTTATGATAACGTTACCCCTTCATCATCGTTTAACAAGTCTTACAACATGCAAGAGAGTTCTATGAAGCAACGGGTTGTATCAGGATCATCACTAGCTAGTGTTGAAGTTCTTTCCAATCTCTCATCAAACTTTGCATCAACTACACCATCTCCATCACCACCTCCACCTCCACCTCCACCTCCTGCTCCACATAAATCATACAATGATTCAGGTAGTGATTCAAGAAAGAGTTCATGGAATTTTGGTTGGAAGAAATGAGTGAATGTTACTCGCCGTTGTGTTTATCTCTTTTATACCCGGTTGATTTTTTTGTTATTGTTATTGTTGTTTGTATTTACAGTTGTTTATTTTATTCTTTGTTTTCATTTTAGGCTTTGGTTGGGTTGTTTTATTTTTCTTTCTTTCTTTCTTTCTTTCTTTATTCTACTTATTTTCAATGTTTGGCCAACGTTTGTCCCTTCTTTTTATTTTGTTTCTATGGGCTGAGTCACATTTGTCTCTTTTAGGATTATTCATACAAATTTTACTTTCTTTTTACACACATACATGATATGGTATTTATTGTAAAGAATTGGTTACGTAGCGTTGAATTGTTGAGGATTATGCTTTTTCAAATGTATTATTATATATATAAAAACATGTACCGGAAAAAAAAAACGTAATCAATATATGTATATGTACAAGGTGATATTGAAAGTCATCATCTATAATTGAATGTATTCAGAGATCAATTTTTCAGCATTTAATTTCTTGTAATTGGCGATATCTCTCTTCTTGGTGTTCTTCATTTGTCTTCTTAACAACTTTGGAACGAAATTCATAGCTCTTGGTTTTGGATCAATGATTCCATTGAATGCCTTTGATGGTTTAGCTTGATTTGATCCAATAGCCAATTGTTTGTCCTCTCTGTAGGATTTAATGTCATCTGCTAATTTCTTATCCTCTTTGAATTTTTCAGTCTCTGCTGGCCAAACGAATGGTTCTAACAAATCAACAGTCATCTTCTTTATTTGTGGAGATCTGAATCTAGTTCTATGTGGCATTGGTAATGATCTGGTGAACGTAGCAGCAGACAAAGTAGATGTGATGTTGGTCACTTTCAACCCGTAGATGTTGTACAAGTAATCTCTCAAGTCTAGCTTGTTGAATGACTTTGGCACTATGAATTTAGCTTGATACGGAGTGAGTTTAGCACTAGGTCTCAACAGGCACACTCTTGCCGATGGGAAGTAAATCTCCTTGGCACCAACGGTGAAATTTGGTTCATCTCTTTCAATAGAATCTCTCACTAATTGCACAATACTCTTGGATTTTGAAGCTCTTGCGTCTCTGTTTGGGTTTGGTTTTTTCTTTTGTGGGAATGGTTTGAATCTACCTTGAACAATGGTTCTCTTTGAAGTTGACACAATAGTTGAAAAGACAGATCTCTCTTGCGATATACGCAAAGTTGGTATTATAGATGATATCATTGTCCACTTGGGTATTATATAACTAAATGCACTGATGTCAGATCAATTTATATATATGTATGAATTTACCTTGTGCAAAGTTCAATTGTTTTCTTTGTCAATGTTCCAATTTCCATGTTAAACGCTTCTTCCCTATGTTTCCTTCCCTTCACAAATTTTTTTTCACCTCGACCAAAAAATCCATACACGGGGCCGGGTAACTGCTCTGGTGTATTTGTTTTGTTTGGTTACGTAATCACGATAGTTTTTCGTTGACCATTTTTTTCTTTGTAAAAAAGACCAGTTTATTTTGAAAAAAAAAGGACATTAAAAGGGCAACAAGGTTCATGGTTACTTGTCAGACTGTTCCAACTCACAGGCAAGCAAAGCTACACTTCATTTTGGATTAGAAGTGGTTTCATCTGTTTAAATAACACATCTGTACATTATTCGTCTGCCAAGTGAACAAGTTTACTCGTATTCACAGCTTTTAAATCCAACTTGAACCGACAACAAAACAACAACAATTTTAAAAGAAACGCATAGATACATTTATAATTCTCCATTTTTTTTCTACTTAATTACAATTCATTTGTTTCAATCACTATATAAAATACATTTATTTTACAAATATATATTTATTTCAGTTCTTTTGTTTTTTTATTCATATCATATATTCCCATTTTATATAAACTTTTAAACACCAAAAAAAAAAGTTAACTACACACATTAATAACACACAAACCATCATAATTACATTTAAAAAGAAGTGTTATACATATACCCTTATATTTCACAGCAAGAAAAAAAGAGGAAATCATGTCATACGAAACTAATAACTATCATATCCAAGATGATGTCATCACAACAGAAGATTGTTGGACTGTTATCTCCTCTTTCTTTGAAGGAAAAGGTTTAGTCTCACAACAATTGGAATCATTTGAAGAATTTATAGAATCATCAATTCAAGAATTGGTGTTAGAAGATAAAAAATTGATCTTGGATCAACCAGCTCAACACATCGCAGAGGATGATGATATAAATAGAAGATATGAAATCACCTTTGGTGATATATTTTTGTCAAAGCCCTCTCAAACTGAAGCCGATGGTACCACAAGTACTCTTTTACCTCAAGAAGCTAGATTGAGAAATTTAACTTACTCAGCTCCATTGTATGTGGAGATGAAGAAAATGGTGAGAGAAAGTATCGACGATGAAGGAGCATCAAACTCACAAGTTGAATGGTTCCAAGAAGGTGACATTAACAAATACAGACTAGGAGAGTTGGAAGAATTGACACCTATCCCAGCTACGTTCAATGATGAGGAAGATGAAGTCATTGAGGAGAGACACAGTACAAAGATCCATGAAAGTGGTGCCGAAACACAGACAATTTTCATTGGTAAAGTGCCAATCATGTTGAAATCTAAATTCTGTACCTTGTATGGTTTATCAGAGGATGAATTGTATGAAATCAGAGAATGTCCATTTGATATGGGTGGGTATTTCATCATCAATGGTTCTGAAAAGGTTTTAATTGCACAAGAAAGATCAGCTGCCAACATTGTTCAAGTGTTTAAGAAATCTGGTCCATCTCCAATCTCCCATGTCGCTGAAATTAGATCTGCCTTGGAGAAGGGTTCAAGATTGATCTCATCTCTTCAAGTGAAGTTAGCTAGAGGTGGTGCTTCTTCCTTTAAAAGTGGTGGTGTTGGTCGTTCCATTAAAACTACACTACCTTATATCAAAGCTGATGTGCCAATTGTCATTGTGTTTAGAGCATTGGGTGTCATTGAAGATGGTGATATCTTGCAACACATTTGTTACGATGACACTGATTGGCAGATGTTGGAAATGTTGAAGCCATGTATCGAAGAGGGTTTCTTGATCCAATCTCAAGAAGTTGCCTTGGATTACATTGGTAGAAGAGGTAACGCTGTTGGTATTAAAAGAGAAAGACGTATTCAATTCGCTAAGGATATCTTGCGAAGAGAATTCTTACCTCACATTTCTCAAGATAGTGGTTTTGAAACTAATAAGGCATATTACCTTGGTTACATTATAAATAGATTGTTACTTTGTGCATTGGAAAGAAAAGAACAAGATGATAGAGATCACTTTGGTAAAAAGAGATTGGATTTGGCTGGTCCATTGTTAGCTAACCTATTCAGAATCCTTTTCAGAAAGTTGTCAAGAGACATTTACAGATACATGCAAAGATGTATCGAAAGAGGTGAAGATTTCAACATCGTTTCCGCTGTTAAATCAACCACTATCACATCTGGTTTGAAATATTCCTTGGCCACTGGTAACTGGGGTGAACAAAAGAAGGCTATGAGTTCCAAGGCTGGTGTGTCCCAAGTGTTAAACAGATATACATATTCATCAACATTGTCACATTTAAGAAGAACAAATACTCCAATCGGTAGAGACGGTAAATTGGCCAAGCCTCGTCAATTGCATAACACTCATTGGGGTTTGGTGTGTCCTGCAGAAACCCCTGAAGGTCAAGCGTGTGGTTTGGTGAAGAACTTATCCCTTATGACTTGTATCTCTGTTGGTTCTGCATCAGAGCCAATCACATATTTATTGGAAGAATGGGGTTTGGAACCACTATCGGATTATGATCCTCATGATCATAAGAATGCCACAAGAGTGTTCTTGAACGGTAACTGGGTGGGTAACCACAGAGATCCTGCATTACTGGTTGAAACCATGAGACAATTGAGAAGAAATGGTACGATTTCACCAGAAGTGTCTTTGATTAGAGATATCAGAGAAAGAGAATTCAAGATTTTCACAGATGCCGGTAGAGTGTATAGACCATTGTTCATTGTGGATGATTCTCCGGACAGTGAAAACAAGGGTGGTTTGGTGTTGACTAAGGATGACTGTAGAAGAATCTTAGATCAAGAAGAAGAGGAAATTCCACAAGATGAAGAATTCGATGAAAACGGTGATCCATTACCTCCTTTGACAAGAGTGTTTGGTTGGGAATCTTTGGTCAGTAAGGGTGCCATTGAGTACTTAGATGCCGAAGAAGAAGAAACTGTTTTGATTGCTATGTCTCCAGAAGATTTGATACCTGTCAGTGATCAAGATAGACAAAAGCAAATTGAATTGGATCCAGCTAAGAGAATTAAGAGTGTGGTTAATGCCCACGCATTCACCCACTGTGAAATTCATCCATCAATGATTTTAGGTGTGGCAGCATCTATCATTCCATTCCCTGATCATAACCAATCCCCAAGAAATACATATCAATCTGCGATGGGTAAGCAAGCTATGGGTGTTTTCTTAACTAATTACAGTGTGCGTATGGATACCATGGCTAACATTTTATACTACCCACAAAAGCCACTTGCAAAGACACAATCTATGGAATATTTGAAGTTCAGAGAATTGCCTGCAGGTCAAAATGCAGTTGTCGCTATCGCATGTTATTCAGGTTATAACCAAGAAGATTCCATGATTATGAACCAATCATCCATTGATCGTGGTTTGTTCAGATCGTTGTTCTTTAGATCTTATATGGACCAAGAAAGAAGAAATGGTATATCTGTCGTGGAGGAATTCGAAAAGCCAATGCGTTCCCAAACTTTGGGTTTCAAGGCTGGTACGTATGAAAAGTTGGACGATGATGGTTTGATATCTCCAGGTGTCAGAGTCTCTGGTGATGATATTATCATTGGTAAGACTGTTCCAATTCCACCAGACACAGAAGAATTAGGTCAAAGAACTAAATACCACACCAAGAGAGATGCATCCACTCCATTGAGAACCACAGAAAATGGTATTGTCGATCAAGTGTTATTGACCACCAATGCTGAAGGTTTGAAATTCGTTAAAGTCAGAATGAGAACCACCAAGGTTCCACAAATTGGTGATAAGTTTGCCTCCAGACATGGTCAAAAAGGTACTATTGGTATTACATATAGACATGAAGACATGCCATTCACTGCACAAGGTATTGTTCCTGATTTGATCATCAACCCACACGCCATTCCATCTCGTATGACAGTTGCGCATTTGATTGAATGTTTGTTGTCGAAGGTTGCCTCACTTAGAGGTTATGAAGGTGATGCTACACCTTTCACTGATTTAACCGTTGATGCAGTGTCTAAATTGTTAAGAGAGAATGGTTTCCAAAGTAGAGGTTTTGAAGTCATGTACAATGGTCACACTGGTAAGAAGTTGATGGCACAAGTGTTCTTTGGTCCAACATATTATCAAAGATTGAGACACATGGTTGATGATAAGATCCACGCTAGAGCTAGAGGTCCGTACCAAAACTTGACTAGACAACCTATGGAAGGTAGAGCCAGAGATGGTGGTTTGAGATTCGGTGAAATGGAGAGAGATTGTATGATTGCCCATGGTGCTGCTGGTTTCTTAAAGGAGAGATTAATGGATTCATCAGATGCATTTAGAGTTCATATCTGTGGAATTTGTGGTTTAATGTCGGTTATTGCTAACTTGAAGAAGAACCAATTTGAATGTAAGTCATGTAAGAACAAGACGAACATTTACCAAATCCACATTCCATACGCAGCTAAATTGTTGTTCCAAGAACTAATGAGTATGAACATTTCACCAAGATTATATACTCAAAAGTCAGGAGTCACTGTCCGTTGAAGTGTTTACCCGTTTTGTATTCTTCCCTTTTACAACGTTATTCTATTCTTTTTTTTTTTAAGAACGAAAAAAAAGTTTCTCTGTATGATATATATATCAATAATTAATATTGTGTTTTAGCTCTTTTTGGCTTTTTTTGTTTGTTTTTTGTCTTTTGTCTTCTATGTTTCCAGTTTTGTATATTCATTTTAATCATTTTACTATAATTAGTCGTACTGTTTAATTTGCAAATGTTTACGTTAATTATTATATCACATTATATTTTAAAACAATGCAGAAACAAATTTATTAATTAAATTAATTTTATATGTATATATACAGGGGTAAGGTTGAAGAGAACGGATCACAATCTTCTAGAGACAAGAGGTTTATAATTTTCTACTAGCCATTCTCTTTTGATATTCTTCATAAGACTTCTTTCTTTCAGCTAACTCCTTTAATCTTTGGTCAACTTGAGGTTGTTCATCGGCCCAAGCGATTAGGTTTTCCTTGTATGGATGATCTGAACCGTCAAATGTCTTTAATCTACGCAATCTTGTGAATCTATGTTTGTTCTTTGGTAACATTCTTGACACTGCTCTTCTTAAGATCTCACCGTACCCTAATTGTTCAGCCACTTTGGACATTGGAGTGAATTTTTCAGAACCTGGTCTAGTTGTGTGGGAAAAGTAAGTCTTTTCATTGAATTTTCTACCAGTGGTTTTCAAGTACTGACAATTGGACACAACCACGTAATCACCAACATCTTGGGTCTCATGAAGTATTGGTTTGTGTTTTCCTATCAAAACAATGGCAATCTGTGATGCTAATCTACCCAATGTTCTTTGTTCTTCAGCTAGATCAATGTGATGCCACACACGAGCAAACCCTAAACCTGCTCTTCCAATCTTGTTAGACATTTTTTCTGCGTTGAATATAACTGTTTGTCTAAGATGATAACAAGTTGAACGTTGAAAAGTTTAAAGTTGAAAGTACTTTTGTCCAGTCAAGTCAAACACAACCAAATTTAACAAAAGAGTATGTTGATTCTTTGTTCCTCTTGGAACTTTTCGTTCAGAAAACTTTTGAAGAAATACTCCAGCATAACAGTCGCGGACGGTCAACTGCATACAAATGAGTGGTACATGACAGTTATGCGCATTTTGGATTTGAATTTTGTCGAAACACAATTTGCGTCAACATGTTACAGAGATATGATTACTTACTTAGACTTCGTATCTTTGCAATGGTTGATTGTGTACTATTGATTTAGAAAAGAACACAGATACCATAAATCATTGTTTAATTGCATATCATCATTCATCGTTTTGTGTAAGCCATTTGTTTATTCAAAATTGGTTTTTTTTCTTTTGTCAGATTACACACAACATTCACTGTACTATAGAAAATCAAACTAATTTCCTAAATTTGTTTGTTTTGTTACATTACTTTACACATTTTACAAAATAAAAAAGAATAACTAGTTCCTGTCATTTAATTTATAATAGCTATTCATTCAGCTCAACCTTTACCCAGCATTAAAAAAAAAAATACGATTCCGACAAATAAAAGATGTTTTTCATTAAAGATTTAGCATTGAATCTCACGCTTCATCCATCATATTTCGGTCCACAGATGAACCAATATTTACGACAAAAGCTTCTAACAGATGTGGAGGGAACATGTACCGGTCAATTTGGTTATATTGTGTGTGTGTTGGATTCCATGTCCATTGACGTTGGTAAGGGGAAAATCATTCCAGGTAATTCTGGTTACGCTGAATTCGAAGTGAAATACAGAGCTGTCGTTTGGAAACCGTTCAAGGGGGAAGTGGTCGATGCTATAGTGTCATCAGTGAATAATATGGGTTTCTTTGCAGATGTGGGACCATTGTCCGTGTTTATATCAAAGCATTTGATTCCAAATGATATGAAATACACTCCATCGCATACACCACCTGCATACATCAGTGACGATCAAGTTATAATGAAAGGATCTAAAGTCAGAATAAAGATCATCGGTACTAGAGCAGATGTTAACAGTATCAGTGCCATTGGTAGTATTAAAGAGGATTACTTGGGTCCATTGTAATACCGCCTGGTTGCCGAACACGGTCTCTCTCTCTCTCTCTTTACTTCTGTACAATTTCGATATTTCTACCATCTCTCTTTTTATATATTATAATGATTTAATAATAAGGATGCTACGTCATCTCTCTTTACGAGGGTAAAATGAGAACATTATTGTAGAAAAACTCTGCCTCTGACTCTGCCCCTGCACTAATATGTAAAAATGACTTGCACAGCCGTCTTTTTTTCTTTCTTTCATCTTTTTTCGAAAGAAGACAGCAAAAATGAGATGAAATTACAATATACCGCCAAAGGCCAAAAGTAAAAGCTATTACTATGACACATTCCTTTCTTTTTCTATTCCATTTCCACACCAACAACTGTTCAACTGTGTAAATTGCAATCAACTAATAATACTAATCGATTAAACGATGTCTGCATCTATCAACCGTTCTTTGACAACTGTGAAGACCGTATGTTTGTTTTTCTTAATTTTAGTTTGATATCTGATCTTGGATGTTGCCCCTTTTGTGATTGATTATCATTAAATGAAATAAGATCCATTATAACTAACATGTACTTTCCCCATGTTACTTTCATCATATTACACTACTTTCGGGATGATTAGTTGTAATGTGTTATTGATTGTATCTATGGTTTTGTTTCACCGTTTATATTATAGGAACTTGAATTCTTGCTAGAATCTAAGGTTTTAACCGAAGCCTTGTACAAGCAAATTATCGGCTCATTGCCAGATAAGTACACAGAAGGTATGAAACCAGCCGATGTCACCGCTGGTAGTGCTAATGTTGCCCATTCAGCTCCAAGTGGTCCTCCACCATCTTATGAGGAAAAGAAGGATGCCAGCTCTGGAGGCGAATACGCTGAAGCCTTGTACGATTACACTCCTCAACAACCAGATGATTTACCATTGAAGGCTGGTTCCAAGGTGTTGATCCATGAAAGATTGTCTGAGTCCTGGTGGAAGGGTACCTCTGAGGGTAAAACTGGTGTTTTCCCATCGAACTATGTTAAAATTGTCGGTGGTGCACCACCAGTTCCAGAGAAGCAAGCCATGAGCCATCAAGCATCTGTTTCATCTCAATCCACTAATAACTACTACCAACAACAACCACAACAACCAATGCAAATGTACGCTCCACCTCAACAACAACAACAAGTGCAATACGCTCCACCTCAACAACAACAGCAATACTACCAACCATCTCAACCTGAATTCTACACTCAACCACAACAACAACCTCAACAACAACCTCAACAACAACCACAACAGCATCAAGAGCATCATATGTCTAACGGTCTGAAGAAGTTTGGTTCCAAGTTGGGTAATGCTGCCATATTTGGTGCAGGTGCTTCCATTGGTAGTGACATTGTCAATTCCATCTTTTAAATTTGAGACAGTAGTTTGGTTTCATTGTTTATTTACTTTCACCGTTACTTTGACTTGACTTTTGTGTCTTTTGGGTTTTGTATCTTTTTTTTTATTGTTCCTGTTTTATCTTACTCTATTTTATTTTATTCCTTGCTCTTTATTTTAAATATTACTCACTTTAGTTTACTCTATTTCTTTGAATACATGTTTCGAAACATAAACTGCACATAGAAGTACATGTACAATAATTACAGGTCATATTATATAAAGTAACTTTTTATTTTATGGAGGGGGGGTTATTGGGGGTAACCTGTAAAAAGGTTTAATGTAAATAGAAACAAGCAAAAGAGAAGTAAAGAAAGAAACAAAAAAATTGAAGATCAAAAAGTAATAAAAAGAAGCAAGGAAAATACCCATGAACAAACAATCATAAATGAAGACGTTCAAAATTGATTTAATTATATCACATTCATAACTAGTTTATTAAAGGTGTCTCTTCTTATTTTTTTCATCTAAATGACATTCATTAGATTTATTAAAATATTAATATTATTTAAATTTGACACAAATTCTTTATTATGTTTTTTTTTAAAAAAATTCCTTTAAACCACATTTACTTTCTTCTAAAGGCACAACCTTCAGACAACTTAGCCTTACCACCGGTTGGGGTACACAAAACAGTGGTACAAGAGTCACAAGTGACAGCGGTTTGAGCATGGGAGAAGACAGTGGTGATGTTTAAACAACCTGGACACTTAACATCCATGAAGTATGATCTTGGTGATTGAACTAAGTTCTTTAACTTGTGCTTCTTAGCTTCAGAAGCAGCAGTTGGATGTAATAAATCTTGGACTAAAACCTATAATAATTGAAAAAGAGAAAGAGAAAAAAACAATAAATTTGTTAGTATGAAAAGTTTTAAGACTTTTGAGAGTATCAAGAATCCATAATGTACGTGTATCAAGGAATAAAATGCAATGAAAATAGATGAGCTCTTTGTCCTGGAAAAAAGTGGGAAATTCTACTCCCTACATAGATGACTTTGGATATGTGTGATTGGAAATTAACTCTTTATTCACGTGAATTGCGTATTCTTAAATCGTGAACCGTATCAATCTGCAATATTGTATTGTATTGTGCATGGACATTGTATCCAATGGAGTTCATTCATTCATTCAAATTACAATAGTATCTCTTTGGTTGGATGAAAAATTCACACTTTGACAAACTCATTGAATATTATTATGAATTTCACTCAAAAAATGTATAATCCAGTTGGTTACAATTGTTGCTGTTTTATTCAATTCATTCACCTTGAAATACAGTTGAATCTTGTAACGTTGATAGAATTTTTCACTTGTCCAACACAATGTTCCCAAATATTCCTCATCAACTCAAAATGCTAAATCGTGTTCATATGGTCCACAACCACTGGTAAATGCTGTTCAAAATCCAATATCAATACAGTGTCTACACACTTCAAATTCAAATGGTGAATGGTTGTTTGTTGTATAATTTATCTCATATATTTAATCTGTCTTCTTCTGTTTTTTTTTCATAACTACAAAATTTCCATCAATTTGATTCAATGCATTAAAGAGCTCTTTCAACTGTGTCATTCCTTCAATAATGTGATATTATGGATTCTCATGTTATCATAAATGCACTTACCATGTTGACTCTATGTTTATTAGCTGTATACTGTTGTGAAAGGACCTTTAAATTGGTATTAACAAGAGCACGATACTGAAGTATATATTTTTATTAAATGGTTTAAATTTTTTGAATATCCATCCACTCACTAACGAACTCTCTCACTAAACCGATTACTCGCTCATTGTTGAAAAAAAAAATTGATTACGAGAGCTGACCGGAGAGGGAGAGGGACAGGGGAACCAGCTGCCAGGCAGACAGGGGGAACTATTAACCACCAGGGAGGTACCGCGAAAGATTACACCCGGCAGGCTATCGGAAAGGGGAGGAATTCGGGGGGATCCTTACAGCATGGACCTAGCTGGCCTAGCTGGACCTAGCTGGGCCTAGTTGGACGAAAGAGTTAAACCAGCAAGGTTTTGGGACTGGCACAGCCTGGAAAGTTTGTGAATTGTATGGACGCCTCGCACCAGAGAGGGTTTGTTTATACCCTTTCTATACGCACGTGACATGAATTGACTGATTTTAAATAACTGTTGAGATGCGACAAAGGGGAGCATGTATTTCTGGTTTAGTTTACTAGATGATGGGGTTTTTTTAAATAAGGAAAAAGCGTATATATTAATATAAAAAAAGAAGAAAGAAGGGGTACAAAGGAAATTTCATATAAAGTAAAGTAAAGTAAAAAATAAAAAATAAAAACACAAGCAAGATAAAAAGAGTAATTCATTCAATCCACAAATACAACTGATAACCAATGTTGTGTTCAATATAAAGGGTAAAGTAGTCCAGTCATAGGGAGGGTACAATGTCATAATAAATTATATTCCAAGTCGTTTCAATGTCATTCTTTGTTTGATTTGAACCATCCATCTCTTATTGTTTTGTGTCCTTGTCTAGTCTCCAACTGATAAGTAAAATGTGCAAAATCCTATGATGTAATTCTCATTCCTCCCCCCCCCCCCACTCCTCTCCCTCTGCTTCTCGAATGGTATCGGGTATCACTCCACTAAGTAGAGTAATACATCATATATCGCAGAAATATCGTAGTCATTCAATATAAATAAAGAGTGATTGTAAAAAAAGAGTTATAGAGGGGATTGTGTCTTTAAAACAGAAATAAACAAGAGGAAGTGGGGGGATCATTGTGCCTGTCTAGCAAGTGCGTTTATTCCTAAAAATAAACGTTCAAACATCAAAATATCGCAATAGGAAATATAAAGAGAGGAGGAGAGAAGATGATATAGAATTATGTAGGTAGATTTCAAAATTATAAAGTGAATGGATGTAAGATGAAAGAAAACTTAAAAAAGGCAGAACACAGTGCTAAAACAAGCATAAGAAGCAATTACTATACATTTGCAATAAAAAAAAAGAGAAGGAGTTAAAACTAAAGACAAACAAAACAAAAACATATATATAAGTACTGAACAAAAGGACAAATTAAAAAAAAATAGGCGGGAAATATATGTTGCAGAGAAGAAGGAATATGGATGATAATTGAAAGGGGAGAAAAAAGACAAGAAACCAAGAGATATTTATGGGGCTGACAAAATTAGTTTGAAACAAAATATAATGTAATTAAGTAGGACATAATGAGCAGTAGAACTGAATATGAATAAACATGAAAACAAGAAAAGACAGAAAAGTGAAATAAAAATGATATAAGTTGTAATTCATTCAAATAGTCATTATCATATGGTTCTTTTTTGTTCTTTTTGTGGTTGTTATTGTTGCATTGGGTAGTAATTGTGGATGAATAAATGGATTTAAAATGATAAAAAGAAAACAAATAATGGTGAAGAGTAATAAAAAAAAGTAGGAGCAGCTAGATAAACAGATTGTGGGGAATGATTTAAGGGAAAAAAAAAATGTGAAAACAATAATGAAAAAAAAGATAAAACCAATCGTATTCCAAGAGAAGAAACCAATGTTTGAAAATAACAAATAATAAAAAACCCCTCTCATAATGATGATACAAAACCAAAATTGTATTCAATACAATGAAATATGATAATAGTAAAGAAAAAAAAGAGCCCAATTGATAATAAAAAAAGATGTCGTATGAGAGGAATTAATAATAATTTATTTGAAATGTTTCACTCATTGATTTGATTTGTTTTGTTTTGTTTTGTTTTGTTTTGTTTTGACCTAATGATTCAGTTGTCGGAGTAAAATTAATTCGTTTTCAATTCCTTTCAAAGAATTTGTTTTGTTTTGTTTTGTTTTTTCTTCAATCAATCAATCAATCAATCAATATAATTTATCTATTTCACAGGCTTCTTTTTATTCTTTTGGTTCTGCACATTTGGTGGAAGAGTACCAGCACCGTAATTGTATTTCTTCTTTTCAGCAGGTTTCAATATTTGGAAAGAACACAGTAAACTTTCATCGACACTCATCATTGCACCAGCGTTATCGAATTCACCACAATAGTTTGGAGCAGAGAAAATGGTAACTAATTGTCTTTTACTAAAGAATTCATAACCATCCTCCACAACTTGATGCGCCCTACAGATCAAATCCATGTCATGTTTTTGTAGGAATCTAGACACAACGTCAGGACCAAATGTGAACGAGACACCTCTATCGTTTTCACTCCATCCTGTTATATCCTTGTCTGGATCAGACCAAAGTAAATCACAAAGTAAACCGACATCTGGAATATCTGTTGGTCTCATAACTCTTCTAATTTGTTCCATTGTGTTTAAATCTGGTGATAAACCACCGTGCATGGTAAAGATCTTTTCATCAATGATAGCAGCAATTGGTAAACAATTGAAACAATCCGTAAAAGTTTTCCAAAGTTTAATATTGTAACGTCTTTTACATTCATCGTAAAATCCGTAAATTCTGTTAATTGATGCACATTCATGGTTACCTCTCAAAATGAAGAAATTTTCAGGGTACTTAATCTTGTACGCCAAAAGCAAACAAATTGTCTCCAATGATTGTTTACCTCTATCAACGTAATCACCCAAGAAAAGGTAATTAGCCTCTGGAGGGAATGCACCGTATTCAAATAATCTTAATAAATCATAATATTGACCATGAATATCACCACAGATTTTAATTGGAGCCTCCAATTCTAAAAGTATAGGTTGTTGAATGAAAATTTCTCTAGCCTTTGTACAAAGATATCTAATTTCATATTCTTGAAGTTGAACTTGTTTACCAGGTCTTGAACCTCTGACATCTAATAATCTATCAATGATAGATTCGATATCAGCTTCTTGTGTTTCAGCCATTGTGTATTGTATTTATGTGTGGTTATGTATGTGTAGTTATGTTGTATTTTGAGTACGTGTGTGTGTGTGTATTTATTGACAACTGGAGTTTATATCTATATATATCAAATATATAACAAACGTGTTAGTCGTTGTTTAATTATTAATATTATTATTGTATATATATTCGTTTATATATATATATATCTGTATGTGTGTGTGTATAATTGTTGTTTTTTTGTTGTTGTTGTTGTTAATTACAAATTGTTGTATTGGAAATCAATTGGTAATTAATAATATCAAACAAAAAAAAAAGACAATGGTGGATGTTAAATAATAGCGGGAGGGATGATTTGATATATAAAATATAATATAAGTATAATATTAATATAAATACAGATCAGTATATCTATTCAATCTAATGAAGACAAGATTACAAGAGGTAAATGGGAATAGATATAAGATATACAATAAAAGGGGAAGAAAAAGAGGGAATAAGAAAGAGGCAATTAACCAAAAAAAAAAAACTGTGTGTAGTTAGTAAAATTGGTAATTTAAAATAACGCGTGAGGGTTGTTTTTGCTCGTTGAGATGTTAAAAATTGGAGGTTGGGTCTGGTCGAGAGATATTGGGAGGAAATTGGGGGGGGGGAAGGGAAGGGGCGATACAGGGAAGAGGAGAGGAGAGAGGAGAGGTAGGGTAACCTTTGTTGTTCTTTTGTTTAGTTCAGTTTTTTTTTTTTTACTACAGTATAACAAGCCAATTGTTAATTAATTATTGTTGGTTTCTACTTACACTTTAATTAAATGTTAATATAAAATACTATAAAATACTATACAATACAATACAATACAATACAATTGCATAGGTATTTTATTTTATACACGGAAGGGAAGAAGAAATTAAAGGTTTTTAAAATAAAAGAGCCAAAGAGGCAAACAAATGTAGTGAATGAATGGTGTTGTTGTTGTTGTTGTTGTTGTTGTGTTGCCTCTGTCGAAAACAGAAAAAAACAACGTACAAACAAACAGATGACAGGGCAGGCAGGCTAGCAGGCTGGCAGGCAGGCAATGCGACAGGGGGAAACGGGAACGGTGAACAGGAATTTTGTAATTCTACCAGGGATCCCTTCCCCCTTCCCTCACGCCACCGCCAAGCAATAGGCCCCCAGGACCCCAGGCCCCCAGGCCCGCGCCCCCATGATGAGTCATACAAGAACAAATAAAAATAAAAATAAGGGGAGACAGAATGAGTCAGGTTTATTCCAACTGTGGTGTGGTGTGGTGTGGTGTGGTGTGGTGTGGTGGTGGCAGTAAAGTAGATTAGGCAAATTTATGTATGTGTTATTATTATTATTATTATTATTTTATCCCGGGGGGGGCGAGGAGGAGGAGGAGGAAGGGGAATTCGAAGATGAAGGGCCACGGGAATAAACCTGAACTAAAGGAACTAAGGGTGAGGTTGCGGGTGGTTGGGTGGTTGGGTGGGGGGTATGTTGAACGAGTGGCGGGACGGGACGGGACGGTACATACTTACCTAGGTATAACTTAGGTCTAGGCAATTAAAAGAGGCTTATCTATTTATAAAGTTTTGTTTCAGATATTAAATGATATGATATGATATGATATGATAGATGCAAATACAAATACAAATAGAAACATCGTATGTAATCAAATCAATTGTATATATGTATATATATATATATATATATATAAAAATAAATTACAATTAGATCAATTGTGTCAAATAAACCTCAACTAAAACACATTAAATTCACTAAATACATTCATTTGTCTCTTACTTTGTCTCTTACAAGACTAGAGCGCGAATTTCTCCAAACATTTCCTAATTTAGAATTATCAAAGGCCGGGTTACTTATAGATAAATTTCCCACGAGGTTGGAGGTTAGGTTGTTAGGTTGTCTTTGTTTGCTATATATATATATATGTATATATATATACATACATTAAATGTTGGATACTTTGTATTTTGATTATGCTTATCTTTCAATACAATACGATTGTATAGTTGTAATTGTATAATTGTAAGCATAGATAAGATTATATAGAGTATTACAAATGGAATTATTTGTAGTTTGTTTTGTTTGGTTTTCTTTTTATTGGAAAAGAAATATTAGATGAATAATCAAGGAATCATTAAAAACAAATTCCCATTAAATTACTAAGTTATATCTAATATATCATCTACTACTATATACTACTGACAATGCACATGATTTAAAAAAAAAAACAACTGATCAAAAAAAAACTAATATCTGTTATCTCTGATATATACATTGTATTTTAGTCTCGTAAAAAAGAAGGGATTTATTTACAAATTGTGTCAAAAAAAAAAAACAAAAAAAATCTTTCATGGTCGATTCGTCTATTTGGTCGATTCGTCGATTCGTCGATTCGTCGATTCGTCGATTCGTCGTTCCTTCTTTTTTTTTCTTCGTAGTAGTAGTGCGACGATCAAAATGTCGTTGGAAAATTTTGGAGAAATCTCTCTAAAGACACACAGAGAGAGAAATAGAAATTGATCAAAATTGGTTCATTACCATAATTAACGACTAGATTGGGTTTGTATTCCTGTTTTTTTTTTTTTTCACAAACAATAACAATCAAAAGCAACACCTGATAAAATGTTTTCAAAGAGAGCGTTAATCACCGCTAAAAACATAAGGGTTAATTCTTACCATCCAGTGAGATTGTTCAACTCATCTAAATTGATTCACAATGAAGAGCTCAAATTGAAAGACGATACCTTATCATCTCCAGTCATTCAAGCTCCAACCATTGAAAGATTAGATGAATTGAAAACCACAGGGATAAACGGTATTCTCAGCGGTAAAGTGTTGAACGATGTTTGGTTCAATCAAGTTGAATACAATTTAGAGGATTTGAAATACGGTATCAATGAATCTCCAAATAAAACCGATTTAGAGTCTTGCTTTGTCGTTCAATCTCAAAGTTTCAATACAAATCCATTCTTAAGAGGTAAAGGGTCTGCTAACTCCTTGATAGAAGAATTCACGTTGTCCACGTCAAATAAAGTCATTGACCAATACTATAAATTACTGTTGAAAACTTCCAAGCAACCATCTGAACAATTGGTGTTTCAATCTGCATCATCTATTTACAATTTGTATTATTTCTTGTCATCGTTGAAACCTAACAACAACAATGAAACAAAGATATCAAAGCCAACTCACACTGCATTACTTAAAACCCCTGACATTTACGAAATTGAAGACTCTAACCGTCCAAGTGCCGAATTGTTGAATTGGATCGCCAATAACTTTGACTCCTACCAACAATTCAAGGCGTTGTTCTTAGCATCAGCCAGATCGATCAAGGGTAATGGGTACACTTGGTTATTGCACAGATTCATGAAACCTCAAGCTGGTCAAGTGGCCAGAGACGTGTCTAGACATTCCTCATTGGTCGTTGTCAACACATACAATTACGGTACTCCTCATCAATTCAGATCTGGTCAAGTGTCATCTGCTAGAAAATACCATGAAAAGAAGGAATTGTTGGAGAACCAAGAAAAATTGGATTCCACATTTGAATTGAACCCAGTTGAAATTCCAACAATGGAAGAAGCCAATGACACTTATGAATTGTTTGAATACTCGTATGAACCTTTGTTCGCCATCGGTGTTAACCCTTCATTCTACGTGAGAGACTTTGGTGTCTTTGGTAAGGACCAATACTTGGAAAATGCTTGGAACAGTATAGATTGGCCAGTGGTTGAAGCTAGATTCTCATACTCATCTAAAAAGACTGAATAAATGGATTTTGTTCTCTCCTCCCTCTCGAACTATGAAATATGACCTATGACCTTCGTCAAGGAAAGAATAAAAAATGACACAATTAAAAAGATTTTATCAATATAACGACATTCTTTTTTTTCTTTTTGTATATATAAAATGTTGTATTGTTTTTGGTTTTTAGTTGTCTTTTCTTTTCCTTTCAAAGTTCTAGGATCCATAGTTTCTTTGTCATATCATTTAATCTCTTCACTTGCTTACCCTTTCATTCTCTCTCTCTCTCTCTCCCCCCCCCTCATTTATACTTATATCTATATTTATATAGAGTAACATGTACATATATTTGTGACATTTTTTTTAAACAATTCATTTAGTAAAATGTAAATCCAAATCCATCTTCTCTCTCTCTCTCGAGCCGCAAAGTGCTTTTGTAAGCCAAAAAAAAAATTTAAAAAAAAAATTACAAAAAAAAAAAAGATGAGTTTATAACAAGAGACAAGAGATTTAAACAAAAGAAGTACAAGAGAATTGGTAAATTTTACCTTTCCACGGTTTAATAACAAAAGCGACGTTTCTTGTTTATTTCCATTTTCAAATATGAGAAATCTAACTGTTCTTAATCAAGGTGTTGTCAAGCCTGAATCTAGAACGTACCCAGATTTGTATGTGGTAACTTCTCAATTTGATGTTATCACAGACAGTATCACAATAGTGTTGAGTTCAGATGAATCACAAGTGGTTGAGGTGCAACAATTCCTGAAAACAGGTGAAGTGATAATATTAGCATCGTTCCCAATTAAACAATCTGATAAATTGATCTCATTTGCTCATCAAGCGGATCTTACAAGATTGATCTTTGTCTTTGAACAAGGTGACATCATCACTGCTACTTATGATTACACACAACCGGATCCAGACAGTACAGTGGTGGAGATAGTGGGGTCTATCGATTCTGGTTTACTGGCTGCTGCTTGGTCTCCTGATGAGGAAACTTTGGCACTGTTGACTGCTGAGAAGAACATTTTACTGTTGTCAAGAATGTTTGAACCAATAGCTGAGAAGTTCATGAACCCTAATGAAATCACCCAATCCACTCAGGTGTCCGTCGGTTGGGGTAAAAAGGAAACTCAATTCAAGGGTAAAGGTGCGAAACAATTGGAAAGAGAAAGATTGGCATTGAAACATGCAGGTTTGAACATTGACAGTGATAACGCAATTTTACACGATCCAACCGTTACTCAAATTGAAAATGGTTCCTTGTCCATGTACGATTATCAAACAAGCAAAATCTCTTGGAGAGGTGACTGTGAATACTTTTCCGTGACCAGTGTGGAAGAATTGGAACCATCAGTGTCCAGAAGAGTCATCAGAGTGTACTCCAGAGACGGGGAATTGGACTCTTGCTCTGAAGCCGTCGATGGTCAAGAGGAAAACTTATCTTGGAAACCTCAAGGCTCATTGATCGCATCTACCAGAAGAAAATTTGAAGAAGAGATCAATGAGGAAGTGTTGGATTTGATCTTTTTTGAAAGAAACGGTTTAAGACACGGTGAATTTACGTCTAGATTAGAACCAGGTTCTAAGATTATTGATTTAGATTGGTCTTGCAACAGTGAAATCATTGCCTTCCAGTTACATAATTCTGTTCAAATATGGACCACTAAAAACTACCATTGGTACTTGAAGAAGGAAATATTCAGTGTGCATGATGAACCAATTCAGTTCATTAAATTCCATCCGGAAAAGCCATTGAGATTGATGATTGGTACTTTCTCAGATGTGGAGATTGTTGATATGACGTATTGTATCACATCTGGTCCAACGGTAAGCCCATATGATATTGGTATGACTTTAGTAGCTGATGGTACTACTTGCATGGTGACTCCATTTGCATTGGCTAATGTTCCTCCTCCAATGTCTCTAAGAGAGGTTGATGTTGACTCACCAATAACTGACATGGCCGTGTCTCAATCTAACGACAAATTTGCTATTTTAACCAAGGAGTCCTTATCACTTGCCGTCATTGATCTAGGTACAATTGTGAAAGGTGGTAAGCATCCAGAGATTGTGAAGGTGATTGGAAAGAAACAACTATGTGAATCTACTGATCATTTGAGACAAGTGGCTATTATAAAAAACAACATAGTGGCTGTGTTATTCGACAGTGCCAGTTTCTCAAGAATTGCTCTGATTGACATCAATGACATTTTAGAACCTGTTGTGCTACACACTTTAGACATTCAGCCATTCAAGGCTGTTTTGATTAATCCAACACTAGACTTTGAACAATTGACTTATGAAACTGTTGACGGTTCGGTGTATCAATTAGATCTTTACGATTATGATACCACTTTATTAGGTAAATTTGGTCAACTATGTAACAACTATGGTGTTGCAGTGATCAACAAGTCCTCGGATGATCATGAAACCTCCATCCCTCATTACATACCATTTGGTGTCACTCAAAACGGTAGATTGTTTGTCAAGGGGAAACCATTATGTTCTGGTGTCACTTCTATGTTGTTAACCGATTCCCATATCTTGTACACCACTGCTCAACATCAATTAAAGTTTGTTCATTTATTGAACAACGCATCATTGTTTGAAGAATCTGGTAATGATAATATATTAGACTCTGCAGCTGATGACAACGATGAAAGAACAAGAATGGTGGAAAGAGGTTCACTTTTAGTGTCTTCCATTCCATCCAAATCATTAGTGGTGTTACAAGCCCCAAGAGGTAATTTGGAAACCATCTGTCCAAGAATCATGGTATTGACTGAAGTCAGAGAAGCTATCAGTGAGAGACGTTATCAAGATGCGTTCTTAACTTGTAGAACTCATAGAATCTCTTTGGATATCTTGCATGATTACAATCCAGAACTTTTCTACAAAAACATTGAAAACTTTATAAACCAATTAGGCAAAGTGGAATATTTGGACTTGTTCCTGTCATGTTTATTAGAAGAGGATGTTTGTGAGACAAAATACAAGGAAACTTTGACCCAACAAAGTACCACTGAAAACATCGCTGCTGCCCCAAGAAATGAACAAGAAGCACATCAACAGAAATTATTACAAAGTTTCAAAAGATTGGACATTAACGACACTAAAGAAACCACCAAGGCTGTTGGAAAGGATAAAATCAGTAAGATTTGTCAATCTATATTAGATGTGTTATTGACTGCACCATACAAGGAAAAGTACTTGCAAAGTATCATCACCGCTTATGCTTGTCAACATCCTCCAAAGCCTAAGGAGGCATTGGAATTGATTGGAAGTTTCACTAATGAATCTGAAATTGAGAAATCGATTCAACATTTGTGTTTCTTGTTGGATGTGATTAAATTGTATAACATTTCATTGGGTACATACAATATCCCATTGACTTTAGTCATTGCACAACAATCACAAATGGATCCAAAAGAATACTTGCCATTTTTACAAAATTTGCATGTTCAACCTGAATTAAGAAAGAAGTTCTTAATTGACACTCATTTGAAGAACTACGAAAAGGCGTTGGATTCATTGACTGAGATGAAGCCAGAGGAATCAGATGACTTGGATGCTGAGATCTTATCATATGTTATCTCTCATGCTTTATACAAGCATGCTCTTTCAATTTACCGTCACAACAAGGAAAAATTCCAAGTCATTCAAAAGGAATTTGCAGATTATTTACACTCTTCTCAAAAATACGAAGAAGCTGCAGTTACCTATGAACAATTGGAATTGTACTCTGATGCATTGGAAGATTACATTTTAGGAAACAAATGGAATGAAGCATTGACATTGGCATCTAGACCTAAATTGAAGGACCAATTAGTGGACACTGCTGAAAGATTAGTTGCCTCATTGAGTGATTTGCATCAGTATTCATCTGCTGCTTACATTGAATTCAAATACTTGAACCACATTGAAGAATCATTGAAACTTTACTGTAAGGATTATGCATACGATAGAGCCATTTTGTTGTGCTATGAAGAGAATAAGATTGAATTAATCTCCTCTGTGATTGATCCTGCACTTGGTGAAGGGTTTGGTATTGTGGCTGAATTGTTGGCAGATTGTAAGGGACAAATCGCATCACAATTGAACAGATTGAGAGAGTTGAGAGCAAAGAAGCAAGAAGATCCATTTGCTTTCTATGGTGACAACGGTGAAAATGGTGACACACCTGATAATGTTTCGATTGCAGCATCTGAGACATCGACTAAGGAATCCTTCTTCACCAGATACACGGGTAAAACCGCTGGTACTGCCAAGACTGGTGCTTCTAGACGTACTGCTAAAAACAGAAGAAGAGAGGAGAGAAAGAAGGCCAGAGGTAAGAAGGGTACCATCTACGAAGAAGAGTATTTGATTAAATCTATCGGAAGATTGATTGAAAGATTGGAAAAGACAGAGTCTGAATCTCTCAGATTGATCTCTACATTGTTGAGAAGAGGCATGAATGAACAAGCATATCAAATTCAAAAGAATTTCATTGATGTTTTGGCATTGTTGAAGGAGCATGTTGTGGAAATTTACTCCATCAGTGAAAGAGACAGAGAGAGAATCGATGACCGTGGAATGGTTTACTTGATACCAGAGATTCCAATTCCAACCATCAAGGATTTCCCAAAACTGGACGTTCTTGATTATTAATTTCAACTTGGTTTGTGAATGCAACTGGGTTTCTTTTTTTATAGACAATATTTATTATTTTCCTAACTTATCTGTGTAGATATGTTTCTTTCTGTTTTTTTTTTTTTCTTGCTACAAACCTTTACTTAATAAACTAAACTAATGTATTTATTTTTATTTTTATACCCACTTATATACTTATATGTATCTATACAACAAGTTTCTCGTAATTTTTGAGGTTGTGGACGTGTGCCGCACTTAAATTTTGTGCAAAGAAAAACCAAAAACAAAAACAATAAAAGCCGAATATAACAACACATAAAGCAAACTAAATTGGATACAATTGATCTGATCTGATAGTGTTTCCCAATTTCCAACCGTTGTTATAAATAAATCACAATGTCACAACCTCATAGTTTAGAAATTGCAAAGACCGATGAGGGTTACCTTGTCAGAGTGCCTGTCTCCGATTCATCTAAAGGTTTATTGATCACATCAACTGGTAATCCAGAGATTGTGGATTCAGAGAAGGCTTCAGTTTTAAACTCGTTTAAAAGAATTGCCGGTATCATTGGTGTCATTCATTTACATATCAATCGTTACCTTATCACCATTGATTCTGTGTCTGAAGTTGGTACCATCTACGGGGAGAAGAAAGTGTACAAGATCACTGGATTCTCTGTTTTACCATTGATTTACAAGAAGTATCAAGTTGATGACGATGAAACCAAGTATGTGGAAATGATCAAGACTCATTTGACAGCTGCCACATTGTACTTCTCATATGATTATGATTTAACTAAGTCATTTGCACAACAAGGTGTTCCTGGTAGTGACGATGAATTCATGTGGAATTACTTTGTCTCTGAAGGGTTGATCCAATTGGCAAAGAAGAAACCATTCGCCAACAACTTCATTTTGCCAATTGTGTACGGTTACGCTAAGTTTGTCAGAACCACCATCGATTTGAAACATGTCACATTTGGTTTGATCTCTAGAAGATCTAGATTCAGAGCCGGTACTAGATACTTCCGTAGAGGTATCGACAAGGACGGTTACGTTGCCAATTTCAATGAAACTGAACAATTCTTGGTTGTCCACACCAATGCTGGTGATAAAGTTCAAACTTTGTTACAGACCAGAGGTTCCGTTCCTGTGTTCTGGGCCGAAATGAACAATTTAAAGTATAAACCAAACTTATTACTCGGTCCAACTGATTACACTGCCACCAGACAACACTTCAATAGAACTATTAAAAAATATGGTGTTAATTATTTGGTTAATTTAGTCAATCAAAGCGGTTATGAGAAACCTGTGAAGTTAGCTTATGAAAATGCCGTCACTGCTCTTGATGATCCTAACATCAAGTACACCTATTTTGATTTCCATCATGAATGTAGAAAGATGAGATGGCATAGAGTGCAATTGTTGATTGATCATTTAAGTTCCATTGGTCTTTCCAGAAATGATTATTCAAGTTTCATTGTGGGTGAAAAGACAGTCACTGAAAAATTGCAAAAACACACTGTTAGAACCAACTGTATGGATTGTTTGGACAGAACTAACGTTGTTCAATCCACGTTAGGCCATTGGTTCTTGCAACAACAATTAGTTGACACTGGTATCATCACCAGCAATCAAGATTGGAGTGTTGTGGATCCAAAGTTTTTGTACGTGTTTCAAAACATCTGGGCTGATAATGCAGACGCTGTGTCATGTTCTTACTCTGGTACAGGTGCGTTGAAGACTGATTTCACTAGAACTGGTAAGAGAACAAAGATGGGTGCGTTGAGTGATTTGAACAACTCCATCACTAGATACATCAAGAACAATTACAAGGATGGTCCAAGACAAGATGGGTACGATTTGTTTTTAGGTAATGTGTTACCTTATGAAATTGCCACATCACCATTCTCTGATGTGAGACCGGCATTGACTCAAGCTGTTCCATATGGTTTATTAGCATCGGCGATCATCTTTGTCACTACATTTGTGTATCCAAAGGGATCATTGACTGATTTCAAGAATTATTCCTTCCTGTCTGTGTTTTTCACTCTTGCTGCATTCTCATTACGGTACATGATTCAAAATGGATCACAATACGTGAATTGGCCTAAACTTGCACCATTGGATTTCTTGTCCAAGAAGGAGGTGTTGAACGATGGTAAATTTGAAGGTTTATACTTTGAAAAGCAAGATCTTTACAACAAGTACCTTGAAGACGCTAAGAAGGAATAACTGGGCATATTATACATTTACCATTTCAATATGAGACCTGTATTTTTTCTTTCTCTTTTGTTTGTTTGTTTGTTTGTTTGTTAAATAAAAACGCTCTTTTGTTGTCCTCATTGTAAAGTAACTCTTTTGTTCTCTTTTGTTCTCTTTTGTTCTCTTTTGTTCTTCACTTTTAAATGGTATCCTTTTATAAATACAAAATGTTAGAATTTATATATAAACATACTCATATACATATATGATAAACCATAAAATAAAACGAATATTACTTGAATTACGTATCCATGTTGTATTGTGTTTTGTTTGCTACCGCTTCTCCGTGTTGTCTCTGTGATGCTGCTTATCCTTATCTCCTTCTCAACATAAAGTTTAAAAACTCTTTTCCCACATGCTCAACTTAGATTTCCCTGTTCATTTACATTTCCTACGCCTATGATACACTAACAGAAGCAGCAACAGTAACTTCAAAAAGTAACAGTAATCATTGGTCATCGATGGGGTTTTGAATGGGGGGAGAAAAAAACTGTGGTGTGGATTTCTAATCTAAGACAATGAGATGAAAATTGTGTGTTTTTACCGTTACCGCAGCGTTTGAGCAGTGAGCAGAGTAGACACAGAGAGAGCGAAGTCATTGGCGTTTTTTTCATTCATTGTGACTCTTTTTGGGTTTTTTTTTCCAAGATTTATCAAGATCCATTTCAGATCTGGTTTTCTTTGTTTTTGTAGTGGTTGTACCTGGTAGTTCTATGGATATATTAATATACTACATTTGAATTTCAAATAACAAATAACAAATAAGCATGTCCGTGTTAGATAGAGAAGAACCACATTACTTCGGTGCTGGTCCAGCATTGTTACCAACTACTGTGTTACAACAAGCTGCTAAAGACTTGATCAATTACAATGGATTAGGGTTAGGAGTTGGAGAAATTAGCCATCGTTCAAAGGATGCCACTGATATCATCAACTCTGCCAAGGAGGGTTTGACTAAACTTCTCAGTGTTCCAGACACTCATGAGATTATCTTTTTACAAGGTGGTGGTACCACTGGTTTCTCATCCATCGCCACTAACTTGACTGCTGCCTTCTTGAAGAAAACCGGAAAGCCAGGTAAGGCCGGTTATGCCATCACTGGTACTTGGTCTAAGAAGGCCCATGAGGAAGCTGCCAGATTGGGATTTGAAACTGAAGTGGTTGTCGATTCTAAGAAAGTCGATGGTGCATTCGGTGGCATTCCATCTGTGGATCAATGGTCCATTCCAAAAGACGTCTCTGACTTGTCCTACGTTTACTACTGTGACAATGAAACCGTTAACGGTGTCGAATTCGATGAATTCCCGTTTGATAAGTTCCCAGGTGTGGAAATCGTTGCAGATATGTCCTCTAACATTTTGTCAAAGGCTGTCGATGTCAGTAAATACGGTGTGATCTTTGCCGGTGCTCAAAAGAACGTTGGTATCGCAGGTATCTCCATTTACATCATTAAAAAGACATTGTTGGATCAAGCTACTCCAGAGGAATTGAAGAAGCTAAACTTGGAAGTGTCACCAATTGCATTTGATTTCCCAATTGTGGTCAAGAACAACTCCGCTTACAACACCATTCCAATCTTCACTGTTCACATTGTGAATCTAGTGTTTAAAGAACTGCTGGCATCAGGTGGTGTCGCCAAGCAACAAGTGTTGAATAAAGTCAAGGCTGAGATCTTGTATAATACATTGGACAAATACCCAACTGTGTATAAATTACCAGTCAAGGAAGAAGTCAGATCAAAGATGAACGTGGTGTTCACCATTAAGGATGGTTCATTGGATGCTGACTTCTTAAAGCAAGCATCACAAAAGAAACTGAACGGTTTAAAGGGTCACAGATCAGTCGGTGGTATGAGAGCTTCCATTTACAATGCTGTCAGTTTGGAAAGTGTCAGTCTATTGGTGAAATTCTTAGATGAATTTGCACAGGCTAATAAATAAACGTATACGATTACAGTATTATACATATATCTAATTAAATTAATTTAAATTATTATTTATAGTTCAATGGAACTCATCTTGTTGATGTAGAAATACATATCACATGTTTGTTCATGGTCTAGGTAACAATGTAACACACAACCCATATCGTGCACAATGACAGACATTGAATCCTCACATAAACTTAGTAATTTACTGCCAATGTTCCAGTATTTAAGCTTCACCTTGATCACCGTGGGCCGTAACAAATCAAGCTCTTCATCTTCATTGATCTGTCTGTTATTATGATCTTGTGATGCATGATTATCCTGGTCATTATCATCTTCTTCTTCATCGTCGTCGTCGTCGTCGTCATCGTCAGCGGTGGTGGTTCGAAGCCTTTCCCTCCATTGGATTTCAATTTTCCTTTCTTCTTCTTCGATGATGAATTTCAATTGGCCCAACTTATTAACAGATATTAAAATCACATCTGACATTTTGTATCTTTCGATTCGTTTAAACAACGTGGACAACTCCACGGGAACTTGTAGGGCAACATGCATGGGTCCAATGGACGGTTCCAGAATCCGTTCATCACTTTCTTGTTTCAACAACCTCACGGGAATACTGAACGAATGGTTGACAGACGTTGTCAAATTGATGAATTCAGTGTAATAAATAGACAACGACGCAGCGGCCTTGTCTCTGGATGTTGCTGACCGTTGTCTCTGATCTGGGTTTGGCCGTCTTTGAAGTCTAATTGTTAAACTGTCTTGTCTGACACTCTCGTAATTCTTCAACACTTGGTACAATGGTTCGATGTTGATCTCTAATGAGATCACATTGTTTCTAGTTGATTCCACTTCATACGATTGGAACAATGATTTGTCAATCTTGCACCAGACTTGTGGTTCAACATTGACCACAGCAGAAGAGATGATTTGAAGGTTATCATTGGTAAACCGGAACACACAAAGTTTCCTCAGCGTTATCATGTAATTGAGAGCATTTTTCAAGATTTCAATATCATCTGTGATCACTTTCAACTTCATCGTTACTAATGATGAATGGATCTGTTATAAATACATAACCATACATATATATATATATATATATACCAGTTGCCCGTTCCTTATATATCTTGTATGTGTGTGTGTACGTTCCTTCCTCATCGAGCGAGACGCGAACCGACTCATATAACGGGGAAGACACGAAAAATTTCACCGGATCCCAAATATGAGACAAGAGAAGAACCTCTCATTCCACTTGAATTTAACGTAATTTATCAACAGTTTTCAATGGTTCGAATTTTATTCAATGGTTCAATACCATGAATGTATAGTTTTTATACTTGATAGACAAAAAAAGAGAATGCCGTTCCCAGGAATCGAACCTAGGTCGCGTCGGCCACAACGACGAGTACTAACCACTATACTAGAACGGCTTGGAAAATTGTAAGAATTTGATCAAACCCAGGATCGAACTGGGGACGTTCTGCGTGTTAAGCAGATGCCATAACCAACTAGACCATTCGACCAACTCTTGTGCTTTTACCGGTGCATGTTTACCATAATCTGGAAATTTATTCAAGATCACCCTGAAAGTTTTTCAACATTTTAACTATATAAATCCAAGTTTTTCTTGGGATTCAATGTGTTTATGGTATTCATGATCACTCAAAGTTTTATATAAAACTTTAAATTATGCCAAAATAGTAATAGTTTTGTAATTTTTGTGTTAATCTTTAACTCTTTAACTTGTTATACGTTTGAAAACCACCAACAATTTCTGGAATTTTCATTTTTTTTTTCGAATTCCAAGAAACTAAAAAAAAAGAATAAAACAAAATGTTTATTGATAATACAGTACACGATTAATGTTTACTATTAACGATTAAATGGTATGACAGTTGTGTTAACTTTTTGTTCAATTCAATTTAATTTAAATGAATGTATTAAGTGTTATTGCAAACACCGTATGAAATACAATTAAACATAACATAATAAATAAATCGAAATGACAAAACCACCAATTACAGTAACGTGTCATTGCATTATAATTTCAATAAATGGTGTGTTTTAAATTCAAACAACAAACACAGAAAATCAAATCAACCAACTAAAATTCGATGAATTGGAATTATTTGGCTACCTACCCTGATGGCCTTTGTCCGTCAAGTCCGAGTGATGTATTTTTTCTTCTCCAAACAGCAAACACATACAAATAAACAAACAAACAAAAAAACACAAACACGTAACGGAACTAAGCACTCACCAGAGTACAAACAACAATGTGACATCGAAGACAACTACCATTACAAATATTATAATATATTACGATATCTTGTCAGTTGATTTGCTGGAGATCGTTCGTTTGTCCCACTCCCACTCCCCACCGATAATTCCATAATTTTTTTTTCTTCTTTTTCTTACTTGCTTCACTGTACACCGTACTCTGTTTACCTTCACTTTAATTGACTAGACAAACACAACTTCCAGTACATAAACATCCATTCTATAATTCGATGGTTATATAGGACCATTCATGGGGCCATTGGTATTTAATACACAACTTCAACGTACCGTACACAAAGTAATTGTAAATCTTGAGAAACTCCGATAAGCGCATGGCCTGGGGCCAATCAACTCCCAACGTTTTGTCATCGACACCCACCCAGCGACAAAGACAACAACATCTACACAGCCTTGGATCCTTCTCCAGCCACAATTTTTGCCAATTTTTTTCCCTCTCTGTCTCTTTTGAATTTGAATTTGAAGTTTGAATTTGTTACTTGTAAACTGTTTCCAATCATTGTTGTAAAAGAACCATTTACTTCTATTTTTCATTTGAATTTACACACAGAAGAACAATATATTGAATTCATTTATTCATTCATTCATTCATTCATTGCACCATGGGTTTAATTGAAATATCATCTCAGGAACAGTTTTCAGATTTAACATCTGAACAAAACAAGTTGATGGCACTTTACTTCCACACTCCTTGGGCATCTCCATGTATTCAAATGAACAAGGTTGTGTCAACGTTAGCTGATTCTGCTCAAAACGAATCAACATCGTTCTTGTCCATCAACGCTGACACTTTTCCAGAGATTTCTGATTTGTTTGACATTTCTGCAGTTCCATATTTTGTCTTGATTAGAAATGGTACCATTTTGAAAGAGTTGAGTGGTGCCGATCCAAAGGAATTCGTCACTGCATTGGATCAATTCACAGACAAGCCTCAACAAACTCAAACCACAGAGACACCTGCTTCAACTGGTCCAAAGGACAATTCCACTGCTGCTCCAGCTCCTCAACAGTTTGAAGAGGAGACCCCTGAACAATTAAATGCTAGATTGACTAAATTAACCACAGCTGCTCCAATAATGTTATTCATGAAGGGTACTCCATCTGCTCCTCAATGTGGTTTCTCCAGACAAATGGTGGCTATCCTAAGAGAACACCAAGTTAGATTTGGTTTCTTTGACATTTTGAAGGACGATGCCGTCAGACAAGGTTTGAAAACATTCTCTGATTGGCCAACTTTCCCTCAATTGTACATCGGTGGTGATTTCCAAGGTGGTTTAGATATAATAAAGGAAAACTTGAGTGAAGATGAACATTTCTTTGAACACGCTTTAGAAGAAGCTAACAAGGCAAATTAGATTGATTGATTGCTTGCTTGTTTTTTTTTTTATTTTATTTTTTTCTTTCATTCACTTCTTTTGCTATTCCAATTCACTCCATTCACATATAAATCAGGGTCCTTAATTGTATATCTCTTTATTGTCTTTTTTTTCTTTTTCATTTTGTTTTGTTTTTATGTTTTTCTTAACCTCTCCTCCATTAATTTGCTTTCATTCATTCTTCGCATACCAACTGCTCAAATTTCAATCCTTTGTACACTTACCATTATTACACAAGTATTTTTTGTCGTCTTTAAACATGTAGAAAAGAGTAAGGTAAATATATACACATCTATAAATAATACATTATGATTCACATCTGCATCACAAGTGAATCATCACTGAATGAATCATCCCAATCATCCCAATCTTCATCTTCTAACAATTTTAAAGTGTTTTGCTTCTCCTCCATCCGTTCATCTTCGGAATCAACTATCGGGTCAAGGTCAAACTCATCACCTGAACCATCATCATAGTCGTCTAGTTTGATCATATCTGCATTGTCAACCACTTCTCCAAGGTAATATTGCTCTAATGTTTGCAAGTCATTCTTGGAAATGCCCTCCTCTACATCATCGTCGGCATCATTGTAATCCCCTTGGAACACTTTTTCTGATAATATAACATTTTGAAAATCTCCTCCAAGCCGTTTGACCTTAGGTAATGATTGCAATCGAACGTTCCTTTCTCTGACTCTTTTACTGTTCAAAAAGTTCGATTCATAGAACCCATCAATGAGAATGGCATCTTGTCTACTCAAATGACAGTACCATCCAGAGTCACTTAATTTTTTACATCGTTTCACACCAAATTGATTGATCTCCCTTAGAATGTTTCTATTCTTTCTTCTGACTTTGCTCTCTCTTGCAAATCTCAACTTGTTGTCTGAAGACTTTGAACTACCATTAGCACATTTCCGTAGTTTATCACATTTTAAACGAACACCCAAGCAACAATAGTACGCAGCTAGTTCCGTAGAAATTTGGTTGTTCCCCTCAATGGAATTCAATAGATCAACACTGGATAAAACATCGACTAATAATGCTCGGTCCTCAGTATTTGGTGGATTGATACAAGTGTAACTTTCAAGTAACGTCAAGTAGAAATTTCCAGACACAGATAAGATATCATTGCTGACATTTTCAACAGAGATGGAATTCACAGATTTTTTCAATTTATCCATCGAATGATCAGATAACTTGGAGAGAAACGATGAGATATTCATTCTTTTCAACAAATTGGTTATCTCTTCTTCAGGGTGTTGAGTCCCATATAAAACCTTACCCAAGTAATGGAAAAAATCAAGAGCTGTTCCCTTGGTTAACAAATTGGATTTGGCATCATATGGAGTAGCTGTGTAGAAGTACTTTGCCCAATACTCCAACATGTTAATGGCATTGCGGATATCACCAGTTTTACTCAATGTTTCAATCTTCTGTGCCTTTGTAGAATTGGCCATTTGACTGAACACATCAACTTCTCCCTTAACCACTCGTTCCAAAGCTGATTTCAAATATGTCTTAGCCACAGGAAGAAATTTAACTCTTGACCATCCTCTACCTTCAATGTCTAACAATGGGAACCCCAAAATAGTTTCCACTTTGAAAATAGTGTCAATAGTGAAAACGTTTCTAGACCGTTCATCATCAGTATCAACTTCAGTGATACAAATCACCAATGGAGGAAGCACAACATTAGCATCTGTATTTATCCAGTCCATTAAACTGTTTTGGAAGTTTCTCAAAGTATCTGGATGATAAAGATTAGGTAGTTCTTCCACAAGGACACATTTCTCATTAGATCCAGTCAACAGCTTACATTGCTCCAAAAAAACTGAAAAGTTTGTCACAGAAGAAGTTAATGCGGAGGTTGATGTAGTCATATTATTGTATTCTGTTATGTATTCGAATTTATTGTTTGTCAATTGGTCCTCTGATACAGATGATACCAGCTCCAACTTGAATTTATTAGTTATTATACTTGGGGACTTCACTTCTGTTTCAAATTTTCTTTGCATAAGCTCTTCACATAGCAGCCTTGCTGCTGTACTTTTCCCAGATCCACTAGGACCCGAGATGATTAATATTCTGTTTGATGTTCGATGATTTATCAAGTCGTCTAAGGTTTCCTCCAATTCTTTCAATTTCTGACGACGAATGGATACATCAGACGACCTCAAAGGAGTATATTTTTCAACCCAAGGTTTAGTTGGATTTAATGAATTTTTTAGATGTGTCACCGGTTCATCATTTTTCACTTGTTTTTTAATGTCACTTACAAATGATTCGGTAAGGTTTAATCTATGTTTCTTCTTCTTAGGTGAATTGTTTCTAGAACTATGCTGTGAATTTGAAGCCGAATGCACAGACTGGGTGAACTTTTTTGTTACATCTTCTATCCAGGAATTTGATCGTTCCAGTGAGATCGGTGGTGGATATGATAAATTATTTGATTTTTCTGGTATTGTTGATTGTAGTCGATGTTGTTTCTTTTTTTCGTTTGTTTCTGTTATTATAAGACTTGTGTCCTCATCTGTAGCTGATTCAATAGATTCTAAACTGATATTCGAAATTTGCTGTTCTTGTTTTCTTTTCAAACGAGACCTCGTTCTGGATCGACTCCTTTCAGAAACATTCATTTATTAATTGATTATTTTCAGTTCCTTGAACAAGACAAATTGACGCCGTTCAATGTACTTTGCTCTTTTACTTCCATGGGAAGGAAGTCTTTTTTAGAATTGTTTTGGTTTGATATCGTTTGATCTGAAGAAAGAAAAGAGAATGCGGCTCGAAATTTCACCGACCTTAATCGACCTATCGACTTCATCATTATGAATGGTTACTAAAACAAAAAAACACACAATGTTAAACATATATAAAGAAAAGGAAAGTTAAATAAAATTATAATAAAGTACATGTAAAGTTACATCTGATCTATCATCTTAAAGATCACGTCTAAAGCATTCTTCTTCATGGTTTCGTTGTAAACTGCACAACAATTCTCAATCTTCTTGCCTTGCAATATCCAACTGATATCACTTTGTAAACCCAATGGGATAGCATTTTCATCTTCAGATGCTGCCTTCTTCAATTTAGATGTATGTTCCCAATTTTTTGCTGCAATCTCTGCATTATCCACAATTTCCTTTTGCACACCACACATGGCAGCAACGTGCATACCAAAAGAACCGTTGGATTTACCAGGTTCCAAAGTGTACAAGAAGGTGATGTTCTTAGATTCTTCATCGACTAAAATACCCATTCTTAATGGTTTGATTCTTGGATGAGACACAAAAGATTGTCCCAAAGTACCATAATGAGTGGCAAAGAATCCAATCGCTTGAATATGTGTAGCAACATGATGTAAAACAGCTTCAGCAATGGCAAAACCATCACTTGACGAACCACCTCTTCCTAATTCATCTAAAATGATCAATGACTTAGGAGTAGCAAATTCTAACATTCTCTTAGTCTCCGACAATTCCACAAAGAAAGTGGATTTACCTTGCATGATGTTATCGTTAGCACCTAATCTGGTCATGATAGAGTCAATTGGAGTCAATTTAGCGCTGGTGGCAGGAACAAAGCATCCAATTTGAGCCATAATCACAGCAACACAGGTCATTCTTAACAAAGTGGATTTACCAGCAGCATTGGCACCGGTCAAAAGACCAATTTGTCCCTTATTGTCAGCACCTAGCACAACATCATTTGGAATGAAATCCTTTGTACCAGACACACCTCCAGGTAAGAAACAAGGATGTCTTAATTCTTGGAAATTCAGTTCAGCTCTTTCTGAATCAATGAATTCAGGTCTGCACATCGGAGTTCCCAAGGACTCTGATGATCTGACCAAGGAAACTAAACAATCCATCTCAGCAACATACATAACAGCATCTGACCAGATTTCGTAATCTGCATCAAATTTAGCATACATTTTCTGTTGTAACGTTTCCACTAATATCTTGTGCATTTCTCTAGCCTCCATTAATTCTCTCACTAAACGTTTAACCTGCGGAGACCAATAACGTTTACATTTAGATGTGGCAGCCATTTGTTGCCAATCCTTAGGAATTCTGGAAACGGCCTTGATTGGCACTTCAATTTGATAAATTTCCTTACCATTGTCCTTAAAACACATTTCTTGACATTTGTAATCACGTCTATACTGTCTGATGACAGTATCCAATTCCTTTTCCAATTCCTTGATCTTGCCGTTACTTTCATCGAATTCTGGTTCAACACCTAACTCAGGGACAAGGATTCCTTCAGATGCAGCCAAAGATCTATCGAATGCACTCGCCCATCTTTCAACACAATCCTCTAAAGCTGATGGGAATTTTCCAACAATATTACCTAATTGTCCACCTAAAGCATTGGAGTCTGATCCATAAGTCTTCTTTAAAGTAGTGATTAATGACAGAATTGTTTCGTAACCGTCAATCACTCTAGCAAAGTCCTTCACCTTCAATGTTCCTGAATGGATTCTAGCTAATAATCTTTCCAAATCTGGCAATTTTCCTAATTTGGATTCTAATAGATACTTCAAATCATTATCATTCATCAATAGTTCCACAGAATCTAATCTGGATTCGATCTTGTCTTTGGACAACAATGGATGGATCACCCAATTTCTGAATGCTCTCTTACCAAATGCAGTGATGGATCTGTTTAGTAATTTGAATAAAGTACCCTTGTCACTTTGGTCAAAGGAGTTACTGAAAATCTCCAAGTTTTGTAAAGTGACACCATCCAATCTCATAGTGGAGTTGGCGAATCCACTCTTGAAAGGATCGTATTGTTCAACATTACCCATAGAGATGATAGATGTATCTAATTTTAAGGATTTCAAGTACCAGAGTAATGCACCAAACGCAGAGAAACCAACATTTTTTTCCTTTTCGTGGTAATTCACTAGAAGTTTAGGGTAGTTGGACAGATCGTCCAAGTCTTCAGCTTCAAAGTATTTACCTCTTGTCAATTGTTCAAAGGTGACTTCATGGTCCCAGAATTCATCACCAGATTTCAAAAAGTTAAATATGGCACCGTGGTGTGCATTGAATCTTAGAATTTTCATAGCTAAACTACTGATTCTTGATTTTTCCACTAAAACTTCCATTGGCTTAACTTGAGCTAACAGAGTTTCTAACTTGTTACACTCTGAATCGTCATCAAATTCAGTTAATTGAAGTTTCCCGGTGGCTGTATCAACAAAACACACACCAAAGGTCTTTGAACCATCGCTGTTGGTGATTTCCTTCACAGACAAACAATATTTGGCCATTTCATCACCCAACATGTTTTCTTCTGTTAATGTACCACAGGTCAACACACAACTCAATTCTCTTTTGATAACTTTATCTTCCTTTGACACCGCCTTCTTTTCTCTGATTTCTTTGGCTAATAGTGATTCCTTTTGATCAACCTTGGCAACTTTATAACCTTCATCGATGAATCTCTTGGCCCAGTAGTCAAATGACATCTCAGGGATACCTGCTAATCTCATATTGGCTCTACCTGTACCTGCAAGTTTCAAGTCAAATTTCTGATGGGCAATATCAGCATCCTTCTCGTACAATTCATAAAATTTGCCCTTTTTGAAGAACACCACTGAATCCCACATCTTGGATTTAATTTCCCAGTATTGTTTTTCAAATGCAGTAAATTTACTCCAAGCATGGTTTGGAATGTACAAAGTACGTGGATCATACTCGGGATCTGTTTCAAGACGTCTTTCAGCATCTCTCACTTCCACCAACCATTGGTAACGTTGCTCATTTTCCTTTGCGAATTTCTTTTGCGGAGTCAAAGACGTTGGCTTTTTATATGGAGTCTGTTTCACTGGTGCAACGTAAGATGAACCAGCACCAAACTTTTCAGATAATTTGGATGAACTGAATGATGTTTTAGAAATGTCACGTTCTGGGATTTCTGGCGTTGATTGCTTTTTAACTTTCTTGGCCTTTGATTTCTTTGATTTACTCTCCGATTCATCAAAATCCACGATATCATCCTCATCAACACCATCATCAACATCCATCTTATCATCTTCAAAGTCATCAGGAACGATAAAATCATCATCACCGTCACTGGCTTCACTTTCTGCTGAATCCATTTTGAAGTCATCATCATCGTCACTGTCAACGATAGCCTTGATCTTTCTCTTCTTTCTTGAAACACTAGTGTTTGCAATTTGATCCTCGTCATCTTCATCTTCATCAGACAACTCAGAATAATTGATCTTTCTTGACTTCCTATTTTTAATAGGGGATGATGGTAAGTTTGCAGCATCATTGAAAGCCTTTTCAAGATCCTCGTCGTCGTCGTCAGATTCTTCAATGGTTGGCTTCTTATCATTTGAAATTGGCTTTTTTGAGACATTTTCAGTCTTCTTAATTGCTGATTTTGGAGGAGTTTGTGTTTGTGCTTGTGATAACGGAATGGACGTGTCCTGCGTGTTGGCAACCTTTCTCGATCTATATGGTGTTTTATTCTCCTTATCATCGGAGAAAGACTTACTGGACACAAATGAAGAGTCTCTTCTCAATGGAGATGAGCTAGTAGGAGTGATCGATTCTGTAGACAATTGCTTGGTGGTTTCCTTCCCCTTCTGATCAGTAGCTGGCTTTGACTTTGACTTTGCGGAAGAAAAGAACGACAATAGAGTCTTTTGCTTCATCTTTGGAGAAGATGATGCTAGTCCCTGGGACTTCACTTTGGTGACAGGACTACTCTTCTCAGTCATAGTTGATTTATGTAAAAATTAATCCTTCTATTTGTCAATGACACTGAATTAAAGTAATTGAATCAACTTGAAGAGTGACAAAAACACACTATAACAGTGACAATGTAGAAAATGGTGTTAAGGTACATCCTCTTAACTAAAAAAGAAGAGGACGCGTTCCATACAAGGAGAAAAAAACGCGGTGAAGCCACCTCTCAAAAGAGAAATACTGTCAATTTTCATTACAGTGTCAATTGAGTGATCCATTTTCAAAATTGTTTAACTCAACATGGATGGATATCACTATGTTGAGTATGTTTAAGTGTAATTTTATTGAATATTACCATACGAAACAAAACAAAAAACCAAGCAGCAAGAGCAACAACAGATAATGACAGTTGAAGGTGATTATGGCCAGATAAGGTACAGGGAGAAGGAATTGTCCCTTGTGCGGATGTTCATCCAATCTGATATAACTCTTTTAGAACCATCGTTGATATTGGAGGGTTCCAAATCAACTGGAAAATCTTTAGTCTTAACCACCCATTTGAATTCATTGGCTGCTCTGGGGAAGATACGGTCTCTTATAATAAATTGTCGATCGTGCATTGGTATCAAGGGGTTGTTACAGAGAATTTTGAGATACATTTGCCAGGCGTTAATGCCAGATAAGGATTCCTTATTCGGACTTTCTTACAATTCCAAGGACATTGCAGAGTTTACGGAATCATTCAAGCAACTCATTCAAATGGTGAGGAATAAAATGTTAGAAACTGGTAATATCAAAAGACTTTCTGCGACACCAATGGTCATTGTCCTTGATAAGATAGATCAACTCCCGGGAGTGAATTACCCAGGTGAGATTTGTATGATTTTATCGAGATTACATGAACAAAGTGCCATGTTTGATTTCATTTCATTTGTATTTGTCGTGGAAAGGGCAGATTTATTAGATCTTTCCACATCATCGATCCCAACGATCACATTCCAATCTTACAGTAAGGATCAAGTGATTGACATTCTATTCACAAAGGCAATACAAGAGGGTCAATGGATGGATGTCTTTGAACGAGACAACATCATCATATCTGAGGGGCAATTGAAAAGTTTCATCAAGACATTCATCAGTCTAATATATGACACTTATGCATCGTACTTTGGCACTGATATAGACACAATCGTTCCTGTGCTCGGCCAGTTATGGCCATTGTTCTACCAACCATTAGTCAATTTAGGGAAATTAGAGAACGGTAAAAATGATGTATTGACGACGTTCATGAAGATTAAACCATATTTACAAACGAAATTTAAATTAGTGCATCCAATAGATGAACCTCAGGTGGATACTTTGAAACAGGTATCTGCGATGTTGTCAGTTGACGATGAGACGGATGATGTAGTCGATGACCAAAGTTTATTGGTGACTGGTAATTATGAGCTATCCACCAAGACAAAGTATTTGATCATTGCATCGTACTTGGCATCATCTAATGAACCTAAATTTGATCTTCATTATTTCACTAAACACAAGGATGCCAGAGTGAAGAACAAATTCAAACAAGCCAGAAAGGTTAAGAAGAAACAAAACCATTCCATTGGATCCGGTAATTCTAGATTGTATTACCCACAACAATTCACCAGGGAAAGATTGTTGGCAATTTTTGCAGCTATTTACGATGGTAATCAAGAAGATGGTGACACCAATGGATCCACTGACATTGATCTGATGAGTAACATAACCACGTTGACCTCTTTGAAGATTATGTTTAAAATTCGTAGTCATGATACAAATATCGGTGACGCTACATACAGATCTAACGTTAGATGGAACATTGTGAAGCAATTAGCAGATGATATTGGGTTTGAATTGGAGAATTACGTGCAACAGGACAATATTGGTTGACGTAAATGTATTGTTTACATTACTGTATATTAATGGAAAATGAAAAAAAGTATATTATAAATCTATATATAAAGAAGAGGAGGGGGTCATAAAAATCGTACAAGAAAAGGTAAACAAAGACGAACTAATTTCACATTCACCACATATCGGTGTCAACACCATTGATAGCTGCCTGTGGGATCGATAAACCAACTTGTTGGCATGTTGTCTCAATTGATTGGTACAATTCATTCAATCCTAAAAACCCACTGCAAGATCTGACTTTTGCCCTACAGGTTTTCAAGATTTTTTCGAATTTTTCAATGTCAGTATCTGAATTTGTGATCTTTAACTTACCATCTTCAAACAAAGTATCCAATAACTCATACATCGATTGTAACTGTTTCATCAATTTATCCAACTTTCTATTACCGGTGGGAGTCTCCGTTAACCCCTTAGATAGATCAGAATTTATCTGTGCTATGGCAATTTTCACAAAGCTTCGTAATTGACCGATGATCAAAAACCTCTGGAATCCAGTCTGAATGCCTAGTTCTTTCCCCTCCTTAAATTGTAATCTTATTCCTTCCAACTGACCTTCTTTGAAACCATCTTGATAGTACTGTTCTTCTAAATTCAACAATTCACTAAAGTCAAGAGGATCATTTGGATCAGATTTGGTGTCTATAGGCATTCTCACGGCTATTGTATCTTGTTATTCTTGAAGGAAAAAAACACCTACTTTTCGACTAGATACTTATTGAGTTCAAATACTTATGAAATTAATTACAATATTTATAACTATATACACAAATGGTAGACCAATAGATTTGTCATACATATATTTTTTTTACCGATCTCATCTCGAACTTTTCGGAATAATTTTTTTTGTATTGTTTTTGTTGTTATTTTTCTAAGTTAAAATTTGCAGAAGTAAAGTGGGTTCTATGGTGATTATATACATTACAATCAAAGCAAATTTCCAATTCAACAAATATGTTTCGAAGCAAACAGGTTATTGATTCTTCTGAAAATGAATTATTTTTGAAAGATCTAGATCAGAGGAAAAGACATAAGAAAAACTTAGTATCTAAAGATGCTTACCTGTCCGACTCATCAGATGAAGATGGACAAGATGAAGATGAGCAAGGTGAAGAGGAAGTGAATGGTAATTCCAAAGGGAATACGAATACAGATGATGTTGAAGATGATATGTTTGCCTCTGATAATGATGATGACAAGACCAAGACCAAGAACAAGAACAAGAACAAGAACAAGAACAAGAGTAAGAAAGGTTTTCAAACAATCAATGGTGTGAAAGTTTTAGGAAGAAATGAAATTGAAAGCCAATTACAAGATGGTTACGATGACGATACACAGGGAATTGAATTACCTGATTACATGGACACTGATGATGTTGATGAATCCCATGCCGATAAAGAAGATGATGAAGATGTGATCTCATACTACAACAGAGTTGAAGACCATGATTCCGACGATACTCAGCAGCAGAAAAAAGGTGCCAGTTTGAAAGAACCAAAGATGGAATCATTTAATTTAAATCAAGAGTTTAAAGAGGGTGGATTTGACGAGTTTGGTAATTACATAAAGAAGGACATTGGAGATGATGATGATGATGATGATGATGATGATGGAGAAGACGATGATGATGAGGCAGATGATAATATCGGTAAGGACAATGGTGGAAGAAGAGATGGATGGTTGAATGATGTTAAAAAGGGTGACATTGAAAGAGCTAAACAAGCAGAGGAGTTGAGGAAAACACAACAACGGACAAAGTTCATTGAAAGTAAACGCAAATCAAGACTGGTCGCCACACAGGATATTTTGGTTAAATTGGTCGAAAATTTACAACCAGTGGAGACACCAATGGAACTGTTAAAGAGATTGAATCATGAAACTGGGAAATTGAACAAGCAATTGAAACAAGCACGGAAGCGTAAGGACACTGATGGAATTACCAATTGCAAGCGAACCATTCAGATGATGAAATTACAAACTAAGGAATTGACTGATTTAATTGAAATTTTAAATGATAGAGGCACTAAGACTACAAACCGTAACAAAAGTGATGTTTATGAATTAACCAAGGAGGAATTAATCAGGCAATACGAGAGGATCACAGGGGAAGAGTATTTGACAAATGAACGGAAGAGAAAACTTCAAGACACAGAAACAGAACTTGAGGCAAGTCCCAATGGGGATACGGAGACATCAATTCCACCACACGACGAAGACGACGGACTAGACGGAGGTGATAATCAATGGGAGTACAAATGGGAATTGGACAATGAAAATAACGAAGTTTTCGGTCCATTTGACTCCGCTACTATGAAGAGTTGGCAGGAGAGTTACTTTCAAGAGAATATAGCGTATGCTAGACGTGTTAATGATGTCAATGGTGAATTTCGAGATGTCAGAGAGATTGAATTCTAAGAAGGGAAAAGTGGTGTGGATCTCTTTTTACTTTTTGGTTAGTTTTGTGAATTCTGTTCTATTTTGTTTTGTTATATTGCTGTATTTTCCTGTGGACAACCAATTACAGGAAACACATAATTTGCTTGCTATTCCAATTCCAATGCTAATTCTAATTCCATGTTAAGTACAATTTTACATTTTGTTTGAATTTCTTGTTGTGGTTTTGCTTTAATTTCACTTTACTACGCTATGATACAATGATATAATATCTAATATATATATATATATATTGATACATAAATATTGATAAGAACTCGATAACAAAAATAAGATAAAGGAGGTAAAATTTATTTTAATAAAATGTGGGGTGTGTATGTGTATGTGTAAATTTTTGTAAATAGTGTAAATAAAATATGGCACCCCCCCTCTAAGTGAAAATAATTCCTTTTTCAACAGGGGGTTAATAGGGGGTGTGTGTGTGTGGGTGTGTAGTAAGACTCATGGGCTTATGGAAAGGAAACTCAACGATAGTGTTAAAGTTAAAAGTGAATCATCTCAAATTTTTATCGGATGTATCTTTTTTTTTTTAAATTATTAAATTATTAAATTATTAAATTATTAATTCTTTTTTATTTTTGCGGTGTTGCGGTATTACTTGCTCAATTTAGCTTGACAGTATTGGTTAATTTTTTTACACATATATATTATACAATACAAATGCAAATGCAATACCCATAGTACACACACAATTAAATCACCTTATTATTATAACAATGATACTATTTAGAAAAACATCAAAGACATCAAATCAAATACACAATTAAAAAGAAAAGTAAATAAATAAGAAAAAAGAAAAAAACACACTAATACTAATAAAGGTAATGGTTATGTAATGGTCATTTACATTAAGGTCATTTATTGACAGGGTTCTACACACCGTAATATTTGTATTTGTGAGGTGATTTATATAAAAAACAAACAAAAACAAAAACAAAAACAAAAACAAAAATATCGACCCATCGACGTGAAATCGACGCAAAAAGGAAATTCTTACAATTCTTTTTTTTTTTTTTTTTTTTTTTTGGCAGGACATTCCCTTTACCCCAGAAAATAACAAACAAAGAACAAAGAACAAAGAACAAGAACAAGAACAAGAACAAGAAAAAGAAAAGAACCAAAATACAAACACCGTCCTTTACCTTTATTTAAAAAAAAATTTTTTTTTTTGTTACAGTTTCCTAATTTGAGCCATCTCCGTTTACCCCGGAAATCAATTGATCAATGCACTACCATACTAATTTTTGACAGCCAAAACAAAAAAAACAAAGAAGAAGTTACCGCCATTTACCCCAGAAATTTCTCGCTGTTTCTCACTGTTTCTCACTATTTGGCAGTTTTCCATATTCCCATTTAACCAGCTCCGAATTTCGGAATGTCTATTAAAACTTCGCGCGCAAACTTGCCACTAGTATTAGCCACACATTAGTTAAAAATATGCGGCCTTTTCCCCGGGGGGTGTGGAAAGGTTAAGTGGAAAGAAAAGTGGAAATTGGAAGGTGCACGTTAATTGTAATATGATGATTCCAGATGATTCCCTCCTAATCCCCGTATTATTATTTAACAACAATTTATTTTTATTGTTATTTTTACTTTTACATTTACATTTACATTTACTTTTTTGCTTTACTATCAGAAGATCAATCAAAAATTATGACTGAATACACATTGCATTGCATATTTCTGGGACAAACGGGACTTTTTTTTTTGATTGTTTTGATTATTTGATTATTTGGTTGTTTGGTTGTAAAGTGTAATTAAAAATTTAATATAAATATCCCCCTAATTCATCTGTTTTTTTCTTTCACTTTATCAACTTCTAATCAAATCCATCTACTTTAATTTCTTTTCTCTTCTCTTCTTTTTCTCTCTTCACACACTTTTACAATTATTAATTATACACTATTAAATTTTATTATTGTGTTCACACCAGATTTTAAATTATCTCATATATAAATGCTAAAGATCAGAATGTCTCCAAAATCCATCTCTAACTTGAACTTAGCTTCCAGATGCATTGCCGCTCCAGCTCAAACTCCATTAGCTGCTAGAAAGAACTTTACCTCTTATTCAAAGCCAGCATTGTCTTACTATGACATGTACAATGAATCCAACTATTTTGAAAACTTACACAACGAAGCTGCTCACGCTAATGCTTCAAGATCATCATTCTCCAATGGTCCAGTTGTGATAAACAATGGTTTCGGTGATGTCGCTCACGATGATTTGACTATCATTGATGATGCCCACTCTGATGTTTACTCTATTCCAGAACAACATAACTTTGTTCCAGAAGTGTCGACTGATGGTGAAGCTAACCATCATGGTCACTCTAAGGTTTAAAATTATATAAGAAAAAAAACCTTACGTACATATATATAACACAGTTTATGATATCATTTATTTCCTTACATTACATCACTTCTCTTTTCTTTTTATTCGTTTTATTTCGTTTTTTTTTGTTGTTGGTTTATAGCTTGAAATGAAGAGAAAACCAATCTGGGATGATTGGGTTTTTTTTTAGCTATATGGGTTTTTATCTTTTTTTTTGTTTCATCTTTTTTTATGTCTTTAGCATTTTCCATTTATTTAACTAAATATATTTTTTAATTCGTTGATCGATTTTCAAAACAATATATGTAAATTTAATTTTTTAATTAATTTATTGTTAATATTATATTATATTATATTATATTAACTTATATTAAATCATATTATACAGTTATTTCAGTAATAGTAGTTTCTTCTGTAATTACCAGCCTTGACTTTGTCAAACCGTTCCCCATCAACGTACCCTCCATGCATGGACTCTTGCACATGATCGGCAAATTTCTTGGGGAATTTAGCTAAATCATTAGCAGCTTGCTTGTTCAATGGATCATTTGGATTTGGTTGTAAAAACAAATGTAATATACCAGCAAAGACCAATTGTAATGTCAATGTCGGTTTCCAATCATTACGTAAAATGTTCAAACACACATGACCTTCTAAATCAATATTTGGATGGTAAATCTTCTGTAAACATTTAAATTCTGGTGCCTTGTTAGGAAATTCCTCTGGGATTTGACAATCAAATTGAAATTCACCACCTGAATAATACCCTTCATTAGGTGTTATGGTTAATTTGATCTTCATTGGAGAATCCTCATCGTATGATATAACCACAGATGGAATGTCCTCATACTCTTGTAAATCCTTCTTGGTTCTGGTCAATGCCACAGAAACAGATTGCACCGGCGTCTTATTAGCATTTTCCCGTTGTAATTTCTTTAATCGTAGCTGGATTTAATTAAAAAAAAGGGGGGGGGGGAAATAAATTGATTGATATTTTGTTTTTGTTAGTAAATCAATTCAATTCTTAAAACTCCAATGGGAATGGAATGGAATAATACCAATAACAAATAGGAAAAAAAAACACATCACCATACCATTATATAATTTATCTTCCGTTGGTAATACCTTTTATATAGTTAATTTACACCTTTCTACCTGTTACCAATCAATAAACCATCCATTCCATACATTAATAAACCAGTTTATTTCTTCTTTGTTTGTTATTGCCCTTTCACACAACACACACAAAAAAAAGTACAAAAGAGAAAATAAGATGGTGTAGAGATGTTTCACTCTTTTTGAAAGATCAGCCAATTTTTTTTTGTTTTGTGGTGTTTCTCGAATTGTTTTGTTTGATTTGTTTTTGTTTTGGTTTTTTTCTATGTAGACGGGGATAATTTAACAAAAAAAAAAAAGGGACACAAAGGGAACAGGTTCAATTCAATTTTATTACAAAGGTATTAATTGACATATATATATATACCCCTCCTTTGAAAAGACACAAATACATTTGGATTTGACTTTGGATTTGACCTGACTTTCACTACTGACCCATTTGATCCCGTTTCTTGTCAACATTTGGTTTCCATACAAAGAGAATTTCAGCTGATATACATATACAATTATGTCTTCCAATAAGACTCATGGGGAGAAATCCTCATCATCAAATACAACCAACCGTCGGTCATCATCGTCATCTACTCATGATTTAAAGAGTCAATTGTTTGAAATTCAACAGAAATTTTCAAAGAGGAAAACTGGTGGTTCCCCAATTATAGGTTCAGGTTCATCTCCAAGTGGTGGGAAACAATCACAACCTGAGATCCATCTCCCTCCAAGAGTACCAACTCAACAATCCTCTAATTCTTCATTACAAGATGAACTGAGATTGACTTCAAGGGTATGTGATACGATGTAATGTTTATCTTTGTTTTTTTTTACTTTCTATGTTTTTTTTTCTTCATACTAACAATACGAATACAATTCAATACCCATTTAATGTTAATGTTAATTAATTAATATAGGATACAAGAAGTAAAAGAGTCTCCATGCCAGGAATGCCAACTCAGGGGAATAACAATGTTGATTTCTTAAGTGAATTGAGTGATGGTTTATTGATTGAATCAAGAAGATTAACTTACGAAAATAAACAATTGAAGGCTCAATTGAAAGACATTGACACCAATAAGGACACATTCACTAAACAAATAAACAATTTAACATTGATCAACAAGAAATTAAGTGAAAAGGAGGAACAATTCAATGATAAAATCTGGGATTTAGAAACGGAAAATGAACATTTAAGAGAGAGTCTATTGAAGTACAAAACTGATTACACAAAGGCCACTCAAAGTAAAACCGTCAATGGTAATTTGATAGATGAATTGAAAACCCAATTGGATTCGTTGAAGGCACAGAAGATTGAATTGGAAAGGGATTCATTGGCTCAAATAAATCAATTGAAGGAATCTGTCACTGAATTGAAAACTACTAATTCAAATTTAAACGATGAAAACGATCAATTGCATTTGAAAGTTCAAAGTTTATCCACCGCCGCTGCCGCTGGTGCTGTTGGTGCTGCTGGCGCTTTAGCTGGGAAATCTCTGGCAGGTGATGTGTCCAATTTGAACAAAGACATCAATGCTAATGATTCTACCTTTGATGATTTGTCCTTGTTAGAACCATCTGAACAACAAATTAAAAGGGATCTCAATGATTCAAATAAAGTGTTACAATTGGAGACGTTAAAGTCAAACTTGGACCATGCATACGGCACCATTGCTAAATTGAGACACACATTGATCAGATACAAGAATGAAAATGAAGAATTGGAATCAAAGGCAACGGCAACGGCATTGGCATCGTCCACATCTTCCAATGATAAATCAATCTCATCTCCAACTAAATTGTTCATGAAGAAGAAGTTAAAGATCGATGGTGCCACCGGTATCTCTCCATCAAAGAGAAACAGCAAGACCTTATCGTACATTGACACCACTGATTCATCGTTCACCGGTGACGCTGATTGGGAGAACTTTGAAGGTGCAAATGTGGCTGATAAATCAACTCTGTCTGGATTGAAGAACGTTCCAAGTTTGGATAAATCAGACAATGACACTGATGGTGATGAATACGCAGATGCGTCTGCTGTGATAGATGATAGTGTCAATGTCACAGCTGATGTGTCGAACGCTAAATTATTATCTGATGAATTGGGCGATTTCTCTCAACGTGACATCATACTCCCTGGTCAAAGTGAACGTGAACGTGAACAGGAACAGGAACGGGAATTGACTATTGAACAAGTGGAACAATTCGCTGAAAAGAACAATTTGAAATTGATCCCACAGGATGAATTTGAGATTTTAAGATCAAAACCTGCCATTGATGAACAAGATAAATCAATTGTTGACGCTGCTGCAAAGTTTGGTATCTTGGCTTTACCTTCCACATCATCCGTGAAAAGTGTGGAACATGATGGCCAACTAATGGAAAAATTAGTGGCTAAATGTGGTGAATACAACTTGGTGCCAATTAAAAAACACGAATACGACCATTTGTTAAGAGCCGCTGCCTACGATGAAATCGATGAGGCTCAGTTGCAAGCTAAGCTCGGTAAATACCATTTGAAATTGTTACCTGTGTCTGAATACGATGACTTACAACAACAGTTGTTCATCAAGGAGAAGGAACTGTCTCAAAGTAACGATCCTGACACTTGGAAGTCAAAGGCTTCTGTTTTAGGATTTGCCGCTTTACCTGTTGCAGAGTTAACTTCGTTACAGAGTAAATTGTCAGAAAAGGATTCAGAAATCTCTAAACTCACTGAAGAATTGTCCCATGTCAATGGTAAATTTGAACAACCTGATTTGGAATACGTTCAAAAATCTGTGGCCTTGCATGGTTTAACTGCTGTGCCAACCGCTGAGCATGAACAAACTACAAAGACTTTAAGAGAGACAACACAGAAGTTGGAAGAACACATTTCTGCATTGAAGGAGAAACAAACCGCTCTGGATCAGCAATCAAAGGAGATCGAATCTTTGAGAACCAGAATCGATTCACCTGATGCTGAGTACATCAAAAAGAATGCCACAACCCATGGATTACACGTTCTTCCAAAGACAGACTACGATGGTATCGTGCAACAAGTGGATGACCACAAGAAACAGATAGATGATCACAAGGTGACATTACAAAGTAAGGAAGATGATTTGGCTGCTAAGATTGAAGAATTGGAATTATTGAAGAAACAACACGATGAAAAGGATTTGACAGTGCAAGAACTTGAAAAGAATTTGACCAATAAGCACAGCTCATATGAAGAATTAGAGAAGGAATTGATTTCCAAAAAGACTGAATTGGAACACATTCAAACCCAATTAGAGAAACCTGATTCTGAATACATCAAATCGAAATCTGCTGAACATGGTCTGGTCTCTGTGCCATTAGAAGAACATGACTACATTAAGAAGGAATTACAACAACAAAAGGCTCAATTGGAATCTCAGTCCACGTTAATCAAACAACATGAAGTTGCACTTTCATCAAAGACTAAACAGATCGATGAATTGAACTCCAAGTTGACTGCTAAGATTAGTGAATTGGAAACTGCCAAGTCACAGACTACCAAGTCTCTTCCAGTGGATGACTCTGACACATCTGGTAAGATAATCGTTCATTCAGATGACCATGATGCGAAGAGTGTAGATGCCAGTGCTCCTGATAAGAAGATTTTACTAGCCAAGGAAGCTGAAATTGAAGAATTGAAGAAGACTATTTCCTTGAAGAACCAAGAATTAGACTCAATAAAGTCTAAGTCGATTATAGCCGGTGCTGCTGGTGCTGGCGCAGGTGTTACTGGTGCTACTGCACTTTTGTCTGCTCCTTCTTCTTCCTCCTCCACAGAGGAGGTTTCCAATTTGTCTAAACAAATTCAATCAAAGGATGCTAAGATTGCTGAGTTAGAAAAGACTTTGAACACCCCTGATAAAGCTTACTTAGAATCTAAGGCCAAATCTTCAGGATTAATTTTGATTCCAACTTCTGAATATCAAACATTAGTCGACTCTGTCTCCTCTAAGGCTGCTGGTGTCGCTGGTGTTGCAAGTTCTGGTTCTGGAGCAGCTGCTGGTGTTGGTGCTTCTAAGAGTGTTGCAACTGCTGGTGCTGGTACTGCTGCTGCCACTGGTGCAGCTGTTGGTGTTGGTGCTTCCAAGGGTATTGCTACTGCTGGTGTTGCTGCAGTTGGCGGTGTCCTAGGTGCCGCTTCAAACCTTTTGAAGAAGAACCCTGATAAGCCATCTCTTGAATACTTGACTAAGAACCTAGAAAGTCTAGGATACATTACTCTTCCAAAGTCCCAATATGATTCATTACTGGCCGGTGTTTCTGCCACCGCTACATCTTCACCAAGAAAGGGCTCAAGTAGACGTGTTGACCCTGTGGAAGACATGGATATCTTGAAACAAAAATGTGCCGCTATGGGTTTAGTTGCTCTGTCCGAATCATCATACGACAGTTTGATTGTTTCATCAAAGAGATCATTAACTAATGTGGAGTTGGTGGAAAGAGTTGATAAGGCGGGTATGATTGCTTTGAAAAAGGAAATTTATGATGATATCTTGTCCATATTTGCATTACTAGGTAGTTCATTTGATGAGGTTGTTGCTAAGCTTAAGAATACTTCTGCCTCAAACTACAAGGCATCTTTAGCTGAGTTAAGATCCCTTGTTGATAATCAAGTTAAGATATCTAATTCATATGAATCACCATCCAGTGAATATATCGAAGAAAAGGCTGGTGATTTGGGTTACAAAGTTGTGCCTTTGAAGGATTACACTTCTTTGAAAACTCACAACGATTCTCTTGACAAGACCCATGATGAATTGGAAAGCAAGCATGCTGAATTGGAGAACTTAAGTACCGAATTGTCAACTACTCAGAAGAGTTTGGAAGAAGTCAAGACCGAATTATCCGCTAAACATCAAGAATTGACCGATTTGAAGGAAAAGTTGAATGATCCAGAATTTGTTAAATCTAAGGCTGACACCCATGGTTTCGTTGCCATTCCTCAAGTTGAGTATAGTGAACTCACATCATCCTTAGAGAACAAGTCCACTCAAATTGAGCAATTAGCCTCCGATCTCAATCAAAAGCATACAGCCCTTACCTCATTGCAAGAAAAATTGGAGAATCCAGATGCTGATTACATAAAATCTCGTTCTGAAACACATGGTTTGGTTGCTATTCCAATCGATGATCACCAAAAGTTAACTTCCTCTGCCACTCAACATGCTTCGAAGATTAAGGAATTGGAGAGTCAACTTTCTGACAAACATGCGGAATTAGAACAAGTTAGAGGTAATTTGGACGACTCTGCTGCTGTTCATGAATCACTAAACAAACAATTAGATTCCCCTGATGCGGAGTATTTAAAATCCAAGGCCAAGTCTCTCGGTTTGGTCACTTTGGATTCCACAGAATTAGACCAATTACAACAAGAATTGGCTGAAAAGTCTAAACAATTGGAAACCACAATCAGCGAGCTAGAATCTGTTAAGAAACAATTAGCCTTGCAAAAATCATCTCCAGATACAGTTACTGCTTCCGCCACAGGAGGTGCTGCTGTTGGTGTTATTGCCGGTGGTAAGGGTTCTGCTTCACATCCATCACAACCATCAACCGAAGCCAAAACTGCTTCTGCTAATGATGTGTCTGATGCTAAGAATATTGTGTTAAGCCCAGCATCTACATCATCTGAATTCAGTAAGCCAGCCATCGGCGGACATTCCAATGATTCCTCAGAATTTGTGGATGCTGTTAGTGAACAAGATCATGGCAACGACGATGATATTTTTGAACCTGCTGCTAGTGAGGAACAAATCAGGGAACAAGCAAAGAGGATGGGCTACTCTTTGGTTCCGATTGTTGACGATGATGTAACATCTGTGGAAGACAACACAGAGGAGTATCATGTCGGTACTGCGGAAATACAAAGAATAAGACCAGAGAGTGTCACTTTTACCGCTGATGAATTGAAGGCGAAGGCATCTGTTCTCGGATTGGAAGTGTTAACTATTGATGAACTAGAAAAGTTGGAGAAGCCTGATGTTACAAAATTAAAGAAATTAGCTGCTGATCTAGGTGTTTCAGTGATTGATCAACCTGGCTTGACAGATAAAGACATTAATATCGGTAAATCTGTTTCTTCAGGTCCTGGTGTTGCTGCTGGCATTGCTGCTGGTGTGGCCACTGGTGTTGCTGCAACTGCTGGTTCTAAATCTGTTGCTACTACTTCTAGTATTGAAAACTCCGCTCCATTACTATTGACGAGAGAAAAGTTACAAAGTTATGCCCATGACCTTGGCCTTACTGTTTACTCCAACAATGATTTGAATAGACTAAAGAAACGGAGTATCACATCGAAGGAACTTGCTGCTAAGGCCGCTGAATTGAACCTTACCTTACTTTCCCCATCTGAGGCTGAAGCTGCTAAGAAGTCTTTGACAGCAGATGAGATTTCTTCACAAGCGAAGGCTAAAGGTTTGATGGCTATTCCTGAAACACAATACATTGCTACTACTGTTTCCAGAAAACCTGATATTCCACATGTTGTTGTGCTACCATCTACTTACTATAACAAGCTTCTCAGAAGTCATGAATTCTACAAGGCTAATAAGAATGCTCCTACCATCACAAAACCTAACAGTCCACTGTATGACGATGTTGGAAGTGTTGCAGAATCATTCAAGGCTGCACCAGGTCACGCTGTTTCTCCAACATTAGCTGGTAACCACTTCTCCCTCTCTGAACTTGAAAGACATCAAGATACTACATCGTTACATTCCGTCAAGACCTTCATAACATCCAAGCATGAGATGATTGCCGCTATTACTCAAACTATCATTGGTGAATACTTGTTCAAATACTACAGAAAGCTTGGCCCATTGTCATCATTGTCCGGATCCAGACATGAAAGATTTTTCTGGATTCATCCATACAGTTTGACCCTATACTGGTCTAGTACCAACCCAGTGCTGTCTGATCCATCGTCTACAAAGATCAGAGCATTGGCCATTGTTGGTGTAGAATCTGTTGATGACAATAACCCATTACCTCCAGGACTATATTACAAGAGTATTATTATTCATTCCACTGATAGATCAATCAAGATCACATGTCCAACGAGACAACGTCATAACATTTGGTTCAATTCTTTGAGATATTTAATCGAGAGAAGTACTTCTGATCTGATTGATGATGATCATATGGAGGATCAATACAACGAATCATTTGCTCTTGATGATAAGGTTAAGTTAGAAAGATCACAAACTTTCCGTCACAACCAACCAAGAAAATCAGTTTTGAATGGCTCTCATCTATCTCAACATAGATCAGTCTCAAGTACCTCTACATCTACTTCAACTTCCAGGTTGAGATCATCTCGTAGTTTATTGAGTACAATCATCAGTCATCGTGAATGATCTAGATTATCTTTTTGTCTGTCCATTGAAAATGGTTGTACATCCTTTTTAATTATACATTTAGCATATATCCACTTTCGTTTTTTATTTTTATTTTTATTTGTATTTCCAATTCACGTTTACTTTGTTAATTAAAAATATGTAAAATAGAAAATGTTGTAATTAAAAATGTTTTTGGTTTTGAAAGAGGAAATGTGATATACGAAAATTCAAAGTAAACAATTGTCTTCATAATGAACAAACTATAACGAGCGTAAATTATATAGTTAGTTAATTTAAGTAATTAATGCAAGAAAAATGAAAGTGTTAAACCAAGAAAAAAAAAGATTAAGTGAATGGATCAAAAGGAGAAGGAAAAGAAAACACAAACAAAACAGAACAAGAAAAATCAAAAAATAAAGGCAGTAAAGAAGTAATAGGAGAAAAAACAAAAGAAAGTAAGGGGTAAATAATCAAAAATAATAAAAAAATAGGGATAAAAGATGAAAAGTTAGCACGTAGGAGTCATAACAAATATTGGGTTAAAAAAGGTATAATAAGTTAGTTAGTTTTTTTTTGAAAGATAGTGTGTGTGATGTTGGGTGTAAGTAGTTGGAAAAAAAGTATTAAAAAATTAATTAGTCCTTCTTGCTATCAGCAAAAGGGTTCAAAGTACGAACAGTCAAACAAGGTAAAGTCATACCAACTTCAGATTTCAATAAAATAGGAACCTTTTGTAGTTCCCTAATTTCTTGAATGTAATTATCACCGTCAACTCTAGTGATACACTCCTTCAAGTATTGAGACAAATCACCGTTACCTGATTTCTTTTGAGTTGGAACTGATAAGTTCAACTTGGCAAATTTATCAATCAAAGAATCAGAAACTTCACTAGCAGCCACAGCAGCTTCAGCAGATGACGATCTGAACTTGTTCTTGATTGAAGCTCTATAAGACAATGGTTCATTTTCATCTTCTGGAACATACGTTGCGGAATCGACACCTGGTTCCCAATAGAGTTCCAAAACTCTTTTATTCTTGTCAAATTCAGCCTTACGTAATGGTAATTGATCACCATGAACTCTCTTTTCGATACCAAATTCAGGCAAGATAACATCAAATGATGATTCATAAACTTGTAAAATGGTACCCATACAAAGAATTTGACCAGCTTCCTTACTCATTTCGTTAATAGTTTGACACAACAATAAATGAATGGCTTGCTCTTGAGCAGCCTTTGCACAATCCTTTTTAAAGTTACAGTAATCACTGTTCATTTTTAAGGAGTCAATTTCATCTCTGTAACCTTCAATGTTACCCCTGACAACAGCCTTGAATTGTCTATGAACAATGATATCTGCATATCTTCTCAAAGGAGCAGTGAAATGGGTATAAGCTGGCAGATTAAACAAGTAATGACCCATTCCGTCAGGATCATTCTTACCGGCAATAATGTATTTACCTCTTGGCATACACTTAATCAAGATAGCCTCAACAGCTTCTCTCTCAGTGGAATCCTTAATGTTCAATAATGAGTTTTGGAACGCAGCGGCATTAGTGGTGTTCAATTGAATTCCCAAATTTGAAACCTTCTTCGAGTAAGCTTCAAACTTCGTCAATGTTGGAATTGGGTATTTTCTCAAAAATGCTCTATCACCTAATGCGGCATGAACTCTTTGAGCAACGGCGGCATTGACATTGTGGAAGATTTCATCAATCATAGAAGTGGACAAGATAGGATCAAACAAGTTTAGTGACAATTTAACTCTTTCATCATCTAGTTGATCCAACAATGACAGCACAGGTTCAATCTCCAAGTTAGGGTTATTTAATCTCCGTCTTCTCAAACCTCTTGAGATTAAGGACAAAGTGGTGACATAACCAGAAGTGGCATCATTAGTGTTTTTCTCGACGTAAGTGTTATTTAGGATAGAATCAACAGTGGAATAATTAACTCTTTGCTTTGGTTCAATGATGGTTTCACCCATCCAAACATCATCAATGTCAAAAGATGCAGAATCAATTTCAAAGACAACAGATAATGCTAAACCCTTTTGCCCCTCTTTAAAGGAGATCAAATCATTAACCTTTTGTGGGAATAAATGTGCAGCCTTTTGAGGTAAAAACACAGAATGAGATCTCTTTTTAGATCTCTTATCCAGGCTTGAGTCTTGCTTGACAAAATATGTTACATCAGCAATGTGAATACCCAATTCAATCTTAGTCTCAGAGATAGATTTAACATGCAAGGCATGGTCACTGAATGCTCCAGTTTGAGAAAATGCCAAAACGTATTCATTGCTGTAGTCTCTTCTCAAACCAGACACTAGAGCATTGCTTGCATCACCTAAATCTGACAAATATTTAGAATCATCATCTGGGTATTCATCACATAAAAAGTTATTATCTCTTAAAAGTGAATCAACTTCAACTTCTGGATCCGTAGACTTGCCCAATTTAGACACCAAGGTACCGAATGGATGCAATGAAGTGATTGGCCATCTCTTAATAGATGCAATAAACACTTGATCAGAGTACTTTTCATGATTCTCGACAAAGTCCTTTGGCGCTTGTTCAGTTGGGATGGCAATCAATGGAACCTTTTTATCTGTTGGCTTAAACCAAACAATCTTTGGTCTATGTGTTCTGACAGGTTCACCATCCTTAGATGAATCTTTCTCCTTTGCAGCTTGGGATGGTCTCAATAAACCCAAGGTACCAGAGAATAATTGACCTGGAATACGATCCACCACTGCAACGACATGTCCAGCGTATAGAGGTTTACATTCATCACTGATTTCTTCCTCTTCCACCAATAGTAATGATTGACCCTCCACTTCGACATCATCGTTCTTCTTTTGTGTTGGTCTTTGTTTCAATGAACCTCTTCTATTCAATGAACCTCTTCTGTTCAAGGAATTAGTGTTTTGTCCACCTTGAGAATCAGCGTTGTGGGAAGTCTCAGAGGAATCAACATTTGAAGAAGAGTAACTGGTACTTGCATCATTGTGTAAATCTTCACTGATATCTGCACCTGGTCTAGTCGATGTGTTATCCTTTCTTCTCTTCTTCTCCTCCTTTTCTCTCTTTGAACTCCAAACTTCATCGACAACCAACAGTTCAACGGCAACCAAGTCACCTTCCAAGGCTCTATTACGATCTTTGGATCCACAAATGAAAATATCTGCATCTAGTAATCCATCAGTGGCAACATAGGCATCTGATCTATTCTTTTTATTGACACGTAAAGTACCAGTCACCAATCTACCATCATTGATCAATTCTGGCAAGGAACTTTGAGGTAAATAAGGAGCAAACAAGGACTTTCTTTGCTGACCATTTTGCGATGAATTAAATTGAGCAATAGATGACACAGAACCACCGTACGAGCCTCTTGGTCTATGACTTGGAGTGAAACTTGGTGGTTCAAAGCTACCTGGGGTAAAACTTTGTTGTGACGAGGAACCTTGACTTGTTGGAGTGGCAGGTTGCTTTCTCCAATTACTGTTGATGTCAGATGCTGAACTTCTATGGTTTGAATTTGATTGACGACCGGAAAAGCTTGGATGAGGTGGGGCCAGTGTCTGTGAATTGTCCCTTGGAGGGAATTGAAACGATCTTTGAGGAGATCTTTCACTAGATGACATATTTGATCTTGTTCTATTGTGACCTCTTGACAATTCAAACCCATCATCAGAGCCAGATAGTTTTGGTGAAGGAGGAAATTTAAATGTAGGTGGAGCCATCAGGGTTGGAATGTTTGCTTCATTAACCGACGATGATGATGATGAATCATGTTGTTGAGGTAATTGTGATGATGAAGAGGAGGAACCCTTGGTTGGAGAATGACCAGACCGTTGAGCTTGTGCTTCTGCGGCAGCCTTTTTAGCTTCAGATAAACCCAATGAGTGTCTTCTATTGTGACCCATTCCCTTTTGATTGTAATTCACCGAAGTCACTGATGATTGAGCTCTTCTGTGGCTTCTTGGGAATGAAAACGAATTGTTATCAGAGTCTGAATTAGACACATTACTCGATGATCTTCTATGGTGTCCTCTGCTATTGTTATTATTATTGTTATTATTACCCTTTGAATTGTTATTTTGGTTATTTGGAGGCGGCATCAAGACACTTTGAAAATTAAATCCTTGGCCTCCTCCACCTTGTTGTTGCTGTGATTGGGATTGTTGTGATTGTGATGATTGTTGATTGTTATAATTAGAAGAAGAAGACGAGTAATTAGGTTGATTAGACAATTGTTGCTGTTGTTGTTGAAGAATTTGTTGTTGTTGAGCTTGAACAATTTCCAATTGACGTTGAAGATTGAATTGCTCCACTAAATTAAAATTGAAAGAGGAAAATTTTTGTTAGTATCAATGAGTCAATGAATTGATTATCATAGAAGGAATGGAATGGTGGTTTTCTTTTTTGTTTTTTTTGCTTGTTTTTATTTTTTCTTCAATGAAAGTGAACAATGGGTAATCCCTTTTCACAGGGTTGGATATTATAAAAATAGAATATTGGATGACAAAATCCCATTATAATTCCGGGGTAAGAACAAGAAGAAAAAAAAAACCATTCCCACAAGAGAAAATTTTAGTTGGTTAAATGATTAAATGATTAGAAATACATACACATTAATGTGGTCAATTCACTTGGTGATCGTCTATGGGCAACATGAATGGTTCTTGGTTTAGTGCCAGATGTCTTCACAGTTGAATCCTGACCATAGGCAGGTCTCGAAAAATTATTGTCTTGATTTGATGACATATTATTTTAAGGAGAAAGAGAGAGAGAGAGAGTGTGTGTGTGTTGGCTTTAATTTATAGACGAATATATATATTTTTTTTGTTTTGTGTTTTTTTTGTTGTTGTTTTGGAATGATTAAAAGGATGTTTTAATTAAATTGAATTTTTGTTGAAATAATAACTATTAATTGAATAAAGGAATGTATCTATATAATTCAAATTATCAATTGATTGATTGATCTATATACCAAAGAATGTAAATTTAAGAAGAAGGGGTGGGTATGAGTTTTGGGAATGATTAATTATAAAGATAAATGAGTAGAGGGTGGGGGGGAAAGAAGGCAGATACTGCCAAATGATTGGAATGTGATTAAAAAAGTTGAATCAACTATTTGAATTATGATTATTATAAAAATCTGATTGATGGTAAAGTAAAGTAAAGTAAAGCAAACAACAATTAAAAAGTAATAAAAAAAAGGGGAAAAACGATAAATTTATTGAACCAACTTGTGCCTTTTTTTTTCTTCTTCAAAGAAAGAAAAAAAAAAATTTGCCTTCCCCTTCCTTTCCCCTACTCACCTCACCTCACCTCACCTCACCTCACCTTCCTTATTTCCCTTGTCCTTCATTTCCCACACACTTTCCCTCCAATTTCTCTCCCCTTGAGTGATTTGTTTTGATTTTGTTTTGTTACTTATTTGATGACGCGTGAATTTTTTTTATTTACCCTGTTCTAGCTAGGTTCTGTACTTTGTTTAATGTACTAAATTTAGGTATAATATTAGAATTAAAATAAATAGGATGGATATTAGACATGCTTTATTTTACTTTCTTTGTTGTTATTGTTGTTTTCGGTTTCGGTTAAATGTATTAGATTTAAATACTACATGTATATACTATACTTTTATACTATCATTATTGTGATTGTAATCTTTGTTTCGTTTACGGGAGGTGAATTGGGAAATGAAGATAAAAGTTGGGACTTTTACAAAGTATAGAAGAAATAAACTTACATTCTTTTCTCAATATTCTGTAATTGACTTCACTTTCCTTAACTTTCAAATGTCAAACAAAAAATCAAAACAAAAAAAAACAATCAAATGACGTACTAATTACAATGACAATGACAATTTACAATGACAGTTACCTGTTACAAATAGAAAAAGCAAAAAACAAGCAGAAAAATAGCATAAAATAAAAACGGTAAACTGGTTTTTCAAATATCGTTCTTTCAAGAGTTTCCATGTCATCCAATGTCCAAATGATTAAGTATAATTATAGTTTTAGTCAACGTTACATTTTTATATATATATAAATTCCATCCATACATACAATTCTGTACATTAATTTCCATTTCATTTTACTTTTTTTTTTTCTTAAAAGACAATTTAACAAATTTACATTTTTCTATGTGTGACAGATTTTTTTTTCTACTTTTTTTTTTAGTTCTATTAATTTAGTTCCATTCTATTATGGTATTATTGTAACTTGTTCTTGTGATACTTTTACTTTTAAATACGTGTCAAGTTGTCAAAAAGAATGTTTCAATTTAAACAAATTACAGTTTAAACAAAAAAAAAAGTCAATTTACGCGCTTTTGTTTTAAATTTAAATTTAAAACTATTCTTTCAAAAGATGTTATGTATGTATGATATATATATATATAAATATATATATAAATATATATATCTACCCTTTGGTAAATCTTTATTCAAAATAAGTTTTTCACTTGTAATAACAAAAAAAAAAAGAGAGACAATAATTTCTAATTAAAATCCCTTTGTCTTTTGTTGTTTCTTTTTCGGTTTTGCTTCGGTCCTTTCCCATTTCTACAATTGTGTCTTGTTTTATTTTATTTTATTCGTTTCTTTTCTCTATTGTTTCCCCCAAGTCCCTTAATACTATTTCCCAATTCTTTCAATTTATTTGTTCAATTTGTTTAAACATTTTATCAAACAAATCTATATTCAATCACTAAATCAACAAAACAAACAAAAAAAAAAGAAGACAAGAGACATGATTTATATCCATCAATCTAATAGACAAAGAGATGAAGAAGAAAAAAAAATTGAAGATTTTTGAATGCGGGCTAAGAGGTTCGAACTCTTGCATCTCTCGATATCACGGCCTAAACGTGACGCCTTAACCACTCGGCCAAACCCGCAATTAGTATGGGATTGTTGGTTGAAGTTTGTGAAAGTGACAAAATGGTTTAAGAAAAACCCCCAGAAAACTGCACCTGAATGGTTTTGTTTTTTTTTTTTTTTTCAGGTACGGGAAAAATTCAGTAAATACATGGTTTAACTGAATCCAAATAGGGTTTACATTAAACTACAACAACACTATTGTATTATATCACTCTAAAAAAAAAACTAACAGATTGGTGTATGATGGTTTGGTGGAGGATAATAACAGAGGAACTAGATGAGACATTCCATTGCCGTTACAAAGGAACAAACCCACCCTCCATCAGTCACAATGTAACACATTACAATATGTATATTAAAAACTAGAAGCCCTGGAATATAATCTCAAAGATAAAATCTCTAAAAAGTAACCAGTTATTTTAAATATCAAACTTGCACTGAACAAAAAAAAAAAAAAAGAAATCGAAATAATTGTTAGTAAAATAATCATTTAATTAAATTTCGTTATTAATTAATTGTCATATTCATTCATTCCCCAAAGTTGTAAACAATGATAAAAATGTATATTTTGCAAAATATGTCAGATAAAATGATGAATGTTGGAAACTAGAAAAGTTTTCTTCATAAAGATCAGAGTGAGCTGAGTAAAGGTTATCATCATAAACACAAAAACAACAACATTGATTGTCAAAAGGGAACAAGAATAATTTGTTAATTCAAGAATAAAACATACCATTTGAAATAGATTAGATATCCATACTGGTTTTCTTTTTTTTTTTCGAGTTATCATTTAACAAAGAATAGAAAGAAAAACATAGTTAAGAAAACAAAAACAGTTTTCTTTTTGTTGTCGCCAGCAGAAAAAAAGTTTTTTTTTCTATCTTTTATGAGTGGTTACGCAGCACTGTTGCAAATAAAATGTAAAGGGTTTTCTTTAATTTATATAGGTATAACAGAAACAAAGAGGTTTACTACACTATACTTTACTGGAAAGTTCACATCCGTTTTCCTCCCCATACACATCAATATAAAATATGTCTTCCAATGTGGATCGGTTGGACAGTGCTGATTATGAATGGTTGTTGACTAGAGACAAAACTGCGTACCAATTGTTATCATTGACCAAATTTGATGTTGATCGGGACAAGAAACTCGTTAGAAAACTGTACCGGAAAAAGGCATTGACATTACACCCAGACAAGAATCCTTCAGTGAATGCAGAGGAAGAGTTCAGAGAGATCAATGTCAGTTACAAAGTGTTGTGCAATGATGAATTGAAACGGAAATACGATCAATACTTGGAGAAGCAAGAACTGGCCATGAAACAACGGTTGGAGAGAACCATTCAACAGCAACAACTCAGAGATGATTTATTAGTCGCTGAGTCCACCCATAGAACAAACAAACAGGGAAACATCAGTAGAGACAAGAAAATCCAGTTATTGAGACGGGAATACAAGAAACTGATACGGGTCAGGGCCAATGAAATTTCTCAGTCCAGTGTCGGACATTCAATGGATCACCGTCTACATGATCCAATTTTCCCCTGTGGCAATCAAGTCAGAGTGAAATGGAAGAATGTGAAACAGTTACAGAAACAACAAGAACAACAACAGGGAGACATGGATGGAATCATTGGTGAACTAATGGGGGTGTTTGGTGACGTTGTCAAGGTGGAATTGTCTAGGGGTAACAAACCCACGGACAATTACCATTACGGTACTGTGACATTCACCAATCCCACCAGTTGTGTCATTGCTCAATTACACGATTATTCAAGAAATAGTTCATTGTGGGATGAACTAGGCATGAACAAATTAGCTAAATTATTACGGTCTGTGAAGATCATCAGATACAATGACAATGGTGATTACAAAGATAATGATAATAATAATAAAAATAAAAATAAAAATAAAAATAAATTTAATGGAAGTCAATTACCGTTTGACAGTTATTTATCTTGCAGTTTATTATCATTGAATGATACTATCAGACATAAAAAACGTTGAATTTTTCTATATAAAATGTGTAGAATGAATGATAAGAATTTTTTTTCCTTTTATTGTGTGTTAATGGAGATATATTACCGTAAGTTAAACCGAGCGCCGACAATCTGGGAAATTCTGGGCTGTAGGAGTGAACCGACTGATTTGGTAATCGCCGAACGAATCAATCAATTACACAGATTTACAAATTAGTTCTTATAACCAAATAAGGATATAAGATATCAAGGGAGGACATCATATATCGACGAAGTCAATCCAAGAAGGTCTTTTAATGGAAATACATATATACATATAGTCAAAGATCGGCTTTAATCATATTTTCATGTATATATATATATATACGTTGATCTTCAAAAGCATCAATGTTATCTGATAGTAATAATAGATACAAACGTACACCTTTGATAACGTAACCAAGTTAATTATATATATACCATATATACAATACAATGTACACAATGTTGTGGTGGGTGATTGCGGATTTATATATTTCAGGGTTGTAACTTTGTACCCTGTACCATACCAACTCACTCTTCTCACCCCTTCCCTCTCTCCTCGTACTGGCCATATTTGGCTCAAAGTTCAAAAGCACAAAGTTCAAAGCAAACGAAAAGCAGGGGGGACACCAGACGGGGTGGATGGTTAAGATAGTCGGTCGGTAGACAAGGGTAAAGGTAAGGGGTGCGCGTAGAGATGGGAAGGGGTGTGTATGTATGTGTGTGCTGAGATATATTTCCGCTTTCCTTCTGCTTCCTCCTTCTTAGTGATTAAGATCGGCGAAATCTTGTTCTTGTTCTTTTGTTTGTGTGTGTGTTTGTGTGTCTAACAATTTAACGGAGACAAGAGTCCGTTATTTAGTAAACTTTTCTTAGCATGCAGTACAGTACTCTCTTTCTGTCTTGTGTCTTGGAAGAAGAGGAGAGGAGGGAGGGGGGAAGAAAGAGATAGATAGATAGATAGATCTTTCTATCTTTGTAAAAGATTATCCAATTAGAAATGGTTATACTGAATTATAGTATTTTATACTACACAAATGATAAATGAAGTTAACATTCATTGTACATTCTTGAATCAATTTATTCCAATTACGAACAAAAAAAAAAAAAACAGATCCAGTACATAGGTATTTGTGTGCAAGTCTATATGTATGTATGTAGCTATGTAGTTATGTTGGTATGTAGGTTTGAATTATCAACTTCTTACAGTAACAAAACAAGTAAAAATAATTGATACAGGTAACAATGGAAATGTTGCAGCCATCTAATTGTGGTTTCACATGGAGTTATACCTTTCGCTTTTCATATACTCCACGGTTTATATACTCTTCTTAATAGGAGACTGAATAAAAGTTTAAAAGTGTAATGGAACATATATATCCATTGTTTCGCTACTGATAAGATAAGAAAGGAATAACATCTGCATCTGCACCCACACCACATTTCTTTTTTTGCGAGGTCGTATTTTTCTTTTGTTTTTGCTATTGTCTTTGGGGTTATTACTACAAACTATATTGAAAGAATAAACTTCCACGGGGGGGTATGTATATATTATATATATATATATATATAGTCAGTTTCATCAATATTGAAAATGTTGATCGTCACTGATGCTGTTTGATGGTTTCTTTCAGATTTACAACTTTTCATCAAACGACAAACCGATACACGTATAATAAAACTTAACAACACTGTATACATTTCATCTATATATATACACACACACACACCTGTCAAACGATGTCTTCATTAAAATCTGAAAAACACGAAGAAATCCATACAGTGGTGTCAATTGAAAAAGGACAAATCGGTAACCGGATGGAAGTCATCACGTCCGTGATCTCTCCCAATGGTGAAGAGATTAAAGTCACCGGCGATGTCGATGAAGCTATGAGATTGGCATTAGAGGCAGAAGAACTTGAATTGGATCCAGAAACAGATAAGAGAATCTTGAGAAAGATCGATTGGTATTTAATGCCCCTCATTTGTTTCCTTTACGCTGTGCAATTCATGGATAAGACATCCAACGCATCAGGTGCCATCATGGGTATGAAGCAAGACTTACACATGACCGGTAACATGTACTCTTGGGTCGGTTCTGCTTTCTACTTTGGTTACTTGATCTTTGAATTACCTGCATCTATGATCATTCAAAGATTCCCTCTATCTAAAGTGATGTGTGCATTCATCGTGCTTTGGGGTACCACGCTTTGCTTACACGCTACACCAAATTACGCAGGGTTCATTTTCTTAAGATGCATGTTGGGATTGTTCGAATCTGCAGTGACTCCAGCGATGGTGATCTTAACTTCACAATGGTACAAGAAGGAGGAACAATTCACTAGAACTGCCATTTGGTTCAGTTTCAACGGTATGGGTACATTGCTAGGTTCATCTATCGCTTACGGTCTTTTAATCCACAAGGATTCGTACTCATGTGCCGCATGGAAGATCAATTTCGTTATTATTGGATTGATCACCGTGTTGCTTGGATTTGCCATCTTGATCCACGTTCCAGACACTCCAGACAAGGCATGGTTCTTGAATGAAGAGGAAAAGAAATTGGTGGTGTTGAGAATCAAGGCTAACAACCAAGGTTTCGGTAACAAACATTTCAAGATGGATCAATTCAAAGAAGCTTGCCTTGATTACAGAACTTGGTTGTTTGTGGTGTTTGCCGTGCTGAGTAACGTTCCAAATGGTGGTATGACAAATTTCAGTTCTATCTTGTTGAACAGTGACTTTGGTTATTCTGTGAAGAAGAGTTTCTTGATGGGTATGCCACCTGGTGCAGTGGAATGGGTTGGTTGCTCATTGTTCGGTCTCTTGCACCAGTTCGTCAAACATAGAATGGTGGTGGGTATCTTCTCTCAATTGGTCAGTTGTGCTTGCTGTTGTATGATTGCATTCGCCGATGATAACTTAAAGGCCAAATTGGCGGGTATGTTCTTGTTCAGTTTGGCTCCATTAGGTATGATCTGTGCTCTTTCTTGTTTCTCTTCCAATGTTGCCGGTCACACTAAGAAGATTACAGTCAACTCATTCTTCCTTATCGCCTACTGTGTGGGTAACATCATCGGTCCTCAAACTTTCAAGCAAAGTGAATACCCAGATTACAACACCGCCAAGGTCACCATGGTGGTTTGCTACATTGTCGCAGCTGTGGTGTTGTCAGTTCTTTACTACAGTTACTACGCTGAAAACAAAATCAGAAACGCCCACCATCAAAAGATGATGGCTGAAGGTGATGATGATTACTACATGGAAAACCAAGAATTTGCTGATTTGACTGATAAGCAAAACCCTCTTTTCAGATACTCATTATAGAATAATGATCACTAGTAACTAGGTTTTATTAGGCTTTTTTTCTTTTTACTTCTTTTGTAATTTGCATTTTTTATTTTATTTCTCTTGCTTTTTAAGTTCATACATTTTTTTTTCAGAAACTTATACTGTTATATGGTTATGTATCTAGATCTTGGATATATTTCTTTTTTTCTTCACTATAAATAATTACTCTCTTCTATCGTTTGCAATGAAACTATCATACAGTCAATTGTAACAATTTAATATGCGTCGATCGTCGCATATTGATATGATTCAGTCTGTATGTTACTCGGCTGTTATTTCGGAGATAATTCCGTAGAGTTACCTACGTGTAGACACATCTCTATATCAACTCTAACAAAGATTGCTTAAATTATCCAAAATTCGTTTCCCTCCAGGCTTTTTGAATTGACCCATCATACTCAAATAGTACTTCTTGATGAAAAGTTTTAGAAAATATATAGTTGTACATTTTTTTAATGTGTGGAACGTATCACTTAACTTTCAAAAGAATTAGTCAACTTCAATATCTCTCTCAGAGTTTTAATATTTTTTATTATTTTACTTTAAATTCAAAATCATCTTCAAGCTACTTTTCAAGTCCATTTGTAAAGTTAACGAAAGTATTGGATGCATCTTACATTTCAAAAAAATCCACTATAATTAAATCTAAAAATAATTTAGGAATGGATGTTGTATTAATCATCACTGTAAGAACACAGTCGTTGTACTATAACACTTTTCGTCAATAGAAATTTAAAACACAATAAAACACAATTTATTCCAAAGCAAACAAAGGGAGATAAGTACATAAAAAAACATTATGTAAATTAAAAAGGATGAATATTATTTCAATCAGAATCAATGACAATGGTTTCCGGTGAATGAGCCTTGTCCTTCACAGGTGGATGACTTTTATTCTTATCCTTTCGTTTCTTACCAGATCTCAACGATTGTCCTTGCCCTTGGAATGTCACTTTTTGCCCACCATCACTTGCACGGTTCTTTTCAGCTTCTTCAAATTCATCCTTGTATGGTACCACAGGGTAACCAAAGAATAAATACCCATCAGGTAAGTTCAACGGTTTGACAGGCCCACTTAAATCCAAATCGGCTGTGGAATCCTCTAATTGCTTACTGATATTCTGAGCCTCTGTAATCTTTTTACCTGATAGCTTCACACCTGAACCTTGAAATTTCACAGTTTCATTTGAGGTGTCTTTAAGTGTCTGTCCATAATTGATTTGCTTAGCCATAGACCCCTGTCCCTTCAGCGATGGTGCTGCTAATGCCTTTTCACGTTTAGCCTTTTCATTTTCTTCTTTTTGCTTTTCATAATCTGGTTCAACGTAACCGACGGGAGGAGCAAAGTCAGTGACTAAATCAGTTTCAATAACACAAATACCATTGCTCTCTGACTCCGGTTTCACTTCTAGAATCTTAATTTTGTACACTTGGTCATTGTAATTTAATTCAATTATATCACCCACTGTAAGCGTAGTGAAATGTCTTAATGCATTTTCTAACACTGCCTTTGGATCACTTATATCCAAGAAATCAACTGACTGAGGTTCCAATTTCACAAATGAGCCCTGTTTTAAATCTGTTGTTTGTATATTCACCAAAGACCCTGGTTCAGCAGCAATGGTGTTTAACATCCATTGAGGTAGGTAACACCGACCTTCCTCTGCAGTGAATTCCAACACACCACTGTGTGTTGATAAACCTGTTGTCTCTGAAGATATCTTGAAAAGCATTGGGTATCTGATGTTTAACATTGTCAACTTATGTAACGCTGATTGTGGAAGAAATATCTTACCGCCATAATTAGCATCGTCCTTTCTATTGATGTCAGGCATCATTGCCACAGGGTAACATCTGAAGTAGTCTTGAAATGTTTGTTGAATTGGGATCGAATTTGGGAAGAACCCATCTCCGCCACCGAAACCACCAAAACTTGTAAACTATAGTGAAATTTCAATAGAAAAGTTAGTAAAATTGTTTGATTGGTCGACAATCATATATGTGTTCCAGTAATACCACTTACCATATCTATGCTATTTGCGAATGATTAATTAACTAATTGGTAATTCCAATTTACCGTCAATGAATGGGCAAAGTTGATATAGTTCAATGATTTATTTACCACATATAAGCGTACAAAATATTTCTTTTGGAGGGAGTGAGACAAACAAAGAAAAAAAAAAACGAGAAACAAAAAAATGATACACGAAACTAAGGTATTACAGTATTGTAATGAATTATACACGTTATTTAACCAAAAAACGGGTGTATAGAACTCATACACATTATTCAATTCGAAGTTATACAAACACATATATATCACACAATTACACATGGTCCAATGAGTGGTGAAAACAATCATTCAGACGCCAGCGGCGATTTATTAGATGACTTGATCAAACAATCCAAACCAAACTTGCGGAACTTGCTAGGTAGTGATGATGAATTTGACCAAAATGAAGAAGCTATCTCTTTCTCCGACGATGATGATGACGATGAGGACGAAGAAGATGAGGAAGGAGAATTTGATGAGGAGGAACTTGAAAATGAAAATGATGAATTTGACGAAGAAGAAGATGAAGCATTACAAAGAAGCAGATACAATGAAATGTCCTTGGCAGAGTTAGGGTTCAGTGAAGACGAGGAAGATGTTGAATTGAGTGATTCTGACATCGATGAGGACTTCCAATTTAGAAATGCATTAAGGGAAGCATCTAATTTCAAGGTTAAAACGAAGAAAGGTCAACAGAAGAAAAGGAAAGGAGGTCTCAGTGCATTGAGAAGTAGAATCAGACGACAAGAAGCTGATCCAGAGGTTAAACTGAAATTGAGTGAAGCCAACGAGGCATTTGTGAAAAGTGAATTTGATAAGGCTATTGGGTTGTATTTAGATGTGGTTAAACTGGACAATAACAATTTCAGTGCCTATAAGACTTTGGGTGAAATTTATAGAGTTCAAGGAGACTACAACAAATGCTCAAACTTTTGGTTATTAGCTGCTCACATTCATCCCTGGGATTTTGAATTCTGGAGAACCTTGGCGGAGTTATCAGTTGAATTGGGACATCAGAGACAAGCATTGTATTGTTACACAAAGGCTATCCGTGCCAGCCATGGACAAGATTACGAATCCATTTTCTCTCGTGCCTGTATCCACAGAGAAAGAGGAAGATACAAGAGAGCAGTTTCAGGCTTATTGAAATTAAGAGCATTGATGCCACAGGAGGCTAGGATATTGAGGGAATTAGCTAAGGTATACGTTGACCAAAACAGAGTGAATGATGCTATTACCATGTACACAAAGGTGTTGGAGGAAAATATGAAGCAACGTAGACTGGTTGAAAAGGGAGAAAAACTTGAATTGAAGACTATCACATTTGATTGGTCTGAGTTGAACATTCTATGTGAATTGTACGCATCAAAGAGTGCCTGGCCACTTGGTATCAAAACCTTACGTTCTGTGTCCAGATGGATTCAACATAGAGAGAACCAAACATTTTGGGATGATAGCTCAGCGCTGGATGTTGAGTTTGATGGTAGAAGATTCGATTACCCAAAATTCCAAAATATGAAGGAATCCGAGAAGGAAAAGGATTACTCTCTTCCTATAGATATTAGAGTTCAATTGGGGTTATTCAGGTTAAGTTCTAAATCCCAAAAGGAAGCACTTAGACATTTCACCTTTTTAATGGATTATTCTGTCGATGGTGTGAGTGATTTGTATTTTAAAGTTGGTACTGAACTCGAATCATTTGGATTATACGCTGAGGCATTAAACTTTTTGGGACCATTATCCAAGGACGCTCAAGAATACAACACACCTGAACTGGTTTTCTCTATAGCAAAATGTCTGAGAGAAACAGAGGACTTCGAGTCTGCTAAAGAAGCGTATGTTTCACTGTTGGAGTTTGAACCTGATAATTTAGAAGTCAAAGTTGCCCTTGCAGAAGTTTGTTTTCATCTGAACGAAGTTGACATCACTGCAAAACTTTACCAAGAAGTTAAGGAACAAAGAGCCAAGGAAAAGGCCCATAACAGATCGTTACATGGCGATGAGGGTGAACTGGATGTTGAATCCGATTTTGAAAGTTTTCCTGGTGAAGAGGATGGAACGTTCTCTAAGAAAAACCAGGCATTGATAGCTGAATTCCCATCCAACAAGAAATACAAGAAGAAGAAACCACTTAATTTGACTTTGGAAGAACTGCAAACAATAGAAGAGAAATCAACAACAAGAGTGAAACAACAATATGAACGTGCTCGGAAGTTACTTAAAAGATTGGAAGACTCTCAAACATCTAAAAAAGAAGATAGATTAGCAACGGTTTTAGTTTGGATTGATTTGGTCTCTGAATTGATAGAGTTATTTTCAACGTACAGATCTTTTTTTTCCTCTGATAGAGGTAGAAAACTCAATGAAGAATTGAGAAGAAGAACGTCCAAATTAAGTGTGGATCAAAAACTATCTAGAATAACACATCTTCAGAATGAGATCATTCTTTCTAATGCAATGTTTGCAGGTAAGATTCCTAAGCCAGAGAGTGAGTTTAAAGGGATTTCCTATGATCTTTGGTATGATTTGTTCATGAAATATTCTCTCATCATTGCTGAATATGAGGGAAGTACAGATGATGCAATAAGTATTCAGGAAATTGCGAGATATATCAATGTGTTTAAGGATAAAGACGTGATGACTACATTAGTTGGATTATCCATAGGTATAATTTCCAATGATAATAATCTGATTTTGAATCAATCTAGAACTTTGATGAATGACTTTCAGTTTTCTGGACTTGCATATAGAACCTTTATGGCATCATGCTTACCTGAAACATATATGTATTCTCACTATGCCGACGCTGCTAACCAGAAATACTTATTGAGACAAATCAAATCGTTTGATTCATTGAAGGAGGGCAAGGAAGTTAGTGGTATGGCTAGTGTTTACAACAAGAACGTTGACACTTCCAAAGAGCATCCAATTTTGAGTTATATGTACTCGTCATACTTGTTTGTTAACAAATCATACTATTCTTCCTTAACATACGCTTTAAAGCTTTACAAGGACTTTGGACATGACCCATCATTGGTGCTATTAATTGCTCTTTGTAATCTTTACAGATCTCTTCAAAGACAAACATTAAATACCAACTTCCAAATTCTACAAGGGTTGACCTTCATGTTGGAATACGTTAAATTGAAAGATCAGAACAATCCCTACCATCGCATGGAGACCCACTACAATATGGGAAGATTCTTCCATACGTATGGATTAGAAAACTTGGCTATTCCATTCTATGATCAGGTGTTGAGTATCGAAGTTGAAGATTCAAGATTTGATTTGAAGAGGGAGGCCGCTTATAACTTGTACACCATCTACAACGTGAATTGCAACTTTAAACTTGCCGAGGAAATTATGGACAAATATTTAGTCATTTGAATGTCAGAATAACTGGTTGTATTGTATATTTTTTCTTGGATTATTGTTGCTTTAAACTGTATTTATATTTTTAATTTAAACTGTATACTATTTTTGATTTATTCGTTTTATATGTATTATATGGGGTCAGACAGCGAAGAGACACGAAAAAAAAAACTCGAACAAAATCAAAGTGACAACTGTAACAAGTAGAAACAAATTGATCTCTTTGGGAACATCTTCTTGTAAAAATCAGTAATTGTGTATCAGTATTAATCAATTATATAATGGAGTCACCATCCAATATGCTGGTGGAGATAAATTCTCGTTTGCTGGAGACAAGTCAAAGGATAGAAGACACGAAGACAAGTTTACGAACATACATTTCTAATTATGATCCATCTCAACTTTCCAAGGAATTAAATGCAACAAAACCACAAACCAGAAGTTCCATTGGATCGGAATCAGAAATAGTGTATAGCCAAGATGATTACTTATACCAACTAGAAGTTTGTAACAAGCTATGGTTTATCAATGGGCTGATCAATGAATTGAGCTCATTGGAGATGGTTGACACTGACGATTGGGCATTTGTGAACTTTGAAACCGTTGTTTCTTCATATGTTAAGTTAAACCAAAGAGCCACTGAATTCAATGAAAGCCTACATACAAAAGATCAAGCTATCAAGATTGTTGATGAAATACTCTCGAAACTTGACACATTTGAAGGACAAATCTTGACTTTGATTAAACATTACCTTCAACAATACATGAAATTCACCGATGGTCTTGATTTCAAGTACACAAATGAATTTGAAGAGTTACCATTTAAAAAATTTATAGAATTATGTAATGACTTTGTATCCCATGGTCCTGAGGAATCCAAATTATCCAAACTATTCAACTTCAACAAGCTGTTCAAGAATTGGGTATCGGAAGTTTTATCCAAGTTAGATGATGGTTTTGTGATGAGATTGACAACAACAGGTCCAACCATCGAGACCCATTTTGACAAAGCTGATAATAGTTTCATAAATCACATCAAATCAAACCAATCTGTTATTGAATTGTTCAATGTTTTAATCGACACTGCAAATATCACGGAGAAACCAAATCCATTTGCCACATTGAAAAGCACCATCGGTAAAACATTGCTTAAATCTTTACAGAAGAAAATATTCTCACCTTCTAATATTTATCCTCTGATGCTTGATAATTTGAATTCCAGTGGAAATGAAAAGGAGAAATCAATTGTGAAGGAGTTGACAGATATTTCAAATCAATTGTCTCAAAAAGGCTGGTCATCTGATGGTATCTGTGATTTAGAATTCTGGATTGAAGATTTATCAAATTATTGGATATCTAACTTGGTTGATAAATCAATTGATAATATCAAGGATGTGTGTATTGGTTTGAAGGAAAAGTCACCAGAATATAAGAGTATCTTTGATTACTTACTAGTCGATGAATTACCAGACTATGAAGAGCCACCACAACCACAACAAGCGGAGATCGAAGAAGAACAGAATGCTGATGGATGGGATGAAGCGTGGGGTGATGAAAACTTTGATGATGATGATTGGGATGCCGATGAAGGTGCTAAGATGCAAGACCAAACTGTTGAAGAAGAAGACGATGAAGAAGAAAAGGATGACGATGGCTGGGACAACTGGAATAATGACGAAGATTGGGATGTTGATGAAGACGTTAAACCAAAGCCAAAAACAAAACCAAAACTCGTGCCAAGAACTAAGACCAAACCACTCAATAAATCAAAAGTTAACGCAACTTTGGCCCAGAAAAGCCCTATAATACCAAAGAAACGGTTTTACAAATACTCCAAGTTGGCACCAAAAGTGGTTGAAATAATATCTTCATTCTATGAAAATTTCTTTAAACTTCAAGAAAAAGTTGAATCCAAGAAGAACGAAGATATCGAGGATATTGATGATGCCTTCAAACATAACTTTAAGAAACTTCTTATGTGTTATTTTATGATTGTGCAACCTACTGTACTTGATTTTTACCCATCTGCAGTGTTGTTTTACAACGATTACAACAAAATCCTAGAAGAGGTTACTGCAAAGTATAATGTGGACCTTAAATCGTGCTTTGACTTGAACTTGAAATTTGCTCAGACCACCACCAATGGCTACTCACAGGAGTTGCTTCACATAGTTGAAGGTTACAACCCACTGCTCTTTGATGACAACATTGTTGATGATATGTACAGAATAGACAAATGTAATGAATTCATCACTGAATTAGATGAATTCTTCACCAGAATCGAGAAGCAATTACTGTCGAATGTTGATATCAATAGACAATTGATTTACAATATCATCATTAATTTACTCACTAATCTTTACGGGTACATTATTCACAAGGTGATTAATAGAACTGAAATTGGATCAGAGGAATCTCAACAATTAGCTAATATGATTGACAAATTGTTCCAGGTTACCCTAAGAGATCCAACTTTATCTGCTGATATCATGAAGGGTACATTGTATCAAAGATTAGAACAATTGAAATTGATTCTATCTTCTGGTTTGAAAGGTATCTTGGACAGTTTCTACGATGCTAAATTTTATTCCTTGGAAACAGAAGAGTTGATATCTTTGATTAAGAGTTTGTTCATTGACAGTGATTTGAGAGCCAACACCATAGAGGAAATTGAATCCATCAGAAACAACAATGATTAAGTATCATGTTTTACTTATGTATATATCATTTTTCGACATTGATGAATAATAAAATTGTATGTATTATATTATTAGTAATTATCGCCGATGAACCTCTAAACAAAGTTGTTATTTTATTTACTGTATAATAAAAGACAGTTGGAACCATGTGGATTATAAACAAAGGAAAAAACAAAAGGAAAATACAAAAACTAAAACAGAACAAAAGAGTTGAAAAAAAGACTGGCTTTTATTCGTCATTTATTCCAGAAAAAAAGAGAGAAACTACCAATCCAAACCGGCATGTTCTTCAGCGGGATTTGAACCCATACATTCAATCTTGTTACATAATGCTTCTAATTGTGCAGCTTCTTCTGATTGAGCCTTACCACCAATTTGAGCTGGGTTAATTTCTCTACCCGCCTCTAATTCCTTTGCGAAATGGGCCTTGACCATATCCTTGACAACCTTTTGGTAATGAAGAACACCTCTTTCCTTAGTTGGGTGCAAGTAACCAGTGGTGTACACACCTTGGTTTAAGTTCTTTTGAGTCAACACACATAAGTTGAAATCCTCCAATTCAACGTTTTGTAAGAAGTCAACGAATTCCTTCTTCTTGTCTTCAGCGAGACCCTTTTTGGTGTAGATGTCATATTGTAAGATAGTTCTGGAAGGAGTGATTGGTAACACTCTGATGGAGTACCATGCTGGAGAGTAACAGTTGATACCGTTTGTTGGGAACAAGTAACACCATAAACCGTTGAATTTTCCACCTGGGTTTTCCTTCTTTGGTGGTGCTTCCTTCTTTGGAGCAGATTTCTTACCAAAGCCAAACCAAGATGATTCAACATCTGGATCAGCATCGTCCTTGATGACTTCGATTTCTTCTTCGACAATCTTAGCGTAATGTCTACAGTAGTTACCCTTTGGAACCACCTTGTAAGTTTCCATCTTGAAGGCAGCGTTTAAACCTGGGTGGGCAGTTGGACAGTGGTAACATTCTTGGTAACCATCCATTAAAGTCTTCCAGTTGAATTCACCGTCTAATTCGTAAGACATGTGGTATTCATAGTCATCGAAATCGAATTCAGCCATTTCTTCTTGCAATCCACTGAAGAATTCGTCAAATGGCACACATTCATCGGTGTTGTCAAAGTTGACAAACACCAAACCTTGCTTAGTGACGTAGGTCTTGATTTCAAATAAAGAGTTAGCCTTTGGATCAAAGCCTTCCACTTGATCGAAATGTGGGGCCTTGGTTAATAAACCATCGGTGTTGTAAGACCAACCGTGGTACTTACAACCTAAAATGATGGAAGAACCCTTTTGCTTTCTGACAACAGGATATGCTCTGTGTCTACAGAAGTTGTGGAAGGCCTTAATTTCACCGGCCTTGGTCTTGATCAAGAAGAAGCTCATACCTAAGAAACTAAAGGCATAGTAATCACCTGCTTTCTTGAATCTGGATTTGTGAAGACAGAACAACCAAGCCTTTGAGAAGATGGCTCTCTTTTCAATGTCTAACACCTTTGGAGAAGTCCACCAAGAAGCAGGTAAAGTGTGTTCACCTGGTAATAGTTTATCAGCTGGGTTATCAGCAGGTGGAGGAGCTGGAGCTGGAGTTGCAACGTCTGGAGCTGACATGATTTATTGGTTAATAATTTATTTGTTAGTTAAGTTAGTTTGATTTAAGCTTTTTTTTTGTCTTGATTTCCATGTTTTCGAAATTCAATGGTGACATTTTCAGGAAGATACTTGTTTATTTATATACATCTATGAAACACTTCTTACACACACACTTCATACATATATGTGTTTCTGATCTATAGTTAATTGTATCATGAAAAGGAATAAATCTATCTACAATTGATCCATTCTCCTCTGATAAACGGAATAAGTGTCCGAAAAGGGAAAGAGATTCAAGTTACTCATCATGTGCGGAATTTTGTTGATAAGCGAAGCGAAAGCGCTTCCCTTCACACTTGTTAAGAAAACTATACATTTAATAAAAAAAAAAGATAACGTACGTACGTAATGGGAGTTTAAACAATCACAGATGACATATTCCTTTCATTTTCACAAAGTTGCTTAAATAAGAAGGTTCTTTCCAATACATAATCAATCATTCGTCACTTTTCTCCCTCTCTTAATTTCTAATTCTCCATTTTAGTTGCCAAATTTGTCAGTTTAAATACGGGTACCTGTTTTCTTTTTTTTCTCTTCATATCCATTTATTATTATTATTATTCTTATATAATTATTTACAAGTTTGTGGGACAGTTTCCATTATTATCAAAGATTAAAAGAAAAATCAATTTGAAATTGTATGTGCACCGTTATATTATTATTATTAGGTGATAAAATAAATACAATCTCTCTATAGATGTATATAGATATATATTATTAGTACATATGAGTGTGTGAGTGTGTGAGCTTTTTGTTTGGATTTAACAACTATATCGGAGATTATTTTCATAGTTATAGTTCATCATGCAAGAGTTTGGATGCCTGTTGACTACCCAATCCAATGACAACATATTGAATGTACAAATCACCAAATTCATCGACACCATTCATAATTGGCATACCTTTACCCTTGATGATCTCCACTTCACCGTTCATCACAACATGCCCCGGATCTCTCTTCAATAGTATGGAGTTATCGTAACTGTCTAAGAATGGTATGGATCTATTCCATCCTCCTAGTAGCGACTCCTTCAAGGATATCACCTCTGTTCTGTACAAGTTGTTAACGACACGTCTGTAACCCATATTACCAGTAGGCTTTTCCTTTAAGCGCACTCTTAAATTACCAGCATCCCAGTGTGGACTGTGATCAGCTTCACCTTCAAACACTTCAATGTGTTCCCGTGGAGTACCTGGTTGTAAATGCAATTCAAAGTGTCTCTCACCACGGTCGACACCATTTCCGTGACATTTAGAACATTTATTGGCAATGGTTTGCCCCTTACCCTGACAACTTGGACATTGTTGTTCAAATTGTTGAAACATTCCTGGACCAATTTGAACTTTTTGCACCAACCGTCCACGACCACCACATGTTTGACAAGTGTGGAACTTCCCATCTTTGGAACCAGAACCTTTACATTTGTCACAGAGGTTTTGTAAATTCAAGGAAAATGCAGTGTCGGCACCGTTGTAGAATTCATACAAAGTGTACTCCACCACTGTCTCCAGGTCATTACCTCTTGGTTTACCCGGATTTCCCCTTCTTTGTTGACCACCTCCAAAGAAATTTGCAAACATGTCAAATGGATCATGATGTTGACCACCACCTCCTCTGCTACCTCCATTTTGTAAACCCTCTTTACCGTATCTATCATAGATTTGTCTCGTTTCAGGATCCATCAACACCTCGTACGCTTCACTGATTTCCATGAATTTTTGTTGTGCTGTCTCATCGCCTGGATTTTTATCTGGATGGAGTTTCTTACTCATGGCTCTGAAAGCATTCTTAATTTCCTTTTCATCAGCAGTCCTAGATATACCTAGAAGCACATAGTAATCCACCTCTGTCGCTGCTAATACTATCCCGATCAGTGATACCAACAGAAAGATTAGTTTAAATTGATTCATTGTTGTCTATTGATTATAATACTACGGGGGAGTAGTAATGGTAGTAGTGATGTCTTTTTTATTTGGATGGAACAATGTTATGTAGATTAGATTAAAAAAAAATCAATGGAAAACTTGAGAATTTTAAATCTGTACAAAAACAACAACTGACTAGTGCAACAATGAATATATACTTTGATTATGGATGGATGCTTGAACTTTAAAACATACTAGGAAACACAAAAACTAACTACTAAACCATATTCCACACACCCACACACACACATATTTTACTTTTCCATCTTGCATAGTAAATAGACACGTCAACACGAAAAGAAAATAAAGAAAAAAAAAACCGAAGCGAAGAGATCGCCATATGGTGCACGGGTGTGCTATCTTCCAATGAATCTTGTGCTCTTTGTGCTTCCAGAAATTACTTTCTTTTGTTCTAGAGACAAGACAAGACAAGACAAAGTACAATTTCTTTTTGGTACCATACCAGATATTCTTCTTCTTCTGGTTATATATATACAATTATAACCATTAATGGTGTCAAAGTATGTTCCATTGTTGACAGTTATATTTTTCTTCAAGTACATAAATGAGATCTCTACCAACCCCAAGGTACTCACGGTACAGAACTATAAGACGTATTTGGAGATCCATTGTTCATCTTTTATCTACAGGATACGTCAGGGATTCATCTGCATTCAGTGTCAGTACTAGACACAAGAGACGACAATACCAATCAAGACGAACCACCATTAGACAATCGAGAGTCACTAAACAACCTACATCAAGACCAAAGATGTTGAATAGAATCAGTAAGAAATTGATCAACGAGTTTATTATTAACGATGACGATGAACAAAATTTGATCAATAGTGTCATTAACAAAGAGAATGCAAATTGGTCTTGGTCTAGATGGATAAGTTTATTCAGTTTTTACAAGAGAACAGGTGATTGTTCTGCCATTGCATCTGCGGCATCAGGTAAGGGAAACAATCCAGTGTTGTTATCTGATAGTAACGGTGGTGGTGGTGGAGGTGGTGTTCATTTGAACATCTCCCTTTAACTTATACAAACATAGTTTTTCTCTGTATGTGCGTGTTTGTGTGTTTTCTCTTTTTTTTACAATTTAATTATCACTTTACAAAACAATAAAACTATACAATACAAAATTGCATAAGTAAAATTAATTAGAGAAGTGTTATTCTTTAGGAAACAAAAAAGCATGTAAAATAATAATATTAAAAAAAGAAAGAAAGGGAAGTGGAAGAGGAAACTTTAGAAGGAAACAGAATAGTAAACCGGGAAAGGAAAGAAGGAAGAAAAAAACAAAAAAGAAACTGCCATATATAACGAAGTAAATAGTATATTAATCAACGATAGAAATAGATAAATAAAACAAAACAAAATAATAGGAAAAGAGAAAAAAAAAACACTAAAGGGAAGGATTTATTAGAATAAGAGACGATGCAAGGCGATAAATAAAATATTACAGGTTAAACTTCAACCAATCCCAATCACCAGCCAGGGTCTCTCCCATTTGAGTGTTGTCTTGTTTGAATTGATTATTATTAGAAGTTCCAATGGAATTAGAGTGGTTATGTGTCGGAGTAGGAGTGGCAGTATTACTACTGATACTATGGCTGTGTCCATGTCCATGTCCATTTCCGTGTCCGTGACTTGATCCCCGTTGATTGTTATTGTAACTTGAAGAAGGACCGTTATTGTTTGATTTTGATTTGATCATCGGTGTGTTATTGATAAACATCATAGATTGAGGTGACGACGATGTTTTGTTATTGAACGATCTACGTCTTTTATTCATCGATGAATTAGACGTTGCATTTGTCGTTGCCAAAGTCGAGGGACCATTTGTACTGCCATGTCTGTGAGATCCACCATTAGTAGACGAAGTGATGCTACCAGCGCTGTTACTTTTCTTAAATGGAGGTCTTATGACACCGTGTAATTTGAAGAACAACCCACAAGCGTTACATAACAATCTGTTGTCACTTGTCTTTCTCCACAGTGGTGTAGTTGATGTGAAACAGTTCTCACATGTTGGTTGGTGAACCATTGACGTTGACGATGATCGACTGGAATGTGTCGATCCATTACCGTTGGTTAATTTTGTCGTGGTCAATGTCGTGGCAGAACCAGTCAATGGGTTTGAAGAATTGTTGTTCATGAATGCAGGAAGAGTCTGCACTTTAGGAGGTTGCAGCACCGATGGAGATGACATTGACGATGGAGTTGGGTATGCGACTTGTTGAGGGGTTTTCTTTGATGCTAGATGTTGTTTGTTGTTATCGAGACTGATCTCTAATGTGTTTATATAACTGTTTAAATTATAATCAGGTTCCATTTCAGAAGGTACTTGCGATGATGATGTGGCCTTTCTCTTGGTGGAGTTGGTAGTCATGGTCGTGGTGGTATTATTGGTTGATAATGCAATTGGTTCAAGGGATTTCTTGTCTAATGTAGATGGTTTATCATCGTCGAATTTAGTGAAATCCATTAAATCATTGAAATTGTCATCGAATTTCAAGAAATTATCCACATTAAAATCATCTTCCTCATGAATCGGCTTGGAGAATTGCTGCTGTTGTTGTTGTTGTTGTTGTTGTTGTTGTTGTTGGAGTTGCATCTGTTGCATTTGATTAAAAGTATGTGCATGAGAGTTCATCATTGGCAATGATGTGTTTGTCGAATTCGATTGGTTCATCGTTATTGGTGCTGAAGAGGAGAACGATGCAAATGTTTGAAAGCTGGATGCATGACTGTGGATATTGGAGAAAATCGAATTTGTGTTTGATGGTAATGAATGGTTCGTGTCAGGGGAGAAATAATCTAGTCCCTTTCCCTCAAAATCAATGTTAATTGGATTCGACGTGGTGAACATCGATTCGAAATCACCATTACCACCACCATTAGAGTCCTCCATGGTGATATCCGTGATGGAATTTTTATGATTAGTGGTTGTCGTCGTCGTAGATGGAGACACAGACGAATCATTTTGAATTCCGTAATCCTCCTTTGAGATTTTCCGGATGTGTTCTATGTAATCAAATTCAGGGTTGTCAGGGCTTCTATTGGACAAATTGGAATCATGAACCAAATTCTCTGAATCGTGTTGCTTTAACAACAACAAATTACCATGTGATTGAGTTCTAGATGTACGTTTCTTTGGTTTATTGATTTTGAAATTACCATGACCATGCATTTGACCATTGACGGCACCAGTGGATGTCGAATGATCTCTTCTTTTAATGGAATTGATACTGTTCAATCTCCAAGACAAATTCAATATTCTCTTGTTGTTCGGTAACAAAGTGTTTTTATTGTTGAACATCTTCCACACTTCCAATGAATTGCTTTTCCCCTGAAGATTCAACGAATCATTAGCCTCCAACAGTAATTCATGTTTAAACCGTTGAATCGGTGACGGTGAATCATTTGCATTGGTGTTGGCATTGGCATTGGCATTGGTGTTGGTATTGGTGTTCATATTGGAAAGACCATTTGAGGGGAGGTAATTATTAGTCTTTTTAGAGATGGATATTGACGATGGCAACGATGAATTGAAATTTAAATTAGATGGAAACATTCAATGGTTAAGTTGGGTGTTTGGAATTGATTTGACTTGATGGGAATTTGGAAATTTGGAAATTTGATCGATATGGATGACAAGAGATGGATATAAACAGATGAGTTCACAAGAAGAAGAAAAACAAAAGGAACCAGGGTAGAATCTATTGATGTGAGTATCAGTTGTTGTTGTTGTTGTTAAAGAACTTTTAAAGGTGGTGTATATATAAAAAAAAATTAAAAGGATATTGTTTTTTCTTTTCTTTTTTTTTGTTGTTGTTGTTTCAGTTTTCAATATTAGATGAAAAAAGGGGAGGGGAAGAGGAGAAGGACAAGAAATTATTAGTAGGTAAGAGAGAAGAAAAGAGAAGAAAAGAGACAAGAGAAAAGAAAAGAAAAGAAAAGAACCAAAATTGAAATGGAAGTAGAAATAGAGTATAATAGAATGAAATGAAATAATAATAAAAACTACAATTATCTTATTGTACCCAATTAAACACTTGTATTGTAAAAAGAACTTATTTACTACTACTAATTGTAACTAACCTAACTGTATTGCAGTTGTAATTGTAATTGTAATTGTACTCAAATAAAAATAAAATAAAATAAAATAAAATAAAATAAAATAAAATAAAATAAATTTTTTTTGATTTCGTTTATTATTATTATTATTGTTATTATAGATTATTATAGATTATTTAGCTTATTATTTATTATCTTTGTCATTTAATTTAATTTAAATTTCTAATCTATCTAATAAATAAATAATGAAGAGATTAAAAAAGACTCTTCTGTGATTGATTGGATTAGGCGAAGGGCGATACGGAGTGAGGGGAGGGGTGAGAGGAGGGATATGGTGTACTATTGGGTGGCGTGGGGGGGGGGACACATAAAATTATCGCTCGCTACCAGGCGACTATCCCCCTCCCATCTTCTCTTAGGCGAACGAACGAACGAACGAACGAACAAACGAACGAATTGAATGAGAGGGGATACACGGGTTGAATGTAAGAAAGGCTATAACACATTCACCTTATATTAAAATTCAAACAAAAACCTAATCAGTTAGTTAGTTATACTAGTTGAATCCCCGGGAGTAGTTTACTAACATTGCTTAGAATAGAATACAAGAGAAGAAGGAGAAGGGGAATTGAATGGATGGTACAGTTTACAGTTTACAGTAATGTATAGTATATGTATATGTATATGTATATGTAGTATAATGTATATGTAAGTAATTAACGCAATTGTAAGATACTTGCATCAATGGAACAAATGGAGTAACACGAGGACAAAACAAAGGACTAGTACTGGTACTAGTGGTACTAGTACGAGAAATAAATTGGATCAGTGGATCAGTGGATCAAGTGGATCCAGTGGCTAATGTTATTAGCTTGTATCTTGTATTGCTATTTCATAGTGTATACACACTAAAACTACACTGTATTATTCAATTATACAATACAACCCTATAATTGTTTATCTATATGAAATCAATCAAATATATATATATATATATATATCTACGGCCCGTTAAGTATTTAAAATAATGTTAAAAAAGAAAAAAAAAAGAAAAGAAAAAGAAAAAGAAAAAGAAAAAGAAAAAGAAAAAGAAAAAGAAAAAGAAAAAGAAAAAGAAAAAGAAAAAGAAAAAGAAAAAGAAATGAAAATATCTAGGTACGGTACAACACAATACAATACCCAGTATAATTCAATAATATAAGTAATTTTTAAAGATTTCCGATTGGACATAAACAGATTTGCTATAATAAATAAATAGATATATATATAAGCTATAGTAACACTTGTCAAAAACGGACCATTTGACTAAATTGGCAATTCTGCCATTTCTTATCTCAGCTTATTTTATTTTGTTTTATTTTATTATCGCGCAATTGGATTGGATAGATATAGATAGATAGATATCTCACCTTTGTTAGAGATAAATCCCTACGGGATTTATTGTGTATATAGTTTATAGTTTATTGTTTCATAGAATTTAATTTAATTTAATTTAATTCAATGGACTTGAATTTGAATTTGAATTTGAATCTTGACTTCTGTTAGTGTTGTTAATTTGTTAGTTGTTAATTATTTTTCTTTATTTTATTTTATAAATATATATATATATATTCACGTAATCCACGTAGTTCACGTTTACTATATGCTTATATTCCGGGTGCAAGGATGTTTTGTTTATTTTGCACGTGACCTACCATTTCTTTTGTTTTCTCTTTCTTTTTTTTTAAACCGAGCCCACCTCTCACATCTCTGGTGTAAATTTTGTAAAATGTGTAATTAAAATTTGCCCCTTTGAATCTATCTTATAGATAGATATCAATTTAAAACATCATTCAATTCAATTCAATTCCCAATTCAAAAAAATTTGTGCCTCTCTCCCCATACGCAAATAGTTACACTGTTCCTACTGTAATTCACAAATGTCTTTAGAATCAGCTATTAAAAAGGCTACATCGTCCGAATTAACCGAAGATGATTACGGTACCTTGTTAGACGTTGTCGATTTGGTCAAATCCGATCCTGACAATAACATCACTGAATCCATAACTATCATCAAGACCAGATTAAATTCAGGTAATGCTAACATCATCTTACGAACGATCACATTGATTGATTTCCTAGCGGAGAATTGTGGTGCCATGATGAAGGCTGAGATTGCAAAGAAATCATTTGTCAATAATTCACTTGTGAAATTGGTCAATGATTCCCATACACATAATAATGTCAAGTACTCTATCATCAAGGAAATTTACAAATTGTCCAAGACTTTTAAAGGTGATGACAGTTTGAAGATTATGGATCAAACTTTTGTGCAATTGAAGAGTAGTTATCTGTACTTGTGTCAACAAGCTGAAAATGAAATTGATTCAGGGAATCACATTCCTGCATCTCAAGGTGGGTTCTCTGCCAATGTCCGTGCCGGTGCCACTGGTAATGCCACCACCGTTGATGATGAGGATGAAGAACTGAAAAAGGCCATTGAGTTGTCATTAAAGGAATCTCAACAACAGTACAGTTCTCCTTCTCAACAACAACAACAACAACCCGCTTCTACTACTCCTGCTACTACTACTACTACTACTACTACCACTGCCGCTACTGCACCAGTGATACAACAACAACAAGTTCCTCAATCTACATCTGGTTCAATTGATAACACGCCTAAACCAGATACTGTGAGAGCATTGTACGATTTAGATTCATCGGATGAGGACACTTTGTCATTTAAAAAGGATGACATTATCACCATTGTCGAGACTGTCAATGATGATTGGCTCAGGGGGTGTTTGAATGGGAAATTGGGGATCATCCCAGTGAATTATGTGGAGAAGATTCCAAAGACCACAGATGCACAGATCAATGAATTGATTTCCTTGTTGAACAATTCATTCAACATTGAAGTGTTGTTGTCCAAGCTAATGGATTTAAACACTAAATTGAAGACCAGTCCTATCTCCAATCAAGAATTTGAAAGTATCTTGATCAGAGACGGGATCCCAGAGAAGATGAATGAAGTGGAGAAGGTCAAGGGTAATCTGAAGAAGATATTGGATTTGTACAAGTTGAAAGTGCTGGAATTGGAGAGTATAAACAACAACATTGATTCCAGTGTATCATTGTATCAGAAATTAATCACTCAACATTCAAGTACTGCAACAACAACAACCAGCAGTACTCCAGTGGCGTTTACACCTCAATTGACGAATCAATTGGGTAATTTGAGTATATCTGGTGGCCCATCGACTCAACAACCAACTATTCCACAATTGACAGGGTACGGACAAATACCACCACAATCACAATCACACACACAATCACCATTCCCTGTTCAACAACCACTGGCTACAGGTTATGGATTTCAACAACCGATTCAACCAACACCACAGCAGCAACAGCAACAACAACCTACGGGATACCAATTCAACAATCCAACTGGACCAAGTCCAAATTACTGATTCTTTACTTTTTTTTTCATTTCTCGGATAATGATGATAATATTAATATTAATATAAATATAAATATAAATGATAATAATTAATAAAAGTAAAATATTTAGTAAAGTTGTTATTAATCAATCAATTAATCAATCAATTAATCAATCAATTGATTCTGTAATTCTCGTAACGAAACAAGAGCTTCTCTGTTAAACTCTTTCAAATCGTTCACAATGGGAACTGGATGTTCCTTATTGGATGGCTTGTTTGACAAATACACAGTACTCAATCTACCTATAATGTCATTTGAATCGTTGACAATAACACGATTGACATTGTTAGTCAGTGATAACAATTTGATCTTATTGATCATTGTAGCCACAACCGACAATTGATACTCCACCAACCAACTATCATCATCACTGTGGTCAATGGCGGATCCATCGTACCCATCATCTTGATCGATCAATTCAATGATTCTGCAATATGTCATTGTCAAATCTTCAAACAACCCATTGATCACGACGATGATCTCTGGTGTTGGTGTCGAGGTCGGGGTCGATGTCGGTGTCGGCGTTGGCGGTAATTCCATTGTACACTCTAAATACGACAAGTAAACCATCAATGATTGTAATTTACTACCATTAGCTGGAGGTTTAGACAATTGAATGTATTTGATTCTATCCATGGATCGACATTGAGCAATAGTGGGATGGAATGGTAATGGTAAACCGACACGAACGTCATTGGTGTCTTGATCAGGTAACAAGTTGATCAAATGGTAAACAACAGTGCCCTCATTGCAAGATTGGTCCTCCGACACCATTCGTTCTATCAAATCAGACACGGTATCATAATTCCACATCACCACAGGACTCATCAGTGGTTATTTATGTATTGTGTTTGTATCAAATTGAATGTATTAGTACAGATGTAGTTACACAGAGGAAAATGGGAAAACTTGTAAGTTCGTTGTCCACTACAGTACAGTACTTATACAATACTTATACATCCAAATCCAGACAAAGAAAACACACACTTCCATTATATATCTCCCTTATTGTCTATTAATCAATACAATACCATTTACACAAAGAACAAGAATAAGAACAATACCATGGTTTCCCAATGCAATATCTCCCAAATTAACTTCCTCCTTCTGCTATTGACATACGTGACACGCTTTACCACAACAATGAACTAATTGTGACCCATTTTCCCTCTTGTCTGTTTCAATTCGTTCATTCGTTCATTCGTGTGTGTGTGGTCTACAAAAAAAAAATCCTCGTCTCTCCTCCCTTCCCTCCCCCCCCAACTAGCCAGCCAGTGAGCCAGCGAAGAGCGTGCCAGAGTGTCGAAATGTGCCAGCTAAACTTAACTTTCATCAAATATAAACAAAACAAAAATATCAAAAAAATCAATCAATTGTATAGTTAGTTAAAAAAAGGAGGAATTGTTTGATTTGTTTTCCCTCCAATAGACACATAAGTCCACAAACTTATATCATTGTTTTCGTCAAGAGCTTTACTATTTATTCAATTTCCTTTGATTCATTCTAATTCTAATTCTAATCTCTGTGTGTGATCACTTTCTTTCTCTTTTTCTTTTCACTTTTTTTTTCTTTTTGATTTGCCTTATTTTTTGTGTTTACATTTCCTCTTTATTTATGTTTTATGTTTTAACTTTACATTTCAATTAAAAAGGATCCAATTCTGCATTAAACCATCATTACCTTCGTTATCTTCCATCCATTTTTATTTAATAGAGCATATACATATACAACTGGAAGACTTTTCTTTTTTTCTTTTTTTTTTAAGAACAAATCATCATGAGTGAAACCCAATTAGCATTTGAAGCATACGAGGATTTGACAGGGTTAAGATTCCCATGGAACGTGTTTCCTGGCACAAAACCTCTAGCCAATGAATGTTCTGTGCCAATCTCGTGTTTGTATCAACCATTGAGACCGACTCAGGATCCAATAATACTCAATTATCTTCCAACAGTTTGTAGAAACTGTAAATCCATTTTGAATCCATTCACTCAACCTGATCTACAAACAAACCAATGGGCGTGTCCTTTCTGCTCTGCTAGAAACACATTCCAGGGGAATATAATACAACAACAACAATTGCCCTTTGAAGTGAATCCAAATGCTTGCAACGTGGAGTACATATTACCCGCTGGTGCTAACCAACAACCATTAGTGGTGTTGTTCATAGTGGATCTATGCCTGGATCAAGAGGCATTGGATGCACTAAAGGAGAGTTTACTGGTGGCTATCAGTTTACTACAACCAAACACATTGGTTGGATTGATCACATTTGGTAAAAACGTCAATGTCCATGAATTGGGCCATCAGGATTTCCATTCAATGTGCACGTTCAATGGATCCAAGGAATACTCCATAGACACTGTGGAGAAACATTTGGGGTTAATGTCCAATGATTTAAGATCACAACCCAAGAGAACACCATCGATGGGTGCTGCCCCTCCTCCAAAGCCTACCGCTGTCGCTGGTAAATTCTTTCAACAACTGGCGATCTGTGAATTCAATTTGACACTATTGATTGAATCGTTGAAACCTGACTCCTTCCCAATTCCAAAGCAACACAGAGCTCAACGGTCCACCGGTGCCGCTATTAACATTGCCGTTACATTACTAGGTTCCTCATTCCCTAAAACTGCCGCTAGTGCATTCCTATTCGCTGGTGGTCCCTGTACATATGGTCCTGGTAACATAGTGAAGACTGAATTGAAAGAACCTATCAGATCTCATCATGATTTATTAAAGGATTCAACCACAGCTAAACAATTTAAGAAAAACAAGGAATTCTACGAAAGACTGGCGGCAAGGGCTGCCATCAACGGTCACTCTATAGACATTTTAATCGGTTCATACGATCAAGTTGGTTTGACAGAGATGGAATCATTGCTCGAGAAAACTGGTGGATCAGTGGTGCAAAGTGACTCTTACACGTCTGCTATTTTCAAACAATCATTTCAAAGAATCTTTAGCTTCCGGAAGGATGTCAATGAGAATAACATTGGTTTCAATGCTACCTTGGAAGTTAAAGTGTCAAACAATTTGAAAATCCAAGGATTGGTTGGTCATGCCACATCATTGAACAGGAAAACTAACAATGTCTCTGAGATTCAAGTAGGGCTAGGTGGAACAGATGCATGGAAATTGGGAACAGTGTGGTCCCATTCAACGTATGGCTTATACTTGGATTTAGTTGCATCTAATTCATTGGTTGTGACCATTCAATTCATATTGACGTATCAACATTTAGACGGTACAAAGAGATTACACGTTACGACAACACAAAAGCCAATGTCTCAATCAAAGGCCCAATTGATTGGTAACTTTGATCAGGAAGCGGCAGCTGTGTTGGTGGCTAGGGAAGCCGTTGATAAGGCTATCAGAGATGATTCTATAGATATCATCAGATGGTGTGATAAAATCCTAGTTGACCTTTGTTCTAATTTCACCACATTTATCCCTAATGATCCGCAATCGTTGTCATTGCCTCCTACTTTGAGCTTTTTCCCTCAATTTATGTACCATTTGAGAAGATCAACGTTCATTCAAGTGTTTAACAGTTCCCCCGATGAAACATCATTTTATAGACATTGTTTTATGACCGAGGATGCAACGACATCGTTGATCATGATTCAACCATCATTGACTGCATTTGAATTGGACAAAGAGCCCGAACCTGTGTTGTTAGATTCTACATCGATTAAACCAGACAGAATATTGATATTGGATACGTTTTTCCATTTACTTATATTCCATGGTTCTAGAATAGCTGAATGGAGACGGCAGGGGTACCAGGACAAACCAGATTATGAGTATTTCAAAGAATTCTTAGAACAACCAAGATTGGAAGCTGCCGAGATATTAGTCGACAGATTCCCATTGCCTAGATTCATTGACACTGAAGATGGTGGATCACAAGCTAGATTCTTAATGTCGAAATTGAATCCAAGTACAACTTACAAGGAAATGGAGGACATATCTGCAGTGGCTGCAGGTGACACGGACAAGACACAAGGTGCTATCATTTACACCGATGATGTTAGTTTACAAGCATTTATGAAGTATGTGTTTGCCGCCGTTGTTAAAACGGTCTAGAATAGATAGATATTACCTTCAATTTTTTAAAAAATAATACAACCCATTCTCTCTCTCTCTAATTTTTTCTGTATTCATATTATATCCAATACTATTTTCATGTCATTATCCAAAATCCAGTAAAGTTGTAAAGCTGAATGTAACTCTATTAATATTATCATTTACGAAACGTAAGATCAATAATGATCTCTCCTCATCACCTCATCCTCCCACCCAACTTCCCTAATGATAAATTGAGAAATTTCCAGAACAAAGCTGTGAAACAAAACTCAATGGACTATATATATATATATATATATATATATATATATATGGAATAAATCAAAAATTATGAGACCCAGACAACCCACCTTCCGTAGAAGGCTTTTATGGAGAAGCTGGCGACACCAAACAGCAGCAGGTATGTGCAATGCAGACTAGAATGGTCCGACCACGAGGACTTCTTGATCTCCTATGGTGACTCTAGGTAAGTATGAAGAAAGGGGAAGAAATTTCAAAAGAATGGGACACGGGTGTGTATTGTGAAACATTGTGGAAAGTAAATTGGGAAACTGGTCTCCTTTTATAGGGCGAAAAAAACGAAAAGAAAAAAAAAATTGTGTTGGACGAGTACAGAATTTTGAGTGGTTCACTACTTGTCTTTTTGTGTGTGTGTGTCTGTTTTGAGAAAGAAAAACACGAAATCCAAGGATAAGAAACAGTATAAGGGTGTGCAATTAAGGAACAGGAAGGAAAAGACGATACAGTACAGTACAGTACGGTGTCAAAATTCGTGTATCTAATTGGTTACAGAGTCTATACATTATCGGAAATCAACAGTTCAAAATGGCACCATCGTACAGAGAAGAAGGGTATTTAATAATACAACCAGGAAGTCAAAACACATTGATCAAATTTGGTTTGGAAGACACATTGAGTCCTCCATCGTACGCCATTCCAACAAAGGTGTATAGATCGTCCAAGGAATCGGAGTCATTGTTTACATTAAACCCAACTGTCACCGGTGCAACTCAAGAGGACATTGACAAGGCCAAGGAGGAATTAGCCGTGTATCCAATCGTTGATGGGTTCATTGTCAATGTCGATGCATTGAATTTCTTGTTGAAGGTTGTGTTGAAATCTATGATCAAGGAAAAACCACTTGTGTTATTGAGTAACATTTGTTTATTATTAGTGCAGACATCATCCAGATGGTCTAACATTGCCATTGAAACTATAACCAATTATGTGTTTGAAAATTTACAATTGAATGCTTTCACCATTGTGCCATCTGCTCTTTGTGGAATGTTTGCATACGGTTCATCTCCAAATTCATGTGTCGTGGATGTCGGATACGGTAAGTACGAAGTGACACCGATCATTGATTTTCAAGTGTACATGCTAGGTGTCAAAGTTGCCAATAAAGGTGGTCAATTTATAAATGACCGTTTGAGTAAATTGTTACCAAATTTAACTAAATCCCAGATTGAATCATTGAAGAAGTCACCAATCTTTGAAAGTTTAAGTGCAGAGGATGCGAAGAATTCATTCTTTGGTACTGATGCATTGAAGGAAAGTAATAACCCAGAGGAGGAAGGTGTGCTGGATATAGCTGCCATTGTGACCAGTGAAAAATCAACAAGAGAAATCCTAGCGGAACATGAAAAGCAAGAATCCACCAAGGCACAAACCATCAGCAATAAACCAAATTCAGAATTGGAGAAAAATGTGTTTATAGATGACAATGGTGTTGAAGTTGAAGTCGGTAAGGAGAGATTCCAGGGATCTCAAGAGTTGATCTCCTCGATAGCCGACTCTGTGTATCAAGCATTGTTAAAGATCCCAGACGGCAAAAAGAGACAAGAATGTTACGATAATTTGATTGTCATTGGTCAAACCACTGCCATTAAGGGGTTTAAAGAGAGTTTATTGTACAAATTATACGAAAAATACTCTGTGGGACCTGAATTTGAACAAATGAGTAAATCAGCCAACGCAACTCAAAGCACTTTCAGAAACGAATCCAGTGGATTGATGAAGGAATTACTTATCTCACAGGCACCTAAACACATCAAATATGTCACAAAACCTGAATACTTCAGTGATTGGAAGAAAACTGGTTTCGAAGATTGTTCATTCCTAGGTGGTGAGATCTTGTCAAAGCAAATATTTGGTACATCTGGTAATTCAGACATGTTTTTAAGTAGAGAAGATTACTCAGAGAAGGGTCCAATGGGAATCTGGCATGTCAGATTGTAATGGCTTTAGCTGTATTGCCTATTTATTCTGTTAGATCACTTTTTTATGTTTTATTTTTTACTTTCCTTTGTTCTATGTTTAGTTGTTTTGTAATATAATGTAACTTTTTGTATAAGATATTGTTTAACATACTGTTGCCTCGTCTCTTAATATTAAATATATATATAATGTGAATTCGAATGTCATACAATCAGTTAAACTATAAAAAAGAAGCAATAAAAACTATATACGAACAAAAAAAAAACCCAGAAGACAAAAGGAAGTATCTATCTGCAAATCTTTTTCATATAAAAACAAGAACAAAGAAAAAAACACACATAGTGATGGAAGATTAAATAGGAGCAAAAACAAAAGAAAGCAAATTAAACATAGGCAAGTATAATAACACAACAACGAATCAAAAAAAGGAGAAAAAGGAGAAACTTACCTAAATTAAAACCAATAAAGACAAAAAACAAAGGACAAAGGACAAAATAAAAGCAAAAAATAATAGTAACATCAGGGGACTATCATACAAAAATCAACACATATTAAAACATGCGTTTAATAGAAATAGATACAACATAACAAATAACGATAAACAGTATTCATTAATTAATAGTGTAATCATTCACCTCTTAATCTTCTAGCTAAGTAAATATCCTTTTGCATAATGGTGACTCTCTTAGCATGGATAGCACACAAGTTGGTATCTTCAAACAAATGAACAAGGTAAGCCTCGGTGGCTTCTTGTAATGCCATCAATGCCACCGATTGCCATCTGTAAGTGGAATCCGGTCCCATTTCATTTTGAACTATTTCTCTGACTAATCTAGCAAATGGTAATTTTCTAATCAACAAATCCGTGGATTTTTGGTATTTCTTAATTTCTCTCAATGCAACAGTACCTGGTCTGAATCTGTGCTTCTTTTGATGACCTGGATCACCAGGACGGTTTCTTGATAATCCGGTGGAACCAGATGACGAAGCATGGCTTCTTCTAATGGAAGCACTGCTCTTAGTAGTGGCAGGTGGGATCGTTGGAGAACCTGGCTTAACACGCGTTATCTTATGAGTCTTTGGAGACTTTGGATTCTTGTTCAATCTAGCCATTGTGAAAAATAATCAATTATATTAGGAAAGTGTTATCACCCGTGATAAAGTAACCGAATTAATGCAATGGAAACAATTACAAATCAATTAACTGGGTGTCTTTAACGTAAATATGTATTAAAAAACTGCCCATTCAGTAATATATTTGTAATTTGACCTTTTTTTCTTTCTTTTTTTTCCTTTTTCCTCACTCCCCCTTACAACTCGATGGGGCCAGCCATTTATACCAATTAGGTAAAAAATCATTCATTCAAAAAGGACGAGAACAAAAAAAAAAAGGAACAACGCGTCGAAGGTTGCGTCGATCGACGTTTTATTACTTTTACAAAGAGAGTTTGTTATGTTATTTGAAAAATAGTTAGTTAGTCAGTGAGTTAGATAATACAAAATAAAACAAAACGCAAAATAAAAGTGGAAAACAAAAGAGTGATAAGATAGTGTGGAAAATAAAATAAACAAGAAAATAGTAATGGAGAAGAAAATGATGTGTTATAAAGATGAAGGTGAAAATGAGAATGAAAATGAAAATGAAAATGGAGGTGGAGATACAAAAAGAGTTATTAAACAAGGAGGTAAAAACAAGAAGAGAAAATAAAAAGAATAAAAATAAACAAAAGGTTTTATATAAAAAGGTAGAAAAAGTATAATAATAATAGTAGTAGTAATAGTAGTAGTAATGATGATAAACGATGTGGTTATGTTATGAAAGTATCAACAGTCAGTGAATACATCAAGTAGAGAAAAGAGGAAACGACAAATACCGACAGAAAAAAGTAAATGGACAACACAAATACAAAGAACAAAACACAAAACAAAAGAAACCTTAAAATAGATCAAGACAAAGAGACGGAAATAGAACTAGTAAATTTGAAAGAAAAAAAAAACAAAACCAAAAACCATATTTTCTTTTATTAGATGCATTTTTTACTCAGTTGCATCCTTAACTTCCTTCTTGACCTCTTCGACAGCCTTTTCAACAACATCTTTTTCCTTTTCTTCAGCAGCTTCTGCAACTTCAGAACCTTGAGAGAATCCACTGAAAGTGGTTTGTAATTCTTCTCCAATTGGTTCAACTTCTGGTTCAGCGGCAGAAACAGTAGCTGTGGCAGCTGGAGTCACAGTGGACACTGGAGTGACACCAGCAGATGATGAAGCGGCAGAGACAGAACTTCTCTTACCCTTCTTCTTCTTTGGCTTTGGAGGTTCAGTAACCATGAATCTGATAAATCTCTTACTGATACTTTCCTTTCTTGGAGCAGATGCAGCTCTAGCAGTGGCAGCGGCGGAAGCGGAAGCGGTGGAACCAGCAGCAGCAGAAGTTGAAGTAGCGACACCTTCACCATCAACTTCAGTTTCTTTGGTAATGGCTTGCTTGGCAGCTGCAACTTCTGAATCAGTGACAACGGAAGCCATTGGTGGCTTTTCGTTGGTGTTAATGTTCTTCAATGGGTCAGAGGCTTGTGAATCGTAATCAGCAGCACCCTTGATGTCATCCCAAGTCTTCTTTGGCACAGCGGAAACAGATGCACCAACAGCTGGAGCGGACTTGGTAACAGCTGGTTCATCGTCAACGACTGGGGCAGCAACAACCTTTTCTTCAACTTCAGCTGGTTCAGCTTCTTCAATTTCAGATTCTGGTTCGGATTCAATCTCAGCTGGTTCTTCCAATGGAGTGTCATCGAGAGCAAATTGCTTAGCGTCGAATGACTCTTCATCAGAGATCTCTTCTGGAAGTTCTTCTTGAAGGTGTTCTGGTAGGATGGCGTTGATTTCCTTTTGTTCATTCAAGTGGGCCAATTTAGCCTCCTTCAATTCATCCAACAATTTAGTTCTCTCCTCTTCCTTACCAGACACTTCACCTTCCAGGGCTTCTCTCTTAGAGATGAATTCATCGTATTCTTGTTGCTTGGTTGCCAATTCAAGATCAGCCTTCTCCTTCACCAATTCAGCTTCAGCGGTTTCTCTTTCAGCATCAGTGGTGGCTTCAGCCAACAACTTTTCAGTTTCATCCAATCTAGCTGAGATCTTCTCCAATCTGGCAAGAGTGGATTCATAGTTGGATTGCGCAGTTTCGGATCTAGTCTTTTGTTCATTGAAAAAAGTCTCAGCGGTTTCTCTGGTAGCAATCAGATCATTCAAAATAGAAGTTTCATGTTCCAATTCAGCCAAGATTGGAGACACATCTTCATCCTTTTCTCTTTGAATCTCATCAATTTCAGCCTTTCTTTCAGCATCCTTGCCATCCTTGATTTCCTTAAACTCCTTCAACTTGTTGTCTCTTTCAGTTTCAATAGCAAGCTTCTCCTCCTCTTCCTTTTCAATTTGAGCCTTTAATTCAGCCTTCTTTTCAGCAACTTCATCGTCCCATTGTTTAAACAATGTCAATTGGCCCTGTTTCAAAGTGTCCTGATCTTCTTGTAATTTTTGTCTTCTAGCCACTTTGTCAGCTTCTCTTTGTTGTTTAACGGCAATCTTACTAGCCTTTTTATCGGCAAAGAATTGGATTCTCTTTTGTTTCAATTCATCTTGAGCTTGCTTCTTTTCCAAATTGTGTTGTTGTTGCAAGGCAACTTTAGCATTCAAATCAGCCAACACTGGTTGAACAATGGCTTCAGCCATACGACTAATCTCTTCCGCAGACAGTTTCAAACCACTACCGAGATCAATCTTGGATTGTTCCTCCTTTCTCTTAGCCAAGTTAGCTTGAGCAATTTGAATAGCTCTAATGTTCATTTCTCTATTAGCAAATAAGTTGTCAGAGGACAATTTGTTATCGATGCCTTCCAAAGTTTTATTGGCATTATTGATAGCCTTTATCAAAACCTTATTTTCAACCAATTGGTTTCTAGCCAATGTTTGTCTTTCCGTCTCGGCATAGTCTTTATTTGGATTGAAATTTTGCGATGCAAGAGCACCGACACTGGCGAATTTTTCAGTGTTGGCAGAGTCACTGGCTGTTGGAATACCATACACAGTGGTTGGTCTTGACAATCTTGATGTGATACTCTTTTGAGCACTTTGTTCAGCGCTTGTAGTGATCTTGGAAATGTTAACATTCCCATTGGCAGTGTCAAATGCATTAGCAGTGGCCAATCCGGATCTGTAATCCTTGGTTGGATCGGTTCTCAAAGTCATAGTTCTAGCGGCGGAATCACTGGCAGCCTTGGAAATGTTACCAATGTTAATCACTCTGGAACTTTCATATGCATTGTGAGAGGTTGTGACACCAGCTCTTGAACCAGCAGGACGGGTCAATTTAGACGATGCAGCCGATGAAGAATCCAATAAAGACATTGTAGCCTTACCAGATCTAATATCATCAAAGTCATACAACTCTTGCAATGCAGTTTTTGCAATTTGAGATCTACCCTTCTTCAACACAGATGATGCAGCGTCACTGGATTCTTCAAAGTCAATTGATTCAGATGTGTTATCATAGAATGGATATTTCTGAGATTTTGCACTAATGGCAGCGTATTCAGCCTCTGGAGCAAAATTGTTTCTCTTCCAGGCTCTTGGAGCAGAATCTGTCTTTGCTATCAAGGCAGCAGCAGCAGCTTCAGATGATAATTCTCTCTTATAAGGGTGAACAGATAAATCTGATGATGATGCCAACAATGCAGCAGTGTCGGACGCTGAAGGATCAACACCTAAATTGACTCTCACTGGACCATTGTACACACCATATTTCAATTTAGCCTTGTAAATTGCCTCTTCACTTAATGGTCTACCATTGGTTTGGTACACAGAGTGTCTTGTGCTTCTACTAGTGATAGAAGCTGTAGGTTCTTGGTAAGACATAATGGTAAAATCAATATAAAATCAAATTGTATGTCCTAGTTTTATCTTTCCTTCTCTTTTTTTTTTTTGATCTAAGTTTTGTGTTTTGTGTTGTTTTCAATATACAATTGATCAATTAAAACTCAAAAACAAATAAAACAAAAAGATTTGATATGATATCGAATTGGAAAAGTAATTAGTGTATTTCAAGTAATTTAAAATAAAGAAAAAAAAGTACACACACAACTAACTAACTGATTGTTTGTTTCAATTGTGGAATCTATTGTATAAGGAGATTTATGTGAGATTGCTGTTTTTTTTTTCTTCTCTCTTGTGCCTCTTTATTTAAAATAAAAAAAAAGTTCCCCTTTGTGTTTCGTGTATATATATATAACACGTTCAATAAACTTATACTAATAAATATATATATATGTATATATGTATATGTATATATGAATGAATTGATATGGGAAATATAAAATATATATATAAAAAAAGACAACCTAACAAGGAGTTAAAATGAGTTTTTATTAAAAAGCTAAAACAATGGAATTAGAGGGGAGGGAGTATAGAGTAAATTGTATGTACCAATGCATAAACCGACGCAGACGCTTTTTCTCTCTCTCTCTCCCTCTCCCCTGTTTATCAGAAAGTGGCAAAGTTGAATGAGAAATAGAAATCGTGGCGAATATTTAAAATAAATTCAAAGTTCACTAGCCACATATTTTCCTAAATTGGAATAAATTCCCAATTAGGCAATTTCTGCAAGTTGAATTTGGAATATAAACACAACATAAAACAAAGCAAAATAAAACAAACCAACGCTCACATACAGTGAGTGAATGGGTGAGTGGGTGAGTATTAATTTTCTTACCGATTACACAGTGAAATTTATGACGACACGAGATACACGAGTTTCGGGTAAGATTAGATAAATACACAAAACTGAGGCCGGGTAACTTCAGTTTATCTTCTTCATGATTACGTAATTGGTTTTTTTTTTTTTTTTCAAGCACAAGATTGAACTCATTTTGGCTCCCAACATACGATATTAAACAGGAATACTAAGATAAATTTCCATTAAAATATAAAACGAAAAACAGAATGAAAACGACGAAAAACAAAACAAAATTGTTTTAAAAAGAAATCAATAGTAAAAAAAAAGAGGGTAAAAAAAAAAAGAACGAGTCAACACAGTTGACATTAAACTAAACATAGCAGAGAAAATTTAAAAGGAAAAAGTTAAATTTTGGAGTAAATGTAAAAAATGACAACAACAACAAAAAAAATAGAAGAATGATTACCAATTATTAGAAGAAAAGAGTTTCATTGATAAAGAATGACAAATCATTTCAATTCACTGTAAACAGTGTGGACGTACTTGTACAACAATTCTCTTGATGTCTTCAATTGATCCAACACATATCTTCTTCTAGTATCTGCCCAACCATGAGCTTGCAACAAAATCAACAAGAAGAAACCTTCGATAATCATAGTTGGTGTGTTACAAAGTAATTGACCAGTTTCACTCCATTTCATACCAGATGCAATGATAATCAATGCCAACACAATACCCACAGATGCCACGACAGACCATTTATTAGAACACACAAGATTGATGTACTTAGACACCTTGTATGCAACACTCTTATTCTCTGGTGGATCCAAAATCTCAAATTCAATACCAGCTTCTTGTAACAACACTCTAGTGTCTTGAATCACCTCTTGTGCCTTACCCTGTTCATACTCAGTGTCTAAAAAGTACACCTCTCTCAACACAAACCCATCGATGAAACCAATCAAACCAGTATAAGTACCAATGATCAACCACCAGTTATCGTCCCATTCCATGACATCACCGATACCGATCCAAACGATAAACACAGCTATAGAGATCAACAAACCGAAACCAGTACCAACCAAATCCGCATATCTTTGGATCACATTCTCCAATCCATGTTTCTCCAATGGTTCCACAGTGACAACTCTGTTTTGTTCGTAATCGTTGACAATGATTCTTTCCAATTTTTCAATGTTGGCATCGTATTCAATAAATGTCTCAATTTGTTCACCGACATACTTGTCATTTCTGATTCTGACATTTTCCAAAATCACAGATGTGATTAACAATTCCACAGCGGTACCAGTGTTGACAATCATTTGCCATGAATCAGAGAATGTTTCCTTCTTTTCCTTACCATTGTCATAGTAATCACCAGTTCCCATCTTGATCTTACCGACACCAATCCACACAAAAATCAAAATCCAGTAAATGATAACAACGTACAAGTTACCCAGAGAGTTACTGCAGAAGGAACAAAGTTTATCAAACTTACCTTCTTCCTTCAATGCAATTTCTTCAGTGTCAGTGTTGAAATCAATCTTCTTCTTCTCAGTGACAATGTTACCATCAACATCGGTGGTCAACCCATCAGCAGATGTAATGTTCTTTGTCAAGCCACCGTGTTGTAATTCAAATTGCTTCACCTTCTTCAATAATCTCAAATGGGAATCTGATCTTGATTTAACCATACCAGTCAATCTTAACAACACGTGAGAATCATCCAGTTGTTGTCTCATCAAAAGAGTATCCCAGTAGTAAGTTTGAATGGATTGACCATCTTGCATAGTGATTTGCCAGTCATCAGAGGCATGAGAGACAATACCAAACACAATCCAAGCAATCATAATCAGCCACATAAACACAAACATCCAAATTGTACCTGCCCATTTGGAGAACACACGGATAAGGTAATACACTGGTTGCTTCTTATGTTGAGTTAAGTTTTCCTCCATAATGTTTCTACTTTCAATGGTGGCTTGATCGTTTTCACCAAATTCATCCTTGACACTGGTCGTTTTAATCGTGGAAGCAGTGTCCGGGGTTTGTATTGGAGCTCTAACATATTCCGTCTCTGCCTTTGGAACTAAAATGTTCCAAATTTGTAATATGGACTTCATTGTTGTATAATTGTTTGTCTTATTATATGAATGAAAAGACAATATAATAATTTTCAAAATTTCCTTTGAAATGTTCCAGTAAAAAAAAGCCCACTAGAATAAGGTATAGGGAGCAGGTACCAGATATTTATAATTGTTTTAAATACCGATTAAATTCGACAATGCCAAAATACAAAATTTTAAATTACGTCTGTTAACAAAGAAAAAAACACAAACTATATTGATGCTACTAACTATTAATGGGTTCTTTTTTTTATCGAATCAATCAGTTTTGTAATTTATTTTTAAAGAGTGTATGATGCTTGATGCTTGTCATTTAATAAACTTTTGATAATTTCTAAAATTTGTCATTTCTTTTTTTTTTCTTCTCTCTCTCTCTACTTTATATTAATTTACGAAAAGTGAACACACACTATAAATAGTTAAAGATACCTAACCTTTCTTAAAAAATAATTGTATATGGTAATAAAAGAAAAGTAATTAAATTAAAATAAATTAAACTAATAACAAAATATAAAATATCTATCTAGTAAGTATATATGTACAAAAAATATTTTTTTTTTTTTTTGTTTTTTGGGCTGGATTTAATTTTCTTCCATTACAGATCATATGTTAATCACACATATTGGGGAACCTTCTTTTTGCTTTACTGAGGTACTTACCTACTTACTTACTTACTTCTTTTAATTTTTAATTGATGAAGAAATTAGTACACTGGGTGTATAGAAATAGAAATAATTACAGCGATTGAACTGGTAAGAGGGGAAAATCAATGAAAAAAAGAGTTATGGACAAAATTATAACCACATTTCAATTTCAACTTCTCTTCAAAAAGAAAGAAAAAAATAGTTAAAATCGGTTAATTTAATTATAAGGAGGTTTAATAAAAAAATTGAAAGGGCTGAAGGCAATTAATTGGTGAAGGTGGTGAAGGTGGTAAGGTGAGTTGAGTTGAGTTGAGTTGAGGTGAAAGTGTACAATTAAAAGAAAAGTGGATCCTTGCCACCAATCCAATTCAACTTTACCCACTATTTTTCAACGCAAACCTCCGAGAAATCTATAAACTGCAGTAAATACGATAATTAACGACTATATTGAGTAAATAATAAATTAACCTTGGTAGTTAAATTGAATACATTTCAAAGTTAAGTGGTGTGCCAAAGGTAAATGCCAAATCAAAGTAAGGAAAAAAACAGCCAATGGAAGAAGTGAATAGTTTGCTAATGTAACGGGTTTATTATTTAATCTTTTGTGTATGTATGTGCAAGTGAGTGTGTGGTCAAAATTTATAGTTTTTAGCCGCTTTGACATATTTTCACTTTACTTTTTCCTTTTCCATTAATCAGATTGTATTGTTATATGATAATGGATGTGTGGATGAATGTCAACAACTTAAAGTATGCTATTTTGTATTCCTCACATTGTATTCTTTTTTGGTCCCTGCTTTTGCTTAGTATCTTAAATTCAAATGGGCCGTACGATACTGTACACCATGTTTTTTTTTTCAATATTACTTTATCGGAATATATCTTAAATTATTCTAATAAATATATCACCGATACAAAAATAAAGAAGTAATAATTAAATCAAATTGTCAAAGATGAAAAAAAAAAAATAAAACACAAAAACGCAATAAAATAAAATGCTCATTATTTTAAAATCAAAGCAGCAATCTGAAAGAAACAAAGAAAGAGAAGAGACTATGTGTCAAATAAAACATACTAAGAAGGGTCCCGGCCACGGCTCTCCGATACTTTTCGTCGTAAAAAGATCAATGAGTTAGTGTTATGTGGCTTTAAAATAGTAACATATAAATTTATATAGTAGAGGAAAAGATTCAAAGGAGACAAATTTAACACCACCCAAAAAAAACAAAATACGGCGAGTTAATAATTATATAATGCTTCGCATGCATAGTATTAAATCATTCTATCTTGACTGATTGATTGATTGATCAATCTGATAAAAATTTGTACCATCCACCATTCCATTGAATTTGATATATATATATTTATCTTTGATCATTATTATTTTATGTATATGTCCGATATCTTTTAGTTGATACTAAATATATTATGTCTCTTGTCAAATCTTTCCATTATTAAGTCGTTTTCTTTTTCTTTTTCTTTTTCTTTTTCTATTAACCAGTAAGATAAACCGTTCATATGAAAGAACAAATGATTGTATCTTCGATGAAGATTACAGAACAACTGTTAAATGTTAAATGATACCGAACACATATCAAGAGTGTTCTGTAGTGTATACTGTTTAACATTAAAATTAAAAATTATACTTGGTTGTTCAGTAGACGCCAATTGACGGATATTATTTTTTTTTCCCTTTTCTTTTCTTTTCTTTTGTCTTGGATTCTTGTTCCAGAAGTATAATAATATATGGACAAGTCCAAGACAATTGAACAAGGCTAAGTTTTTCTTCTTCTTTGTAAAATTAAGTAAAGTTAAGTTAATTACCCAGATGATTATTATTTATTATCAAGTTAAACCTAATTTAACCAATGGTTAACTGGGAATGTAGAGTTTTGAAGGTGTGTGTGTGTGTTTTTTTTAACACTTCTATAATTACAAAAACATACATCAACTCACATACACACATACATATATATATATATATATATATAATTACATTCGAATGGCCAAACCGAATCATCAATTTACACACACATACATCAAATACAATTATTGTAAATGTAAATGAAATGGATATCAACATTCACATTCACATCACATCCACTTTCAAATCAAACCATACCATTAAAAAATAATAATTTTTTTTTGTATGGCATCATTCCGCACATTTGATTGCTACACCCAGTCCAGTCCAGTCTCAGTCTCACTGTCTCAGTCACAATGTCTCAGATTAAATGGTTAATTATTAATAAGATCAAATTTTAATTACATAGTTGAATGGGTTTGAGTTCTATGGTCTTATGGTAATATGAATACATCCAATGGCAGTTGAATAACGACGTTTGGATGTATATGTATCCATATATTACACAATTAACTAACATTTAATACACCTTATACCTATATTTCTCACATTTTGTACTTCTAACATTCTTATTTTGTTCATCAAGTAAACGTTATCCAGATCTGATTGGGTACAGTATTAATGTTATTTTAAAATCAAATACGATCCAAGCTATACAATTTATTTAACCATCTCCTTTGTTTGAATGGTATTGGTTATTGGTTAATTGTAGCAATATATATATATATTGTTGTAACAAAGGGAAGGTAAACGTAAATTCTAAAGTAGGAATTATTCCCGGGACTTTCCAATAACTTTTCAATTTCGATTTCTATGCTCCATTGTCTATACCATTTGTCTTTTTCAATATCCTTGTATCCTTATTATAATCAATCGTCTACTTTTTTGTCTTATATCTCATGGTTTAATTGTTTAATTTTGTATGTACTATATGATGTTATATCTTGACAGTTCCATTTTGTGTAGTTTCCGAGGCTGTGCCATTTAAGGGGCTTGTAAAGAATCTAATCAAAAAAAAAAATTGTGTGTGTGACAGGTCAAACCTATGTAGAGGAAACACCATGTTTTAAATTTGATTGATTGACAGTAAAACAGTAAAGCCCAACAGGTAATACTAATCTATTACTACCATTAGTGTTTTGAAAATTTTTCATTTGAATTGTAACTAATCTTACTTTCCTTTCCTTTGTTTTAAGCTTTGTTTTTTTCCAATCCATTTCTCTATCTCTTTCTTTGTTTCTTTCGTTTCTTTTGCCCCCAAACAATTACTCAATGTCATTGTTGTCCCAAAATTTCTCCGAATCAATCAATTTAATACATCCGACAACACATGTGACTGAAATAGCCAATGCTTCATCTCACATTGAAGATAACTCCTTCCTTGAACTGGAACAACAACAACAATCAGACGATGTCTCGCCAGTGGAATTCATCAACCCTTCACAGGCATCATTGATTCCATCAAGTTACAGTTTACGTGCATCATCTCCAATGTTTATGCCAACTATTTCATCTAATAGTAATACCACTACTCATGATGGATTCTCTACCATCCCATCTGATAACTTTTACCCACATGAGACCATTCCAAATGATCCTACCACCGCCGCCACTGCTACATCCACCACCGGAAACGAGTTTGTCAATATCTTACTGTTAGAAACTGAACATCCACCTTCTACATTCATGTATGAATACCATAAATTTCTTGATGCTTCATCAATGTTCCCCGAGGTTAAAATAGAGGAAGATTGTATGAAACAACACGATTCCAATGAGTTGAAAAACTTCATCATTTCTCGAACAGACTTTGACACTGTTGAAATGGAAGAGACCATGGATGTTCATTCATGTATTTCAACTGATTTTGACAGTGAAGGTGAAGATGAAAGTGAAGGGAATGATTCATATTACACGTATAATAAACCAGAAGCTATCAATGAATCCCTGAATGATACCGATGATGAGGATGATTTTGTCAATGATAATGGCAATAAAGATGAAGATGAAAGTGAGGAAAATGACAAAGCAGAACAGGACAAAGTGGACTCACCAGTTTCAAAACAGTCATCCACTCTGGATTTAACTATGAGAGATGTTCCAGCATCATCAACACCACCACCACCACCAATGGCTCCATCCAAAGGAAAACCCTGTACAATAGCCTGGAAAATAAAGGGTACAAAGGAAAGTATGATTCCACCTAAAGAGAAAACACACATCGTTACCACTCCTACAAACATTACTGCTACAACTGAAACTGAACCTGAAGAAACCAAAAAAATAACCATGACGACACCAACAACTATTACTACCACAAAAATTAACAAACCAAAAACCAACACCGGAAATGAACAACTTGAGACCCAGTCAGATGAACAAAACCAACCACATGAAAAGATTATGTTGAAATTTAGAATCACACAAGATATTAAATCCAAATCATACCGAAAACGTTTCTTTCCTGATCCAATATGTAAGAGAAACTTACGTAAAAATCGTCCAAGAACATCAAGACCAATTACTCCGCCAAAGAAGAAACCAAAGGCGAACACTGGCAAACGTGGTAAGAGAAAGAGAAAGAGTAAAATTGACAGTGAAAGTGAAAGTGAAAGTCAGAGTCAGAGTAAGGTCAATGCAAATGGTAAATGTACCGTAAACCAAAGGAAGATGTATAGAAACAACCAAAAAGTCAACCCAAATACAATATCAAACGGGATCGAGCTACCATTTAAATACCAATGCCAATTTTGTCTCAAATTGTTCAAACAAAGATCTCAATACACTAGACATGTGGATTGTGTTCATTTAAAATTGGCTAAATTTGTTTGTGATTATTGTGGTAAAACATTTAAAAGAACTGATCATTTAAAAAATCACATGGAAAGAATTCACGGCTAATCTAAGGGCTGAAAAATATCGCATTAGTTCACCACATAATTTGATATTCAATTGATATATCATGATGCTTTTTTTATTTTATTTTATTTGTTTTTGTCATCATTTTGCATAGTTCATACACATAACCATCGGCATGATTTCTTTGTGTTGTTTCTGTTCTGCATACCATTTTCGATTTTTCAACTTTGCTAAAACTATTTTAATACCCCATATATATTCACACAAAATCTAATAATTAATACCTAACAAAATCTTTGCTAGAATATAATTGGTCCATAAAACCATTTTTGCTTGTTCTCCATATATATATATATATTTATTTTCTTACATAATACAACTATTATCTTATATCTTTCATAAAAATGTACCTATCTTATGTAGTCAGAGAAAAAAAGTTTCACAATATATTAATAGACTAATGAATGAATAGCATCATATGCAACATTTCTCTTATACTTGGATAGTATTTATTTGCCCACCTAAGGTTCTCGACAGGATTTTTCTTTCAAAAAAAAAAAAGGTGGGATATTTTTGGAAATGAGCATTGAGGAGAAGACTGTCGACAATTCAAGAGAACAAAGGGTAAACAGAGGGATAGAAAAAAAGGTACAAAAAAAGAAGAACGGAAGCTCAAATTCTCATTTATTTTTATTAATATTGTGTGATTCCTAACATAGGACAGCATAACGGTCCAATTTTAATGTACAAGTTTATTCTTTTTACAGCATTTAATTAGAAGCTACAGACAAGACAATATAATCGGATATTAACTTCTTTTTAAGTAGCAATATATAACTCGAATATAAATTATGTGAATGAAATTTAATTGATACATAGACTCCATATCCAGTTACATTTTTAATTGATTTCTCCAATTTGACTCAAATTTTTGTCATTTCTTAGTTTTTTTTGTTCCAATACCAGACTGTTTAGGAAATAAATTGTTGTCCTTGTCGGACTTCTGGAAATATATATTCACCACAAGGTCACTAATGAATGGACTAGTTGCGATCCTACTTCTCTATCACTTAGATTCAGGGAATTTATCAGGCAACTTTTGGATCAGATTGACTGATAGAATGAACTTGTAAAAGACATTAAAAAGTTATGGATCCTTCTTCAGTCTTTCAACTATTAACTCCATTGAAAATCCGCCATTATGGATAAAATCGATAGTTTCCTGATCCAAAAAAAAGTCAGGGCTATCAGATAACTTGCCTTTGAGAACTGAATAAGGCTTTTCATATCCTTCTTCAGCAGTTTCCTTAGTTTCAGCTTCAGATTTAGATTCAGATATTTGACATTCACCTTCCTCTAGTACATCTGAATCTTTAGGACATTTGCATTTGGATGCTAGTTTCAGATAATTGAATTGTAGATTCTTCCGCTCTCAGAGAATTTAGGGTTCTCTTCAGTGTCAGAGGTGGATGAGCTCATTTTTTTTAACAATCAAATATATTAAACAAATGAAATTTTATATATATATAAACTTATAAATACATACACATACATATATGTGTGTATAATTATTGTTTGATATAGACAGGTTCAATTAAAGGGGAAATTTACCCACTTTTATACTTTTATATACAGAATATTATTACACTCGACCCGCTTATCTGTGTTGGCAGAATGTAGGCTAACAGATAAAAAAAACAGGTGTTTGCCATTTGTTAGTACAAACTCTTGTATTTTTATCTGTTTCTTCTTCTTCTTCTCTATACCACATAAAGTCTAACAGAATTTCACCATCACCCATCACCCATCACCCATCACCCATCACCCATCACCCATCACCCATCACCCATCACCATCACCCATCACCATCAACATCAACATGATCATCAATATAATCATTAACACCTATTGAAATTATAACAAGCGCAAATTACTAACTATTACCCACCACCCTTTTCAATTTAGATTCATGTATGAGACGAATCCAACCCTATCAAGGCTTCATTAGAGATAATCCATATGTGTAACTGATTCAAATTAACATTAACATTAAAATTAAACCATTAACATATATATTATATCATACAACATGAATTCAATTTAATCCCTAGGTTCTCTTTTTTCCGCCGAACATTAGCATAAAATAAATCCAATTTTAATCCAATTTAGAATACTAATTCATAACTAACTAACTAACTAATCCATTACTATTATACTATTCTAGGCAGTTTTTTTTAGAATATCTACCCTTTGTTTACAATATAATTCCAACATGTATTTCATCTTATAATCAATTAATCAACAATTAATCAATTTGTCTTGTTTTACAACTGTAACAAATTATACATCATCTTTCCATTCCTGATTTAAACATAAAAAGAAAAAAAACATCTCCTGTGTTCTTATACAATTGTCACGCTTCATAAAACAATTAATCTAAACTCCAAATAGGTAAGTCAACTGTGTCTTTTCAGATGGTAACAAATTAATCAACTGTATTTCATAAATTTAAAACATTTTGAAGTAAAGAAATAGAAAGACAGATAAATAAAACATAGCAATAAAATAACTTTTATTTCCAGTTTGTATAGAATTTGATTTTTATTTTTCCTTTGTATTTGTCCCCTGTTTATTATTTTCACTTGTCAATTTTTGATCATTAATTTCAATGGACTTTCAATTGATAAACTTTTCATTCCCCCTTTTTATTCCTTTTGTTTCCTTGAATTTATTTAACATTTTCCCTTGATAATTTTATTTACAACATTTGCTTCCCGATTTGTTCTTGAGTTTTTTCACCCTCCAATTTTGGTAAAAAGATATCCTTGTATATTTTAAGCCAGTTAGGTATGTTTACTTTTCTTTTTTCCCCTTCCACTTCTCTTTCAATTTCAATAGATGATGATGATGATGATGATGATGATGATGATGATGATGATGATGATGATGATGATGATGATGATGATGATGATGATGATGATGATGATGAT